>OY735213.1:40386328-40748828 GCA_963457665.1 Thysanoteuthis rhombus
ACATAGACGCCTTACATTTAGATATTCAAGATTCATCCAATGAACACATAACAAAAGAATTTAGTTTTGTATGTGTGAAGAATTTACTTAAATTTGAAAAAATAGCCGTCGTTAAATGTTCATAGTCAAGGCATTTTGTGTAGAAATGGGTGTCATACTGACACAAATTGCAACAAATAAAGGATTTTGTATCCTATCTTCTGAATGAGAGGAAAAAAGGCAAGAAAAATTGTTCTAGGGGAAAGTCCTGAAATTAAAAATCCGACCTTATTCCCTGGAAAATACGTGAAGAGTCGAGCGAATTTGTTTGGATCAGCGGTTCTCGAGGAAGTTGCGATTGATAATCAGAAGAAAGGATCATTCGAATCAAATATAGTTTAATAAGGTTCAAAGGTGTACTAGCATGAAGTTTGAATGTTCGAGAACTTTCTAAAGATGATTGGGTTTGTGATTTCGAGTGTGTACGTGAAATAGTGTACCAGGTAAGGTATTGACATTAGTCGTTCGTTAGTTATGAACGCAGGTGTGCCGTTATGGATGCGTAGATCGTATAGGTGAAAGAGTACGTTAGAGATTAACGTCCCTTTGATGAGTCGACTGCTGTCAATCTTTGCCGTTAAAATCCTTTTCTCACACGGTCGGCTCCAAACGAGCAGATCTAAGTTCCCTTGATACCGACTCTCAGTGATTGAATATTCGTTAATGTACCCATTTTTTAGTTAGTGGCGTACGTGTTTCGGAGGGATTTCCATTTTACACTGGAGCCTGTTTGGGCACGAAATTCAAATTTCTTTAGCTGAAGGCCGGGGGGGGGGGGTCCTATACAATGAATAACAACATGGAGAGACCACAAGACAGTACAGTACATCCGGAAGAAGACAGGAGTCAGGGACATCATGGAATCCATTAAAAAAAAATCCCAAATGGCAATGGGCTTGCCATGTTGTAAGAATGTTGGACAACCGATGGACTTCGCGACTCACGACATGGATCCCCCGAGATCACATGCGCAACCGAGGCTGGCAGAATATTAGATGAAGAGACAAGCTAGACTTTCCCCTAGAGCAATTTTTCTTGTCTTTTTTCCTCTCATTCAGAAAGTATTGGCTCCACGACGCCCATGATAGAGAAGTGTGTCGAATTCTGGGGGCGGTCTATGTCCAACGACAGACGTTGAAAGGCTGATAATGATGATGATGATGATGTATAAACCGGTAAAATATAAACATTTACTTCAAAAAAAGAGTCTCACTGAAATGACTTGTAAATTAGTAATTCTTGTAAAAAAAATTCTTTATTCAAACTAATTGTAACTGAATAACATTGTCACCTTCAATATATCAACCCCTTGCTCTGAAGCATGATAGAAAACCTTGTAAGTCTCGTAATGCACGCAAGGAGTGAATTTGAGAAAACTGATTCAGTAATTTGACGACCATCTTGATTTTTCTGGCATTCATTACAACATGATTATTGTTTTGATATGTATAGCATCGAGTAACGTTGATACTTACAGAGAATTATTAGAATTGCACAGCGTTTTCAAATTTATAGCTTTAAACAAATATATCGCTTAAGTTACACGTGAACCATTTAGATTTAAATTCATATTTCTCTACAGCGTTTTAATTGCCGACATGCTTAAAAAAGGCGTTCGTGAGAACGTTTGAAAACAAAACCCCTGAAGACGCTGTAATAGCGAAAATGTAGTTGTAATAGCGAAAATGTAGAAAACAAAAATTAATTCATACCCAAGTATCATTGACCTATATATATATATATATATATATATATATATATATATATATATATATATATATATATATATAGAGAGAGAGAGAGAGAGAGAGAGAGAGAGAGATAGATAGATAGATAGATAGATAGATAGATAGATAGATAGATAGAAGGGACGAAGTCAAGTTCTAAATTTAGCTTTGGTGAGCACATAAAGGTGCCAGGACACGTTTCAAATAATTTTAAATTCAATTCGTGCGTTATTCAACTATTCCAACCTTAAAGGTAAAATAAAAAAAACAAAACGAAGCAATATG
Source organism: Thysanoteuthis rhombus (assembly GCA_963457665.1). NCBI lineage: Eukaryota > Metazoa > Mollusca > Cephalopoda > Oegopsida > Thysanoteuthidae > Thysanoteuthis > Thysanoteuthis major. The sequence goes on from OY735213.1 coordinate 40,388,380, forward strand.
CAAAATATATGAAGCAAACAGTTTGACACACTGGAAAGTTGGTCGAATAAAGTAATGAATCTAGACAGTTCTCCAAAGGCCATGCGATAAAGTAAAAAAAAAAAAACCAATAAAAATAATGTTTCTTTTATCACTCCAGGAAACTAGAATCTGACCGCCCCGCCCCCCAAAATGCCACTCTTGGAGAATGTGCTCAGAGGTAGCGACCGCTCCCCTAGTCCCACCAACACCCCCTCTTGCTACGCCACTGATATCGGGGGAGAAAATTTCCAAGCGGTTATTGAATCAATGAGACAATTTGATCTTAGTGAGATAATAAAACATATGATAAGTAGAAAGCACTCTGAGAGCGCATACCTCTGTTGTCAGGGGAAGTAATTATGCATGGATCCACCCCCAAATTACTCACTTCTGCGTTGCATTGCCCATCCTCCCACATTAAAATTTATTGGGACCTTTGGGAGATATCGTGTAGACAAACATAAACTTTTGTCAATATTATGTGCTGTAGGCTTATAACGACAACATAGGGGAGGTAATTGTGCATGGATCCGCCCTAGAAATCAACCATTTCTTCCGTAGCTTATTGCATACACAAATGAATAGAAAAAATCTCTCAATCAAGAAAAAATCCCTGGATACATACACTTCTGCCTGAGCCTTCTCCATCATTTCACAAATTTTCATTGAAATTCATTGAGTTATGTTGGAGATATTGTGTGGACTAACCAACAGACAGACAGTCATGAAGACGCAGTTAAATGAAAATACCTCTCCAATTTCGTTGGCAGAGGTAATAAAAGTTGCATAATTTTTTTTTTTTTTGTGGCACTCGTAGAATTCTTTTACATTCTTGAATGATTTATTATAGAGACGTATTTGTATCAATTAATTCATTCTAGAATTTTTAAACCCTCCTTCTGTATGAATGATTCATAAATTCTCTGGCAATAATTAGTGGTTGTTAAAGAGGACACCTGGAAAATTTTTCAGTTTGGGTCTTGTTCATCATCATCATCATCATCATCATCATCATCATCATCATCATCATCATCCTTTTAGCATCTGTCGTTGAGGAAAGACCTTCCCAATATTTGCTTGATCTCTCTATAATGGGTATCGTGGAGCCAATACTTTCTGAACTTGTCTATTAAGTCACGCCATATCATATTTTACTGGCCATAGTTCCGCATATGATTTCTGAAGGTGTGAGTCGTGATGTCCATTGGTTGTCTGATATTCTTGCAAAATGACCCATTCATTGCCGCTTGAGTTTCTTAATGAATTCTATGATATCTCTGACTTCACTTTTTTTTCTAATAAACTACGCTGTTTTGTGATCTCTCCATGTGATGTTAAGCACAATTTTCTCATTTGCACGTTGCATAGTTCTCAGTTTGTGGGGCAATCTTCTGGTTAGATTCCATGTTCCAACTCCATGGGTGATTATCGGAAGGATGTTTATGTACGTTGGTACTGTGTGTGTCTGAATTTTTGCATATGTGTATGTGTGTACGTGCATGCATGTATGAGGTGTGCACAAGTATATATAAATATACATGGAGAGAAAGCAGAATATACATGTATACACACAACATGCACATATACTACATACGCACTTGGTACACTTATCAACCACTACATAAATCGATTGTAAACACTATCTGTTTGAAAAGACTTGAATAGTGAAAGCAGATGCCCTTACTGTAATATATATATATATATATATATATATATATATATATATATATATATATATATATATATGTATAATCATATGTACAAATATATATACATAATTAACGCTCCCCTATTCAGGGTTGTAAACTTATGCAATACTCTTCCAACATGGAATGGAGCACTCTGGTGTATGGAGAATATATATGCGTAAATAAATACATAAATACTTAAATTCAACCTTACTGACCATCCAGTTCCGAGGAGTAGAGGGAGGACACCAGCCTCTGTGTCTGAAGCGAAGGTTTCGATCCTTCCTCGTGGTACTGGATGTTGTGTTTATTCTCTGTCCCACCACAGCAAAATGTGACACGAGGTCGAGCTTAACGTGGGGAAAATAGGAACCATCCATCCAAAAAATGGCTCCAGCCGATGCAGCTTTGATTTGCTAAGCAGGAAAGCGTCAGGACAAGTCCTGACCTGCTCCGTTAAGTGCAATGGAGCAGTGCTGCCCCAGGGCAACAGATACCCCGCAGCTGGGCCGAATAATAAAAAGGAACCCAATGCGCGTAGCAGTGCGCAGCCCCAGTAAAACCTCATTGGCTGACGCACTGTACCGGCGCACTCGGTCTTAACACCACCCACATCCCAATCTCCGGCCCATTCAACAGGCAAGTGTCAATAACGGCGCCTCGGTCTATGCCGTGGAACAAATACTACACTTTAATCCCGTCGGAAAGGCCACAAAAAGCGGTCTCTCTATTTACTGTCCGACCACAGACTTAATGTTGGGAAAAAAGGAAACCATCCACCCAAAAATGTCTCCAGCCGGCACTGCTTCGGTTTGCTAAGCAACCAAAGCAACCTCCGAAAGCGTCAGGACAAGTCCCGACCTGCTCCATTAAGTGCAATGGAGCAGTGCTGCCCCGGGGCAACGGATCCCCCGCAGCTGGGCTGAGTAATAATAAGAGAGCCCAAGGACGAGTCCAAAGGCTCCCAATGCTCCCAATGCGCGTAGCAGTGCGCAGCCTCAGTAGTGATAGGATAATGGATTGTCTATAGCCTCACTGAAGAGTTGTAATACAACGAAACAGCTGTCTGTGGATGACGTAATGATATATATATATATATATATATATATATATATATATATATATATATATATGATCAATGTTCGATTAAAAAATAAGAATCGTGGGTGGATGTGTAAATATATTGATGTTACCTCATCCTCAGAACTTGTAAATTATTCATCAGTTATTAAGTTTTAGAATCCTCTGTTACTGGTAACATGTAACTTAATTTCACGGTACCATGAATGGGAGATAGACACACGCTTACTACTTATGTACAAACTGGCCTAGTTTAGCGCACCGACTATGTTCTTGATCAGTGATACAGTCAATTAACCAAAATAAGATACATCAGGCTTTATAGACAAGGAAGTCTAGGAACATTACATATTAGTATACACTGTTTAATTGCCGATCTTTTCTTGTGACCAATCTTTTGATGTTTGTTGTTGATAGATTCCGCCTAGCTACAGATTGTAGTTAGAGACTCTTCAAATAGATCGTGAAATACAAAACTACAATGATACACAACACAAAAAACACAAAGGGCCTAATATTATACACTAATATAAGAAATTAAACATCAACAAATGGGGTGTAAATGACAAAAGTGGTTTGATAGCTTCGAAACAAGCTCGAGTTACTATTTCAAAAAATCAGCGAAAAGAATACAATAGATATTTCCGTTCAAACAGAAAGGCTTTTGAAGACCAATATCTAAAATCCTGTCTGGAGCCTATCTGAAACCTTAGATACAGCACATTCATTTGAGCTGATCAATTGTAACAATCGTCTGTAATTCTCCTCATACCATTTATATTCTTATTTTACTCACTGAACTTGTTTAATATCTAAAGTACATTTGCCCTCTTCCTCTTTAGCCCATTTACCAATCCCCGACATAGCCAGCTGTTACAGTGCCAAAGGACATCTTACCACACGGTGACCACACAGTCAACCACACAAATATTGTGTCAGCCTCTGTAACCTGTTGACCCAACTTTTACAAGCTGGTGACTGTAACGTGATTCTGCATGTGTTCAAAAAGTGGAACGTGTGTGTGTGTGTGTGTGTGTGTGTGTGTGTGTGTGTGTGCAGGGGATTCCAATTTGCACTTATACAACGCCGTGCAACGCAATTTCGTTCTTGGGTAGTCAGTGTTGTTTTTTGAATACTTATGTGTAAAAAGTATATGGTCATCATTCCCTTTAAACTTAGTTCATGTGGCCACGACAGTGATATTATAAATATATAATTATTTTTCTTACAGCGATCAAAGATTAGGAAATTAGTCAATTGAAAATGAGCAAATTTCAAACTATTACTGTCCTAGCCACAACAATTTGAGTGGAATAATTGACATTTACTATACTTTTTACGCATAAACTATCAGAAAATATCACTATCCAGGAACAAAAATCACATTGTCAATGTTGTCAGGAGAGGAGCAGTATAATTTTTTTTTTGATGTAGCTTAAGATTAGAATTTTTCACCAACTAAATTCGAAATATAATCCCAAGTTTTTCAGGGTCGATACTATCAGTGGAATCGAATCTTATTGAAAACTCACGAAAAAGAGCATTTGTTTACTATCGTAATTTGACTGGATTATGTAGAAAATTAAATGCATGAATTATGGAAGAACTTTCGATGTTTGCCTTAAAAAGCAGGGCTATCAGATGAAGGGCAGACAGATTACTTGTAGTGAAGAGTAAGTCAGTAGAACCCGCACGCTGGCCACGGCTTCAGTCGTCCAAACCGGGATTCACATTTAACAAGTTCTTCTGACTTGGCTTCGGTTTGCGATATGTGAAATAGACGGCAACTACCCGAAATGAAGTCACACACTTTACTTGCCATTTCCTCCCCCCCCCCCGCAGCTGGGGTGCAGTGAGGTGAGATGTATTCATGTCCCTAAGTGCATTAACCACTGGGCCATCCCACACTTCCTTTGAAGTGAGAAAAAAGCACATTTTGTTCCTTTGATAACGAATTATGTTCAGGGTTTTTCTCCTTCGATTATATTCGGTTTTCAATTTGAATGAGTTCGTCTCTCGAAAGGCCTAGGGTTGCTGGACTCAGAAATATTTTATGAACTAATTAGTCCTTCTCCCTTGTTGATAATTGAAAAGTGTCAACGAAATGTCACTGAAGATTGGCTCAATGTAATTTTTTTACCTACATCTATTATTCATTTGGTATTCATCAGATGCGTTATTAATACCGAGAAACATTTTATGCTGCCAACATGGTACGGCAGAAATGAGCGATATCATAGAAACAATAGATGATACTTGGAAATTATTTAGAATCGCATGAAATGTCAGAAGCTCATAGGCTAAATAAATAGATTTCAAACGTGAAATATATTTAATTTCCGTTTTTTTGTTCTGTTTCCGAAAAGCTAATAAAGTATAACAGAAGCACGCAAGCCAAGTTTAATTGAAGATGAGATTTTTTTTCAGATATAAAACTAAATGTGAACCATTATATAAAAAAATCAAAACAAATCTGATGGTCAAGCTATGCCAATTATCTATTACATTCAGGATAGGGTTACGCTTAATCGGGTCCTGAAGCACAGGTCAAGTTGGGGCCTCTTACCCTGTAGATATATTACAAAACAAAAAACAGAAACAGAACTAAATTGATTGCTACTATTTACTCTAAAACTCGATGTCTAAACCGAGAATTTTATTGTAAACTTCAGAGAAGTCAAATACAAAAAAAACCCAAAAAACAAAACAAAGAAAAAACGAACTTTTATGAAATGTATACGAAATATAAGATCAACAAAACACTGTTTCTCAATTAGCCGGTACACACTGTTGTTGTTGTTGTTGTTGTTGTTGTTGTTGTTGTTGTAAGAGAGAGGGAGGAAGAAGAAGGAGAAGTGTGAGTGTACTGGAGGTCCCCTAAATCTACCTGGGAGCTCTTCAGTGTCTGGGAAGCAGAGGCCTGTGTCACGTGGCTAATGTGTCACTGATTGTAATGTACATCATACCGTCTACCTGTCACATTTTCTGTCCATCAGTCAAACTAAACATAAGACTGGCTGCTTCAGGGTCAAACTCTACTCTGACAGAAGCATAAAAGTTGTTTGTTTTTTTTGTTTAATATTTCGACTTTTCTGAAAAAAAAGCTTTTAAAATTTGGCATGAAAATGATCTTTGAATTTGGACTTAATAAAATAGTATCGAGATATTTTTCTAGATAAACATCATGAAAACATTTTCTTTTAATTGAAAAAGATCTTCAAATTTAGCCAAGAGGGGAATTAACAGATTAATATCTAGATATTTTTCGAGATGGATGGCATGGAAATCTAGATTATTCTAGATATGATTTGAGGCAATGTAGATATCCCCTGAAACTTCCGTCCATAGCTTTCATTTTTCTCTTTCTCCCTACTCTCTTCCCCTTTCTCTTTCTTTTTTTCCTTGTATTTCTCTCTTCCTTTCCCCTTCTTTCCTCTCTTCTTTCCTTCCTTTCCCTCTTTCTTTCTTTCTTTCTTTCTTTCTTTCTTTCTCTCTTTGATGTTCGTTGGAATAAAATCAGCCATTTTCCTTTCCCTTTTCTCTCAATCCAAAACCTTTTAGTCTGAACTTATCTGAACTTGTCGCTAGGTGAGGAAAATAAAGTCAAAACTCAGTAAGAGTTTGAAAAAAGATTTACGTTGGAAGGGGAGGGGGTAGAGGGAAAATCCAAGAGAAAGACCATGGAGGGAGAGAGAAGCGGGGTAGGGGTACGCAAAAAGGTAAAAAATATTCGCTTAAAGAACAAAGATATATTTCCAGGGGTGGGAGCAAAAGGACTCCAAAAGGTTACTGACGAAGAATAATACCATCTTTTTATGTGGGTACATCAAGTTGGGGTTACATAAAACAATTGTACAGCACCTTTATCCATTATTGACTAGAAGGTTCCAACTTTCAAATCCCCTCACCTGAGGTGAGTAAGTGATGCTAAACCTCGCATGGAGAGACCACCAGAGAGCACAATATATCAGGAAGAAAACGGGGGTCCGAGACATCGTAGAATCAATTAGAAAACTCAAATGGCAATGGGCTGGTCATGTTGAGATATTGTGAGACCAGCAAAATACAGGATGGAGAGATGAACTAGTACAAATTCAGAAAATACTGGCTCCACAACGCCCATGATAGAGAAATGTGGTGGATCCTGGGGAAGGTATATGTCCAACGACGGACATTAAAAGACTGATGATGATGATGATGATGATGATGATGATGATGATGATGATGAAGTACCAAAATATTCTGCACCCTCTCTGAAAATCATATTACTTTAGAGTACCGATTAGAGAATATTTTTTTCGAGATGATTTATCTGTCTACGTTATATAAACCATCAAGTTGTGTTGTTCTACATTTCTTCAGAAACGTCAGCTCACAAGACGTTACCATTTACTAACTTCGTTCTCGGTATTTTTCTATTTTCTGCCTCCTGACCTAAAATCCAAAAGGGAAAAGAGAGCAGTTGATTGTCAGACTTCAAAACTTCCTTTTACGAGCCCATGGTGGATAATAAAAGTTGATTTAGGGAATTATATTTTCCAGTAAGAAATTTGCATTTTTTCCGTTCTTTTTTTGTTCTCTCATGAATAACAATTGATTTCTTTTAAAATCTTAAAATCATAATTCACTTATTTAAATTTCTGATAAGTGCAGTAATTATTTTTCTGTATTTCTGTTTCTGTTCTATTTAAGGAAAGGAAGTAAAAATTGTTCCCAGTTATTGTCTGTCGGTACGAATCGTTATAAATAGGACTAATTTTGACTATCTCTGTTTTATATAATCAATTACAATACCGTTTCATCAACAATGTGATTCAAACGAAAAACGAACGAAATTTATCAATATTTTCAAAATTCAGTACGATATGTTTGTTAAGATGGGGATCGGGTCGATTTCTATATCCACATCAATATAAAAGTATGGACAAAATGCTGGCATTAAACATTCATATACACACACCACACACATGTATGCGCACGTGCACGTCTACACACACACACATATATTTGATTTTTGCAACAGCCCCATTTTCTGTAATTGTTTATTCTATTCACGCTGTTTAGTCCAAGTTATACATTAACCGTGAAATGACGGAAGACCATTTCAAATAATAGTTTCTATATAATTAAACGCAATTTATAATCGTTCTGTCTAATGACATATCCATTTCTTAACACACACACACACACACACACACACACACACACACATATATATATATATATATATATATATATATATATATATATATATATAAACTTTCTATTTCTCCAATTAGATATACATGCAGTAATATGGACTAATATATTCACTGTTCGGACTATTCATCATCAATACACAATTTTCAATGAAAAACGGTGCGAGATCACACACACACACACATACAAAAAATAATTCGATTACAACAAACTTTGTGTCAGTAGAAACAAGAGAGATTGTAGAAAGAAATTCTGATATAATAATCGTTTGATTCATGCAATATAAGATTTACAGTATTGGAGATATATGTTGCGGTCATCTAAGTTCGGAAAAGATTTTCTTCAAAAGGGGACACCATGGTTTTTAAAAGAAATTCTCCTTCACTTAAATATCATCTACTTTTTGATGCCCCGTTAAATTTGTACAAAAATAAGATACAATGCTGCAATTTGTATTATAAGAAATTAGTCCTTAATCTCACTCACCTATTTGGCAAGTGTGGCAGTGTTAATCATTTGGACTAAGCAGCACAGCTTCAAAAGGAGTTGAGATATGGTAATGAGAAAGTGTGAGAGACATGTATATCAACAAGCTTCATTGGCAAGAAAAGTACAAATATTATTCAACTTATATGATTATTTGATATCAACCCAAAGAAATAACTTTTCCGTAAACAAAAATCTTTTTTGTTTGAATCATCCTTCCTTTTGAAAGAAATGGATGAGAGTCAGTTTTTTACTTGAAATAATTTTGTGAATACTGAGAAGTACCAGTTTATATGCTATATGCAAACAATTCTGTATGATAAAGAGAATAAGAGTTCCTTCTATAAAAAGACGGTTTTTTTTCAAAGTTTGTATTGTTGTGTGATCGAGTGTTAGTGTGAACGTTATAGTTGCTCGCACATATATCAACTGCTGAGGTTTTCGTGAAGTCGCTTGTTGCATCACAAAGGATTTGGTTTGCAGCATTTAAGGAGTCAGTCTTGCCTTTTGTTCTTCCCATTAGACTTTTGGCTGGCAGGACTTGTTGAGAAAGTATTAATAGCTCAGGTATGCTATTAATGTGGCGTGTTTGGCTATTCTACCGGAGTGCCGTTGAAAATGTATCAAGCTGTGTGTTTTGTGAATGCTCCCATTTGCGCGGGAAAGTTAGATAGTTATGCTGTAGGTTCTGGTGAATGACTACCTGCATTAAAAAAAAGATTGGTTGCCAAAAAGTAGTTATCAGAAAGGGCTTAATTGCTAAGCAGAATCAAAAATAGTCTTCTGAAACTAATTTCTTTTTTTCGAAACTTTTCATTGGTTTATAAATAGCTTTTGTTTTATTGTGATTGGTTGAATAATGTGTTCAGGTGTTTGGATTGTAAATGTGTGAATTTCTGCGGGTATCTTGGCACTAATTTGATTTTTATTTGAAACGTGTTTCCTAGAGCCAGGGATGATTTAAGTTGTAGAAAAATACCGCTTTTCGTCACTATGATTTTGGACATTGAAAAGACGAATTTCGGTTGTCTTTTGAAAGGGGCTGCAGTTCCATTTATTTAACTCATTTTCAAAAAGAGTGTAAACATAGAAAAACTAATTGCGGCGTTGTTAACGCTCGATACCTCAACATCTTAAACATCCATCGAGGAACAGATAGAATCAATATTTGAGGGGAATTACGCACATTATGATACAAGCATGCAATTAGGTGCGCTTGTTCTCCGGAGGTTTCTGACCAAATCTTCCGGTTTGGCCACTTGAAAACCGAAGATGTGTCAGCTCCTACAGCGTGAGAAATGCGTGTAGTTGGTCGATTCGAATGATCTTGGTGTCGATTCCCACGCTTTCAAGTCCCTTAGATTAGAATCTACTGGTTTATCAGTCAGTCTCGACTGATATTCCGTACGAAATTTTTAGCTGACAAATGAAACCAATCGGATATTCTTGATAGACCTTCAGTGAGTAATAATAACTTGGGTAGACATTCGAGATAAGTTAAAAAGAAATTTCGACGCCATCTTTCATAATATCAATATTTCAAAATGAAACACACGTGAGTAATGATAGCTATGGAATAGGAAAAGTAATAGTCGATGTGTCTGCTAGTTAATCTAATCACTTCTTCTGAGGTCAAATGCCTATTCTACGACAGAATTTTTTATTGAAATTCATTGAGAACTTTTGTATAAGCAGAGAACATTTAGCGCTGTTGTGTGATGAGGACAATTAACTACGAAGTGTGGATGAAATTATCAATGAACCCGCCGCCAAATTTAATTGCTCTTCCTCAGATATATTGCCAAATTTTTCAATAAAACTTATCGAAATTCATTTAAAAACTTTGGGGGATATAGTAAGGACAGATATGGAATTTTTGGAGATATTTTGAGGCCACCGACAGTCAGCTCGGGCATAGTGATGTAATCATGCATACACTTCACCCGAAAAATCTCTGACTTCTTTTGTAGCCTATTGCCCATCCTTTCATAAAATCACATTGAAATTCACTGAAGACTTTTGGAGATATTGTGGGGACAGACAGAGAAGTATTGGAGACATTTTGTGGTGTAGATAGATTGCTACAACACAGGAAAGGTATTTGTGTAAGGACCTGCTCTAGCTGAAATGGGTGGTACACATCACTAGGGAGAGGTTGCAAAGAGCTGCCTCAGTCATGAAGGGGCAACAGAATAAAGATGAATGTTTATTCTATTAAATGATAAAAAAGAGTATAGTTTCTTCCTCTATACAAGTCTCAGAGCAAGCTAGGACAGTTCTGGGGAGAAGGTGCTGAAAAATGAATGAATGACAGTTGTTCTCACAAACCTTCATCTCATGTCAGTAAAGGCATTGTGACTTGAAAGAATTCTTCGAGCTTCAGAACAAGTCGTCTCCTGCATCTCTCAGTGAATGTGGAAAACTTCATACGTGTCGAAACTCGGCTAAAATTCTTCAAGCACATTCCAGACAGTGAATCAAGGGGAGGTGCAGTCGTCATAGATGGCTCAGCACTGATCAATTCCCAACCCCCAACACACCTCAAAGACACGATACAGATAGTGGGATCTTGCGTTGTCAAGTACAAAAGGGTGAACATAGCCTTTGATATGACAAGCCCCCAAATCTGAAGCCAGGTTGGAAAGGAGACAGAAATGAGAAAAAGAATTCAAGCAATTGGAGAAGCCTTTTTTTTTTCAGGATGACAGCAATAAGACTGGTTTGTCCCATTTCATTGCAGAACCCATGTGTGCAGCAGAACGATAAACACACTCTTTATCACAAAAGGAAAAGATTCTATTAACTATAAAAGGAGGTCACTGGATGCTATGTCTCTTTACTGTCATGGATCAGCTTACACGCGAATATATCAAGGCTAATGACACTAACACTAACGGGACTTTGGTGTTGAGAACACGTGGATTGCCTTTGGCCAAGGAATCAATATATGATTGATTCTAGCGGATGAGGTAGTTTCTGCAGTAGGGCCTGAGGAAGCCAGGGGAATACTATACTTTTATGCCTTCACCGGATGTGTTGATATGTCTGCCTCCCGCAGCGAAGAGAAAAATACTGTACGGTAGACTTAGAATTTTCGTGATGAGGTTTCTGAAACCTTGACCATTTTCAGTCAGCACTCGAGCACAGTTACACTTTGACCTACAAAGACTGGGGATATTTGTTTTCTTCCTGTATAACAGATTAAGTGTAGCCACCTATGTGGACGAAGCTAGACTGGATCTCTTGACCTGCAAGCAGAGGCCGTACAATTCAATTCCACCAACACAGTCAGCTTTTGAAGAGCATACAAAGCATACAGCGTACCAGGCAGGGACCATCCGGAACCAGGCTACCATCTCCAGGCTCAGACACCAGAAGTCCTGACTGATGTTGGATACTGGCTGAGATTAGTGAAGGTTTCAGAAAGGAGAGACAGTACAGATATATGATCAACCTTACCCCAATTGCAGCCAGCTGTTAAGAAGTGACCAAGTGATCTTATAAGAAAAGTTGGGGATCCCATGACCGTCACTCTACTGTTGCATATGTGAGCAGTAGCAACTAACGGAAGGTTCACGTTTGCACATTCTGTCTTGTTACTTTCACAATTAAGTTATACTAGCATCTTTTTTTGTTATTTTCCATTATCGATTTCATATTATATTACTAGAATTATTATACAAGTATCAAACTAATACAATGATATTTTAGCATGTTTTTAAACATACAATTCGACACCAAAATCATTAAAATCAGCCAACTACATACATTTCTATGAAAGAAATCAACAGTGGGAAATATATTTGGTGGCTATGGTCTTGGATTTTCAATTGGTAACTCAAGCAGATTTGATCAGAAACCCCCGGAGAACCGCTTAATGTTTTAAATCATATCCTAATGACACTATCTCTGAAAGTTTATTGAAATTCGCGTTTGTTTTTTTCCCCCAAAAGCATTACATCGCAAAAGTACATAATTTTTACATTTTTTGTGAAAATGATTCACTTTTAGACGCCTATTTTTCATTATGGAACACCGCTGAGACTTTATTTTCCTGGAGTAATGACACCAACTGTTGAAAATTATTTTTTTTATTTTGTGAGAGATATATCTGATGGATATGGACGACTAATCAGATGAGCAAAAAGTGATCGTGTCCATTTTGATATCCGTATTATGGATTGTCGGCTGTCATTAGCCAGCACTATTTTGTCATGTCAGTCAACGACTAGACCTGCTAAGAGATAACGTTCCCTCAACGCTTTGATATTTTCTGGCAGCTCAAAAAAACTCTAATGTAACAAAGAAAAATTGTTTTCTTGTGCTTTTCAACAAAAATATTGATTTTTTTTTCTCACAGTTCATTTGTGTAATCATTAAATTAACTTTTTTTTGAGAGAATCAGATTTTTCTGCTTGCTACTTAATTTTTGCAATATTTAATTACAGCATTTTATAATGTTCATTTAAACAACTATGGTATAATAACAGATAAAAATATAAACGTTCACCTTCAAAACAGCCTAATTCTCTCATCAAATTACGAAAATGAGTAACTTTGTATAAAACGAAAAAAACAAAAAAACAAAGCAAAACAAACAACAAACTGAATAATAGTTGTATTTGTTTGGTTCTGACTAATGTCCACGTCTTGCTGCTTGGTTTTCTCACCAAGTTTCGACTGTGAATACCCCAGCTTTTCTTGAGTGGCTGTTGTGTTCTAAAACCAGCCACATAAAATGATTAAAACGACACGTCTATCAAAAAATCAAGCTCTTTCCTTGCAAAGACGCATAATGAAGCAATTATGATATGGACCCTTTTTATGACTAATAGTGGCTAGATTTAAAGGGAAAAAAAACGGTCATTGGATATATTTAGCTGTCGCATAACCGTAGATTTCATTCCCTTTATTTCAACGTTAATTTTGATTTTTAAAAAGTAACCAATGAAATTATCTAAAGGTCACATTTATAATGCACAAAAATCTTATTTATCTTAAATAACGCTAAAAAAATCTAGCATCCTTAAGCCATTTAGAATTGCCAATATAAAAATGGTTCATATCAAAATGGTTACATGACGTGTCTTAGCTAAGATAACCGATTCAGACAAGAACTAAAACCTAAAAATTTCAAACCCACAATAATGTAAAATTAGTTAAAAAACAAATGGAATATCAAACAGCTTCATACTTGCAGATCTTAAACCACTAAAACAAGTAACTAAATGACATCTGTATAATCATTATGTCTTTTGTAACAAGTCTCCCATAAATATTGTTGATAACATAATTATTGTAAATGTAGAAAAGTGTGACAATTCCAATTTTCACCGAAACACTAATGAACAATACTGCAAGATTTAATCAGGACACTAATAGCAATGTCTCTTCCTCGTACACAAAAACTAATGATATCGCTGATTGCAAGATATCAAGGTAAGTACCACTGATTTAATAAATACAAAATGTACTTGTCAGTTAAACATTGACCATATAAACTTTTTGCCAGGCCTATAAAAAATTTATCGCTCAATTTTCCTAAAATACCAACAGTTAGCGTTTAAATGTCATCCAATGCTTTAAATCATTTCCCCGCTTTGACCTGCCAGGAAAGAGTGCCAAAATAAAAGCAATTTCCTTTTTCAGTTATTCGACGTCTTTCACAAAGACATTTAAGTATTGTGGGTCGCTGTCAATTGGTGTTAACCCTCGCAGCAAATATAGCCAGAACCTATTTATTTCTAATTTGGAGTTATCCTCAACTCCTAACCTTTTCCAATAGATCAACAACATTTTTTCTACAATCATAATAGGGCCAATACGTTCTTTCTTCATTTTTTTTAATTCACAGTTACTCAAGTGTTGACTTGAAAAAAACACCCGAGAATGAACACTTTAAAGTCTTAATTCAATTTGACCATAACGAGAAAGAGTGTTGGTGAACTTCCCACTCCGGGTAGTAAATTCTCCAAGATTTGCCCAAGTGTAGGAAAATGGGTTTCAACATAGCCAGGTTTTATCAGAGCCAAACGAAATTAGTTGTAGGCAAAGAAAAGGTTGCAGAATTCGTAATAACAAAGGTACAATAGTTAGTACCTAGACCAGGCATTCTCAACGGGGATTTAGATTTGGCAAAGGAAATAAATAACCACAAATGTGACATTTATTTTTTAGTTTGGGTTTTTCGAAAACTCAACAAACTTTCACTTCACCCTGAAGGCAGTTTATTACACATTGAATAAACAAAGTGATATACCGTTTTAGTTTCATCAAAGAATTCATTCACACAGGAGGGACGAAAAATAACCAAAAAGGGCTGATAGGAAAACGAGGTTGAGAAACACTGGCCAACACTGACGTCCTAATACTGAGCGTGATCAGTCAGACAAGAACAACTTACTTATCTCTGCCAACGAATTTGGAAACGATATATATATATATATATATATATATATATATATATATATATATATATATATATATAAACCTGTGTTTGTCTGTCTGTTTGCTCACTCAATATCTCCAAAGGTTTTCAGTGAATTTCAATCATATTTAGTGGGAGGGTGAGCCATGGGTCAAATAAAAATTGATTGGGGGAGATCAAGAAGTTTTTACAGTCACCTTCCCTGCATTTCACAATATCCCCCAAAGATTTCAATGAATTTCATGAAAGGATGAGCCATGACCTTAGGAAAAATTGATTACATTCAATAATGTTTTACATCATAGCTATACATGAAGTGATTTTCATTCAGTTTTTGCGAGAATGGTGTGGACAGAGGCACACGAATGCGAAAGGAACTTCGTAGGTGATCAAGAGTTAATATATTCAATTTTGTAACTAAGAGCTAAGATCATTTTGTGGTAGAATTTTTTAAAGAGCATCTTGAGGTAGAATTTTCAAAATGTGCATTTTAAGGTAGAATGTTTCTTTAAAAAAGCGCGTGTCTTTTCTCGTTTGATTAACTTGATAACATTTTGGAAGTGAATAATCATTTTCTGAACGCTAAAAATTTAGAGCACCCAACAGATCAAAGTATTTCTTGACCAAACGGGTAATTAAGGGAAAAAGCAGAATTAGAAAAGTTTTCAGATATTCAGTCAACAGAATAAAAATTCTCAAATGAATATGAATATAACATGAATATAGAAATTGGTCATGGGCACTAACCTGTACCCTAACACATAAATACGCATTTCAAAATAGGAAAAGGAAGTTAATAATAGTAATTTTATGATAAAATAACATCTAAAACAGTTATGTCTGTACTATAGTTTGAGTTTGAGAACCCTATGTGTACGTGTGTGTATATCTTGCGAGATAACTCAACAACTGGCTATAGTACGACGTTGATATTCCCTGTGCGTAATAGTCAGCGCATCAGGCGAGTTTGAAGTTATTTGGATAAGTGGTTCTCGATTAATCTAATGCACCGCAATTACTCAACAACTTGTCATTGCACGACGTTTACATTTGCCAGATATCTTAGACAGAACACAAGGAAGTGCAATGTCAAAATCTTATAGGAATTTTTTTAAATACAGATTATAGATCTTTTATCGTAAAAGTTGTAGTTTCGTGCGACAGACAGAAAATTAATCTACATCACAATTATGACAGGTTGCTCCACACACCATGAAGTACAACCCCTTCCAAACATGCACCTTTGGAATGGGTATTGCATTGGTTCATCATAACTCCAGGGATCTGTCCACGAATGAAAATATGGAACGGGCTACTGAAATGACATTTAAAAATATCCCGATGATTAAACTTTCAGAGAAACTCTTCAGATATATTGATTGTGTATGATATGCTCGGACTATCTCCCTCGTCTATAAGTTCATTTATTCACAACATTACAGTCGTGTACCCTCTGACCTTCGTCAGATGTTCTTGATTCGATGAAGGCTGGAGAGTACACGTCAAGAACATACAGACGAGGAGAACTCTATGAAAGCATGCAAAAGGACTTCATTTTATTTTTTTATCAATGCAGAATCTGAAGCCAAGCCTTTGTAATGAATGCCGGTTATTTCAAAACTGTATGAAAGCATGCAAAGGGACTGCATCTTGTATTTTTCAAAGCAAAATATAAGGTCAAACAAGTATGGCAAATGACTGCATTTTGTATTTTTCAATGCAGAATCTAAGGCCAAGCCTCTATAATGAATACTGGTGATTTCTGAACTCTATGAAAGCATTTTGAAGAACTGCATTTTTTTGGTTCCAAATATTCTCTTCTTCCATCTAATTTCATGAAACTGAATATTTTCGCCCTTTTTTCAAATTTATATTTATTTCAACTCACCTTTTTCTTCACAGAAGAAAAAATCTGCAAACAAACGTAAATCAACCAAATTGAACACATAAGCGACTCATTTAATTCATACAATATATCTGACTTCATAAATAAGGGTTTTATTTGGAAAACAAAGGACAACTTATTTTAGTTCTCGATCATTCAGATATTGTGGATCAAGAAATAAAGAAACCAAAATCTATGAGCTCTAAATAAACTCTTGTATATATATATATATATATATATATAAAGAGAGAGAGAGAGAACGCGAGAACGAGGGAGATAGTACTGCTTCTAAGTGTTTGAACAAATGAACTAGCTCGCACGGACTTGAATCCAAGATTGAAAAAAAAAGAGCTTTTATTGTAGTCAGCATAACAAATCTTGCATTCTTGTATGTTTTGTGGATCAGAATGCTAGATTTCTGAAAAACAGTTTGATAGGATTAAATTAATCAAACAAATGGGCCGCTTTCCGATGTAACAGCGTTCAGTCTCAAGCTGTAATGGCGAGACTAGTTAGATTCAGGCTCACCACAGTGTATTAGGATCTCTTGGCGGCCCCAAGGACTATGTGGATTTGATAACCAAAGATCAGCGAACCTAATGACTGATAGGGATTGGATGAGGATTTGAGAATTGGATCGAAGAGAAAGGGAATACGTAGACCAGTAGAATGTCTGGGTGAATGATCAGATTATCTTTGAGAAGTTTTGTTCACAGTAAAGGCAGCAAGAGCAATAGAATCGACTGAAGCAAGAGAAAGCAGGCAAGGCTGAGAAGTCAACAATTAAAGGTGAAGGGTAAATACAGAGATACTTCTGTTCGTGAGAAGATAGGCCTCACTGCTTTGATGAAAGAGATTTGCAACGTTAACAGATACAGTCCGACAAGCCAACTCAATCACCAAAGATAAATGGCCCGGTCGGTCGTCCGAGATACCAATGAATAAGGCTAAATTCATGGCCTCGGTGATATTCTATACAGATAATTATACAAGAGGTGTTTCAGAGTACTCATTGTGTTGAAAAGTCTACTCAGAACGGCCTGGCGACAATGCAGTCTCCCAGGAGAGCTGATTGGCAGATATTCATTTTGAAGGAACCTGATTCAGAATCGTTAAGGGTAGATCTGGACAATATAGTATCTTCACGTCACTTTATGCGCTGGGAGTAAAGAATGGCGAGTTTTACTATTTAAGCCTCGAAAATGCTTCTGATGAATAGAAAATGCCACCTCAGCAGCAATTAATCTGCATATATATATATATATATATATATATATATATATATATATATATATATATATATATATATATATATATATACATATATATATAAAATAGTAAGAGTAAAGAGTAAGAGTAATAAGAGTAAAATTTAGTTCCTAAAACTGTCTTTCCTTATTCACATTGTCGGATACTAATATTCATTACTTATCGCTAACTCACACACACACATACACACACACATATATATATATATATATATATATATATATATATATATATATGTTTATACATATATATAGAGAGAGACAACAGTTTTCAGACTGGTACAAAAAAGTTGCACTTCACTTTTAACCACCTTAAAGGCGAAAAAATATTTTCTCTTCACTTTTAACTCCTTAAAGGATAGGAAAGCCCCCTTTTACTCTTGATCCTGCAAATGGAGGGCCCCTTACTTTTGACCCCTTAAAAGGGAGAAAGTTCCTCTTCACTTTTGATCCCTTGAAAGCGGGAGAATTTCCTTCATTTGTTACCTCTAAAAATGGTTGTTACATTTTGACCCCGTCAAGGCGGGAGAAGTTTTCCTTTAAAATTGGCCCCTCAAAGGGAAAGAAAAAATTCCCTTCTCTTTCGACCCCTTGAAGGGGAAGAAAAGTTTCCCTTCACCTTGAAAACTTAAAGTTTTTTCATCACTTTTGAACCCCTGGAGGATAATATATAAACATATAAAATAAGAAGATATGTATATATGTATATTAAACGGAAGATAGGGGCCAGTTTAGCATTATAGTTAGATTTCAAACTGAAACCCTCTCTTGTTCCCAAAAGTCTTTCTTTCAAACCTTTCCCTAGGCCAATTGAGTATAAATACCAAAATTGGTTGGCCTGTGTCCATACTCAAATGGTTTATATAGCGTAACGCAGACACATACACACACAAACATCTCTCTCTCTCTCTCTCTCTCTCTCTCTCTCTCTCTCTCTCTATATATATATATATATATATATATATATATATATATATATATATATTGTTTTTGAAAGTTGTGTTATTTACAAGGGAAAAGTGCTCGATATCATGGATAGAGTATGTATAAATATATTATATATTCCGTCAAGCTAGTTCCATCAGCACAGATGAATGGCTCGATCGGCGCTACAAGACGAGACGTCCGAGATTCCATCGAATAAGGTTAACGTCATGGACACAATGATCTCCATATTTACACACAGACATACACAGACAGACACACACACACACACACACACACACACACACACACACACACACACACACACACACACACATTTGCGCACTCGCACTCAAAGAGAATCATATTTACCAATTGCTACCCAAACGTTTGAGAAATTTTATCACTGCGAGCGAACTGAATGTAGTAGAGACCTTTGCCGCTATCCTTCGACAGCCATTGTAAGTACCCCTGGTAAGACGGCAGAAACTAAGTGTTGGAGTAAGTTGTCTCTTCGTAGTCAAATTTCCCGAATTATTTGGTAACATTTCGTTCAGTATTCGTAGGTCTTTGTTGAACGATTACCATTTATAGTTTGTGACTGCTGGGAATTAAACAAATCAATTCGCATTGCCAACCATTAATTACAAGCGGCATTGAATTAAATGGGTTGCGTGTTATCAGATGTCTAACGGTTTAAAATCGCGACAATCTTATTGATTACTAATAGAATAATCTGCATTGTTCAGGTTGAAAAGTAGCTATGAATGATTTAGAAATGTAGTTTAAAAAAGGCATATTTGTCACAAAAACTCTACTGGATTCCACTTGAAAAGTTATAGTTAATTTCAGAAAGTTTGTGCCTGTCATGGGTAACTTAATTCGATAGCACTGGCAACAATTCGTCGTTTGGGAGGAGAGAATGGACATACCCTCAAACTTTCTCAAATAAATATTAGATATACATTGATAGATGGAAATCAATTGTTATCAGATCTAATAGTAATCAAATCATTGTTATCAGGTTAAACGCGAATGAAGACCTCTACACTAATATGATTCATTTGCGAATCATCCCGTTTTTTTGCGCTGTTTAAGTTAGTGCATTTTAGGGTTACCTTGATTCTGGTAACAATACACCTTCAGGTAGGAGCAGATGGACATGCCGATTATATTTTCGTTTTTAGATTTTAATTGCGAATGGGAGTCATCTGTCAAGGTTGATATTTTCTCTTTTCAGACACACGTGTTTTCAGTAGTACATATTTACCGTTCTTTGTGAATAGAAAACAGTGCCCTTCACATAGGCGTTGATCCAGATGAATAATATAAAAACCTCTCCTGGATAATGCTGATTCATGTATATGGATTTAAGGGTCTGACTCATTGTTCGTTTTTTTTTTTTCGAAAATCCCAGTCACATACAAACCACTCACAATTATATTAATAGATAATGATGACAAATAAGTGCTCGTACTATCATCTTCAGGTAATATAACACAATATTCCCAGAGAAAAATCGATAAGAATAACTGCTAGTGAAAGCTTACAAATGGACTTAATTTGATGATTTTTTCCAAATATGCGATAATTTAGAAGAAATGCTTATTCCTCGAAAAACAAAAAACAAAAAAAACAACAAAATAAAACAAACAAACAATTGTTCTAATTGATTCAATTATAGAAGTCTTCTAAAATAAGATTTTGCTTAATGATCTCAATTACCTTTCACTTTTCGGTCTTGTCACATCGAGTTTCCTTTCAAAGAAACCTATCAAAAAAGCAATTATTTTTATATCTAGACAGTAATTACCACTCGCTGGAAAAAGTATTGTTCGGATTGAAATGCTATCACTTCTGATCTGGTCGAATAAACCGATATACCTGAAAATTTATTCAGAAGATAAATATGTAAACACATATAGTTTTCTTCCCAGACAGAATGAAAAAAAAAACGAAATGACGAAATAAATAGAAGCCTCTATTTTTAAACAAAATACATTTATTTAACGATCTAAACAATTTAAGATTAGTTTATAATGCAAATTAGAACTCGCTGGACTCTCTATTAACTGATTTCAAAGTCTTGACACTTTCAAGTGTTGAATTCATCAGATCTACTATCGTCCTTTATAGGATGTCTGATTGAGTTGCATTCAAAATACAAAACAAATGTTTTGTAAAAAGTTCTGTAGATGTTTTCCTCATTTCACGATTAAAAATGTCTTATATTATATCAGGAGACTGACTTAGCCATAAAAATCGCTTTTTGGGACCAGATATCCCTGACTCTCTTTTGCTGTAATGCATGGATACTCATCGTTCATGAAAAGAGTACAGATTTAGCCCAAGTAACTCTCACTGAATATTGGAAGATGTCCTCTAAGCATATTTTAATCTTTCAGGAATAGGTGCTTAAAATTACTTCCCACACCATGAACCAACATCCATCATGTTTGAAAGTGGATTGCAAGCAGTTCAAACACATGGTAATTTTCAGGGCCATATTCATAGAACGTTCGAAAATTGAGCGAATGAAGACTTGTATGAAAAGACAAAAGACAAAAGTGCACCATAGCTCCAAAAGTATCTCCAACATTTCAGTAGACCAATTCTTTCTTCGTTGAATAGTGACTTGTTTAAAAAGTGGTAACTTTGCTATATGAATTCATTAAATGAACATGCCTAACTGTCGTTGTTGGGCTAATTCCAGCACAATGCCAATTGAAACAGGGATTATTTTTCAATTTCTCTTCTTATCGCACGAAGACACTTTTCTGACGGCCTCCATCGACCTGAATGAAATGTTTCCTGTCCTTCATCGGAGAAATTGTATCCTCACGCAGTTCTCATTTGAAAAAAGTATTCGTCGATTTGATGCTAATCAACTATTGTTCATTTCACCTTTAGACTGGCCAACACATCTTTTTGAAATCTCACTATTCCCGTGTTCCTCGGGTACGAGGTATTGTGAAAGGATGATGCAGTTACTGTCTTGCATTAAAAAAATCAATTGAGTAATTGTCAATGTGTTTATCTTTATATAAGTATATTTGATAATCTACAACGATATATTTGTATACATTAGTGCTTATATATATATATATATATATATATATATATATATATATATATAGTCTAGAAAGCTTTACAGCTTTAAACACCAAACATTAAAAAGGTTCTTCAAAATTATGTTGTGTCATTTTAGTCACTTATTTCCGAATATTTGTCAATGCAATTTACGTAATTTTTTTCAGTTTTTCTCCTGTTTCACATTTAATCTGTTATTATGGTATAATGAATAAAATTTCTCTTGTTGGGATCATCAATTGTTTATCATGTGACCGTTTCGGGGATTTCAAAAATAATAACATGGTACCTCAGCAGCGTTGATCAAACACCATCTCCCTTTCTTACTACATGGCTTACGTCGTACTTGTAGTCTGTCATTTTATATCGGATATAATGTGTATTGTATGTTGATATTATTTTATACTACGCATCATTCAATTTTTTGAAACAGGGCATACTTACGTAGGTTACCCCCCAAAACATGTTTAGCGATGAGGGATCAGTAAGTATAACAACAGACATGACTCACTGTTCGTGTCATTCCTATTAAATGTATAGCATTGTTATATGCCCGTCTTATTCTATGTTCTGTTACCGATTAACAGAGCCTCTTGCCAAGCTAGGACGGAATTGTGCATCAGGTCCCTTCTTCAAGCACCCGCTGCCCCCTTGCAGCTGCCATACTCGTATTCATGTGGCAACGATCATGTACCTAAGTAACCTTCAGTGGATCTCATGCAAATACATGCAATCCAAACAACGTTCATTCAACTAACTTTTATATCTATCATCCTTCGTTTGAGAGATCTAGCTCGGCAATTATTTGTCTTTTATTTTTATCAGCATTGCAAGAGTGCTTAATCACATCCAGGATTACCCAGTATGCATATCCCACTGGCTACAAATCGCAATAAAAGCTGGTACATCTGTGACTATTGAAGGAACCATAATATCCTTGATCGAATGCCCACTATCATGCTTGAACCAGGACTAAGACATTTAAAATCATCATCATCATCATCATCATCATCATCATCATCATCATCATCATCATCATCATCATCATCATTCTTTTAACGTCCGTCGTTGGACGTAGACCTTCCCCAGGATTCGCCTCAATTCTCTATCATTGGCGTCGCGGAGCCAGTATTTTCTGAATTTGTCTAGTTCATAGCCTTCACTAAGTGTTCAACAATACACAACTTATGCAACCGAAGCTCTTCGTCATCGATACTATGGTGGACTGAGCAACCCCACCGGGTGAGTTTTCAAATTAAGCTTTATTGATACTAATTTACACATGCCATCAAAGAATGACAATTGAAGAAATCTATGTGTTTGTGCGTGTGTGTGTGTGTGTGTATGTGTGTGTGTGTGCACTGCACTGACTTGACAAGTGGCCATTGTACGAAGTTGGCATTTGCCAGATATACTCGTCAGTTCACAAGGCAGTGCAGCGTCGAGAATATGATTTTTTTGGATGAGAAATCTAATAAAAATGAATAATCATTAAATATGATATATCTTTCTACATAATTTGAACAAATTATTTCCTTTGACTCTAGAAGCATCTGAATTTAGATACAATGTATATGAATTGGAAACACTGGAGAGAATTAACGGAAATACACTAGGCGAGTTTGAAGTTATTTGGATAAACAGTTCTCGAAGAATCTAATGCAATGCAATGACGTATCAACTGGTCATTGTACGAAATTCGCCAGATATCTCTGACAGAACACATGGAAGTGCAGTGTTTTTGAGAAATTGTATAGAAATAATTTTTTTTAAAATACAGATTATAGATCTTTTATCGTAAAAGTCGTAGTTTCGTACGAGGGACCGAAAATTATTTTACATGTCAATTATGGCAGGCAGCTCTACACACCATGGTAAGAATCCTTCAAAAAATGCACATTTAGAACGCTTACTGCTCTGGTTTGGATGATTATGCAATTGCATTGAACTTATGTACTTAGA
Organism: Thysanoteuthis rhombus; assembly: GCA_963457665.1. Lineage (NCBI taxonomy): Eukaryota > Metazoa > Mollusca > Cephalopoda > Oegopsida > Thysanoteuthidae > Thysanoteuthis > Thysanoteuthis major. The sequence goes on from OY735213.1 coordinate 40,412,410, forward strand.
GATATCAAACTCATGTTTAGTAATTAAAAAAAATAGTTCTGGTCAACTTAATACTCACTTTCTCTTTTTGATGATTTTAGTAGATACTTTATCTTCCTCTCTCTCTCTGCCTCTCTCTATTTCTCTGTGTATCCCACGCATGTACCCGAGAATCGACGTGTGCAAGAGAAAATCTGGGAATACAGTTGGATTATTTTCAGGAACTAGATCGACGCGAAAACAGACAAGGAAAAACAAAAACAACAAAAAAAAAACAAACAATGAATTAAATCAAATCTTGTTGGCATCAACTAAAAACTTTTGAGCCTTTATTGGCGCTTGTCAAATATTTTTTGCTGTACTGATTTTCGAGTGTTTCGATCACAGATAATCAGAATATAATTGACCAAGACGCATGCTTGATACAGCCGAAAAGTCTACGTTTCAAAATGAGAAGCGAAAATCCTTTATTGAATATAGCAACACTCCAGACGAAGAAATCTTCAGAGGAGAAAGGAAGGAAGCAGAAAGATCAAAGACACAATAGAATCTAGTGTACCGATACTTGACTGCAGACAGGAATGGTGAGGTTGAAAGTATAATTTTACCCTCCAAATTAATTGATAGACTCAATATCTTCCATTGTAAAGAGGTGTAAAGCAGTTGAATGTATGACTGTGCTTTGAGACTATATAACTTCTTTATAAGTAGTAGAAAACAAACGCGGCCGTGTTTTAGAGTTTAGTGAAATTTATTTTCTGATTGATTATACTTGAACACTTTTCACAGATCAGAAAGATATACGTTGCTACTCTCATTTTCTCTTTCCCTCTCTATATATCTCTAAGTGTGTGTGTGTGTGTGTGAGAGAGAGAGAGGGGGGGAGAGAAAGAGGGGGGTTCTTTTTGAATAAGAAATGATGAATTAATGGAATTACTAAAAGGAGAATTCAAATGGTTCCATTGACAAATCGATTTTGCTTTGATCACCCTCCAGCCATAATAAAACTGTTACAAAATTTGATATGCGAGATTAAACAGTTTGCACTTACCCAATATATATATATATATATATATATATATATATATATATATATATATATATATATATATATATATATATATATATATATATATATATATATATATATATATACATACCAGGGTACTTACAATGGCAGTCAAAGGATAGCGGCAAAAGTCTCTACTACATTCAGTTCGCACGCAGTGATAAAATTTCTCAAACGTTTGGGTAGCAATTGGTAAATATGATTCTCTTTGAGTGCACGTGCGCATGTGTGTGTGTGTGTGTGCGTGTGTGTGTGTGTACATAACACTTATTTTGGCCATTGCATTACCAGCGGCTGTTTAGCTCAATGGTAAGAGCAATGCTACGTTGAAGCAGCAACTCGATTCCTGCAGCAACCCCATTTTCTTCAATCGTTCAATTTATTGACGTTGTCTAGGCTAAGTGATACATCAGCCATGGTATGACGAGAGATCATTTCAAATAAGAGTTTCTATGTATTATAATATAATACAATTTATAATCATTCTGTCATATATATAAACATATCCCTTTTTTTTATAGATATATATAATGAAGGCAATTCATGAAAAAATATTCCCCCCAGGTAATCAGTATTTTATTAACAAATACGACTTTTGATTGATTGTAATATTCTGATCTTTATCAAGAGAATATAATGAAAAAGTCCCTTTCTCTGTTTCCTTAAAAGTACTCACCTGAAAACAGAAAATGAATCAAGAGAATGAAGAAGAAGAATAGAGAGAACAATTGGATTGTGGTCGCAATCATAAAGAATCGATAAAACATGGCCAAAAAACGTCGACAGGTAGGAAGCGTGGGTTTTGAATTTTCCAAGCATTAGGAAATTCGAGATGAATCATCTCTGTTGACAGGGAAAGGGTAGTTAGGATTCCCAGAAGATAATAGGATTATCAATAGCGTCCTCTTAGTTTAAATCAATACGCAACCCTGTGAGTAGACCCAGTGACGTAACTTCCTGTGAACCCGGAAAGTAGTTCCCACACCATAAAGAGCAATGCTTCCGATTCCCTCACCACTTTCACCCTTTTGTTCTGCCGATGGCCTTGCTGACCGCAGGACATGTTCGTCCGGTAGGTCAGCGAACTAGAAGCCGCAATTATTCATCCACAAAGCCTTCTCGTTCCACTTATACTTATAAACTATACTAAAACACAAGAACTTTCGCACACGGAAACTTTTAACGAAATATTTATTTTTCTTGTTAGAATGAATAAATGGATTCGTTTCCTTTGAAATAAGGATTCGGCTGTGTTTCCTTGCAGTCACCACGTGTTCCAAATTACCAAGTAGTATCAAAATGTATGACCATCTCTTTTCTTCATCGCTAAAGGTCTATACCAACCAAATCTCATATCAATGAAGACCTCTGTATCTCCATATATTTAGTTGATATTGTTTGTAAAAGCTTTTAATATTCTGATGAGAATATTAATATCGACGACAGAGTGGGATACGAATGACTATAATGATAGCAATTTTACCATCCTTTTATTGAAACCAGTTTCGACATAGTCTTTGGGTTGTGTATTAGTATTGAGAGATATGTGAATAAGAGTTATAATACGTTCCCGATTTACTAAATCTTCGGGGAGGAATGATAAAAAATTAGACTCATCGGATAATACCATATCGCTAAAGGCGTTTGAATTGAATGATACTATTTCTCTGAAGGCGTTTAAAGCAATGTTTAGTGTTGAGATCATGAACGTTTTCAATATTTTGTTTTCATTATGTGAATAAAAATTAATGAATATAGAAAGATTTTTTTATCAAGAGGTACATCCATACAGCATATGTAAACGAAATTGCATGGACTAGGGGAGGTGTTGGGAAAGAGGCTGGTCTTCCTGTTTACTTTAGAGTGTGAGTCTGTTATGATGTAAATTTCTATTTAACCAGTGCACTTCCTTTCACGCCCCGGATTTTTGGTTCTTTTCTATGATTTTACATTTTGCAAGACAGAAATAAGGTCTTCTATTTTGCACCATTGACTCATCTTTTAGTACCAAAGATAATTATGGTTTTGATGTTTGATGTCAGGAAGACTTTTTATTTGCACAATAACTCGTTCACTTTTCTCGTGTCAGTATGAAATATGAAAGCAGAGCTGGAAATGAGGGTTGGGCGTAAACTTATTTCTCTATTTGTTTTTGTATGTTTAGTAATGTTTACCAATAGAGACATTATTGTTTTCTTACTTCCCAAATCCCCGCGTGATGTAATAGCAAGTAAAAAATTCTGGGTTGACATTCGCTTTAGCGAAACCAGAGTATCATGTTATGAAAATGTATTATTTTCTTTTGCAATAAATTGAATAAATAAAAGATATTACTTATCTTCTCAGAAAATATCATATCATTACTATGATTTATATAAATCGAAACATTATTGTCTTTCATCCACTATGTTATTTATATTATTAAGAAAGAAAGAGGAGAGAAATTTACTGAAGGGGCAGGATGAGAGGGGGAGAAAGGATAGTTGGGTTGTTTAATGAGAGGGTAGGAAGAAAGGGGAGGAAAGAAACTAGTAGTATACTATGGGGTTAGGAAGAAAGAGGGGGGAGAAAAGAAAGATAATTAGTCTAATAAGTGGGTACAAAGGGAAGGTTAATAGTTTACTAAGGGGATAGAAAAATGTTCGTATATGAACCTAAACCATTTTGTTCCATGTTTATCATTTTGACTTTGTTCCAAAGAACGCTAGTTTTTGTTGGGACTCTTCGTCTCCATTCATTTTCTACCCCGATCTGTAATGGTCTGAAAATTCTTTTCTGTTTTTTTAAACGCTTTGTTGAAATGATTACTTCGATTCGTTCAGACTAATTCCATGATTATAAAAACAACATAGAGGAAATTACTTTGAATGAACCAAAATACAATGATTTTGACAAGAACCTCGATTCAGTCGTGTACACACACACACACACACACACACACACACACACACACACACACACACACACACACACACACACACACACACACACACACATGGTAATAAGGACAAGTTTAAATCAATATATATTATTCTTATGACATGTTTATGATGGAGCAAGCTTTTCCCACACTATTCTATTATCACCTTAAAACTTCATTGCTCAGACTTGAGGTCTATTATGCAGTACACAGGCTCCACTGTCTGTGGTCCTACTGCTATGGAAAATTCTCCCAAGAAATCTTCGTTCGAAGAGCGAAGCCATCATACATACTTCCATCTCTCTCTCTCTCTCTCTCTCTCTCTCTCTCTCTCTATATATATATATATATATATATATATATATATATATATATATATATATATATATTGTTACATTACTTTGAAACGATTTCCTGTTATTACCTGTTGAATGTACCATTTGGCCTAGACAGCATAGATAGAAAAAACAATAAAAGAAAATGGGACTGCCGCAGGAATCGAACCTTTGACCGACAAGATTGCTGCTTCGACGTAGCGTTGCTCCTACCATTGAGCTGTAACACAGAGAGTGACACAACGCATAGACAAAGGCTTCGTGTGAGCCGAGAAAATGTGTAGAAGTGGATAGATGTCAATTTGAACACTGTGAACGTTTCAAAGTGGAACACTGATTTAACGAGAACAGGAAGTTCAATGAGGTGTCCAAAATAAAATTCAAACGTTATTATTTTTCTAAGGGTTATCTTATCAAGGGACACCTCTCTTCCAAGTTTCAAGTAAATCTGATTTGAAACAGCTGAGAAGCAACATAGGGACAGACCTACCAATGTACCAACAGACAAACGGAGCCTCTTATAGAGAGGCGAGGACACCTCTAAAAACAATTTAGTCATTTGAGTATTAAATTTACTATCATGCCTTTTGTACCACTATATATATATATATATATATATATATATATATATATATATATATATATATATATATATATATATATATATATATGTATATGTTGATGATAATTACGATTGGAAAGCGTGAAGAAAAACTCAAAGGAAAGTAAGCATTAAATCTCAATTTTTTTTATTATTTGGTGGGCATATTTTGATGCATTTCGACGGCTGCCAGCCATATTTTTCTGAGAAAATAATTGCAGCAGTTCACAAAAAGATTTGCTTACTTTGGTTGTTTAGTAGGGGCAGGAGGGGAGGTGTTTGTATTTGTGTCGGTGATAGTAAATTTGGGTTTGAAATGGGAAGGTGACATTAAGTGACCTTTCAAACCAAATTTTGATGATTTTTTTGAGATGTAACACCTACTTTTTTTTCACCTTCCAATAGTCATTTTCATCAACATTCTGTCGGATCATTTCACATCCACAATACAAATATACACACACACACACATACACACACACACACACACATATATATATGATTTGGACCAGAGGTATAACTGGCCAAGTTGAATTTTTCCTATGGGTCTAGGTGACTTTGAAGCTTCCTGTATTGAATGTATCCTAGATGTGGGTGTGAGGATATTATTAGTAGGAGTTTTGTGAATTAGAGTTCTTTGTGATGAGGGTTGTTAAGTTTAGTGTTTAATCCATTAGGATACAGAGTTTTGAGTTTGTTGATCTGCATATATATATATATATATATATATATATATATATTGCTATTCTTATGAAAGAAAAAGAAATCTATTCGACAAAAATAATTACTTCTACTACATTGAGAATTTAGGCAAAAACAAAGAGGGAAAGAAATTTTGGCAGACAATGTGCTGTTTTTAATCCCAGCCCTACTTTCGTTCTAAGTCACTCGCTTCTTAATGTCACAATTCATTACTGTTTCCCCGAATTCTCATGACTATTTGGAAACTCGCTATTTGGAGTCAACCAACTTTATCAAGGCTTCTCGCTACTAATAATTCATCATCTTTTCCTTATCCCTGGCAATGATTTATTTGTATCATTATCCTCTTATAATTCTTCAAAAAGATTCTATAAGGGAAAAGGTTTATTTCTTCCCAAATCAAGCAAAATATTTTCCGCTTTGAGTGAGAAATATTTTGCTTGATTTGGAAAGAAATACTAACGGATCAAGCAAATGGCACAAGTTAAATGGAGAGACTACCATTCTCAGATAAATAGCCATGGCTTTAAGTTCTAATAGCTGCAGTATCAAACCCTTACAAATGCCTTCAGTTTATATCACATACTCATGAATTAAAAAAGTGTCTAATGATTTTAACCATTAAAACGTACCATTTATTCGTGAATCTAAAAAGGCATCTAAGGTTTGGAAATTCAAAAGGGTTAGCCAAGTCACTTTAGAAACAAGGCTGTTTACAAAAAACAAATAATCCACGTTCAGATATTCTAATCGAGATAATTTCGAAAAGAGTGCAATTTTTCAGCTTCTTTTCTTACAATCTATACAATAATTATTTGGTTTGTTTCAAATATCTCTCCCACAAATCAAAAACCAGATTCAAATATTACTACTTTTCAATGCATTGATTCCTTTAAAAGAATATTTCACAGGATCAATGTCCCTTCCTACAGTCTTTATACAACAGATTACTCGAATCTACCGGAAGGAAAGAGTTTTCAAGAGATAATTATCTGATAGCTGAAGTTTAAATTTATTCACACTGTTACATACATTGTCTATAACGTTGAACAGTGTCATTAAGAATCTAAGCTTTTTAGGACAAAATCTTCCTTCCCTTACAAATTATAACCCCGGAAAAGGCTATAGAATGGATCGGCCGAAACGTCAACAACACAAACAATCCGAAGTATCCGAACAAAGGAAATGGTATTCATCATTTTGTGAAAGATGCTCATCTCTAGATGATATCTTGACAACATTCAAGGCGAAAAATCTACGATGCTGAAATGGTGAGTAGCGATAGTTTTACGAACGGTTGGAAAAAAAACAAATTATTTTCTTTTGTGAATTGTTGCACTCTTGAAAGCAATAATAGCATTTTTAAGGATATTTCTGTGATCCTATCAATTTAGAGGGAGATTTTTAATGATTGGCGTCTCTTTATAAATCATTCTTTTGGTTAATGTCGGTTATTGTGGGTATCCAAGAATGGATTTGTTAAAACAGCCACTGGACCCGGCGGATTTCTTTCTCAGACGCCCTGTCTACTTATTGGCAGTAATTTGAATTAACCTATTTACAGCCAGAAGATTTATTATAGAGCATTCGCCATGACACCCACGATTTTTAAAGATTAACTGAAACATTTAACAAGCGGGTATCACGAATTTTACAAACAGTGAATGGAATAATTGGAGAATGAATTTAAAGCAAGAATAATCTGTAACTCTTTTCCAGGAATTCATAAATGTCGATTATCAAGGTAACATTGATGAATTCATGCATATATTTGGTTTAGTTGTGTTGATGCATTTGAAGATGGGCTCCATTTAAATTGATTGAATAACAAAAATATCAAACACTGAGACTTACTTGAACAGTATGGAATGAAACTGTTTTCATATCATCATTTGCGATGAAGAATGGAAATATGAATGGTAATCTTCTATAATGTACAACGATACAGAGTTAGATTCTGATAACAGGCTGTTTCACGGATGGATATTCTGGCAACTGCCAATATTTCTCTGGCACAATCACCGGAAAGCCTTTACACGATTGAAAATACTGTAGATAAGAATAAAAGCCTCGAATTGTGAAACGAACTTTTAACGCTTTCATTTCAACTTGTATGCAGCTTAGACAAAAGACAAATTGGTTAAATGCTATAAGATGGCTCTTTTCTCATTTGATAACTGAACACTATTTTAGATAATTGTTGAGTTTCCTCTTTACAAAAAATAGACAGACTTGCGTTAATTTATCTTTTTTTCGCGTTAGTACGAAAAAGAGTGAAAAACTTGACAATTTACCACACAGGATTTATGATAAAAAAATCTATTGATAAAAGTTCATTCATGAAATTTGTTCATGAAATTCCATTTTACAACCTTTTACAAAATTTCTAGGTTTGGCACCTTATTGATACAGTAGACTCTCGTTAATGCGACATCCATGAGGATCTGAATGTTGCTATAAAGAATTTGCTGTTACAACGGGTGGGTAGTATACAAAGCGTATTAATAATAAGAAACAAAAAAGTACGGACAAAAATGACTTTTTGATACACTTCCACAGTCATATTCCCCATATACGCCTTACAGGTCAACAAATAGAATGAATGAATCTATAGACAATAGTCTTGCGTGGATATAAGAACAAATGTTCCGTTATAACACAAGTAACATTATATTGTGCCGTTTGAACGAATGTCGTTACAACAAAAGTTTACGGTAATTATATTATTTTTGTTTAAGATATCTTTTATGTGATTTAATGATATCATTGTGAAGCTTTCTATGGTGTGATAAAACATTTTCTTAAAGCTGTAAAGAAAAATATTTCTGAATAATCTGATCAGTAGTTTGGTAACTAAAGCTGTTTCTGAAAATCTCTCGGTCGAATTAATACCACCAGTATCGAAATTTGACTTAGCTGACAAGAAATTGTTCAGTCAATAAATGGTAAGCCGTGGTTTAACTTGATACTCACTTGATAAACGAGAATTGGTCTTTTGAAGCTTAACAGTTTTTTGTTTTTTACACGAGTGTGAGTAGAGAGAGACAGAGACAGGAGAGAAAGAGAGCGAAAGAGAAAGAGAGAGAGAGAGATGAAGAGCCAGCACAGCGCTTGAAGTCATTTATATTCCATTTAAGAAAGCAATTTAGGCAAACCATAAGATCTAGTCTTGTATATTTTTTTTATTTATTTACTTCTGCCAACAAAGTTGGAAGAGGTATATGCATTAATTCGTGCCTCTGTGTTTGTCCGCCCAACATCTTATGATGAGTAAAGCATTGGTGGACCTCCCAGTCCAGAGGATAAAGCTCTCCAAGATCTGCCCAAGTCTAGAAAGATGGGTTCCACTTGGCAAATCATGATGAATAGTCAGAGCCAAATGAAATTAGTTGAAGGTAATAAAGAAAAGGTTACAGTAGTTGTAATAACAAAGGAACAATGGTTAGTGCCTAGACCAGGTATTCTCAAAGGGGATTTAGATTTGGCAGAGGAAATGAAGAACCATGAATGTGACATTTACTTTTTGGCTTGGGTTTTTCGGAAACTCAACAAAGTTTCACTTCAGCTTCAAAGCAGGTTATAACATACTGAATAAACGAAGTGATTTAACGTTTTAGTTTCATCAAATATTATTCAAGGAGGGAGGGAATATGCTTTGAAAAATAACCAAAAGGGGCTGATAGGAAAACAAGGTTGAGAAACTCGGTCCTAGACTGACGTCCCAACGCTGGATGTGGTCAGTCAGACATGAACAACTTATTTACCTCTGCCAGCAAAGTCTGTCTGTCAACACAATACCTCCAAAAGTTTTCAATGATATATCGTGGAAGGGTGTGCCATGGGCTAAGAGAGAATTGATCAAATTTGGGTGCAGATCAAGAAATTCTTTCTAGACTCCATCATAGATATCTATCCACACACTATATCAGAAAGTTAAGGAATTTCAATACCATTTCATTAAAGGGTCAGCCATGGGCTAGAAGAGATGTGATTAGATTTTGGGGCGGATCCAGGAATATTTTTCATCGATTGAGTGATATTTATCATTTTCTAAGAAGAGTTGAACAATAGTTCAGAATGAGAAAAAAAATCAAAACGCAGTCACCTCCCTTGCATCATCGCTATATATGAACTGATTTTCATCCAGTTTTCAGTTAGCGCATAGTGTTGGCAAAGGCATGCGTTCTCCGAGTGCTTTCTAGTTTATTCTGTTCGCAGAAGGCTGTTGAATTTCATTTTGCGTTGAAAAAAAATCATTTGAACGGATAAACTATGCATTTCATCTTATAGAAAATTCAAGTTGGTTGAAAACCACCAAGTATTATAAATACTAAACGCAGAACGAAAATAGCAGGTTTTTAGTTGTAGGATTGCTTTCGGGAGAAATTTGTGTGGGAAACAGTGCTCGATAGATAAGTATTTAAACCAATTGCACAAGATAAGCTTTGACGATTTTTCTCTCTATACGTGCAGGCAGAAAGAGGAAAATAAAATCCTCTAATATTAGTTTATTGATTTACTATATTCGAATCCCTCCTTTTCAGACCAGCACAAGAAAAATATTCACCAGATATATAGGGTGTCTCGAAAGTCGTGATCTGTAAGGTTTTTCCTTACATGAAAAATTTTAAAAAATGTCTTCATTAAAGATCCAAGACGGCTTCAAAACAAGTATCAGAAGATTGCATTGATCTTGTTCTAATGTGTATCGGACAATTTGGCATCGATTCGAGCATTTACTGTAATAACACTTTTAAATGCATTTTGCCTATGGATCCAGACTTTCAGAACCCCCTGAGAGTGATTGCTGATATGGTTGATTCAATTGAATCAATATCCTTAATTGATGTCGAAAACTTTCGAATACGGTTGATGAAACAAATTCCAAAGCCAATTATTGCATTAATTTGTTTGGCATACACTCAGTACAGATTCTGGGAAAGGTTGAACTATTTAGCTAATATATTTTGCTTGATTTTCTGGCACATGTCAATATCTTACTGGCGTTCATTTTGCTGTCGTTGTTACTGCCAGCAATATTTTATCATATTATTTGTTCTCATTAAGTTTTCCCACCAGTAGAAACTGGTGATTCAATGACAACAAGTCTTCTCAATACTACGGTACCATCTTCAGTATTCTAGCTGATTTTAGTAACTCCAATAACTTCCGATTTTTCCAAACTCTTTCCAAGGTTCTTTAGGACTGCTATAAACAAGTCACCTTCATTTTCCATTTTATTATTCAATCCTATCGCAAGGTCTAGATATTTTTACAGCTTTTCACTTTCTCTTAGTTTTACACTATGGTTTACTGGCACAGCCATATCTAATATCTGACAGATATTCTCTTTGTTTACGATGCCTAAGTATTGATTTCTGGTCTGGATTGAGCAATCCGTTCGGATTTCAAAATCGCATAGAATTTAACCTTTTCTATTTTAAGGGTGGTTTCCGGTTTGTACACATACTGTTGTTCTGCATGGCCAAATCTTAGTCATTTGTTCAGATCCTAGTAGCTTATGTTTCTACGCAGTACATTTTTATATTGTTTTCTGAGGAACAGACTCATGGTTCTACTGCGAATGGCAGAAATTCCCGTCCTATTCTTTATAGCCAACTGAAAAGAACGTATTATATACACCACCTTTGTTTCAAGTTTTGAGTTCCAAGGAATGTGAGAAAGAGGAGGTAAAAGGAGTGACAACTTGCTAGGTTTGTGCTAAATACATAGTGAAAGAAATGTAATGTATGACATTTGTCCGTTTCCCTCTGGAAAAGCTAGGAACACATATGCACAATATAGAGGTTTAGGTAAACATGTATGTGTCATGGTATTTTATGTTGTGCAGCACATTTCGCTTCACCCTATGATGATCGACTTACGCTTAGATCGAATTGCGTCAACACTAATAGAACGTAACCTGGACGCATTGTTTTAATTTGTTGAATTCACTGATTACATAGTTGTTGATTTCGTATTGGCGACTTCTATTGTATCACTTTATCTAGATCAATATCTGCGGTGAAATATAATTTTTCTTATTACTGTAGTTCACGACTGCTATTTATAGAAATTCTGTTGTTCATTTCAAGTGTCCTCTGCACGACTGTGTTGATGCCATTTCATCTAAGTTTCTTTTCGTTTACTTGTTTTTATTTAATTTTCGAATCTAGGTGCGAGTTAGTCGAACAGGCAACGGCAAGGAGAATGGAACTTGGTGAGGAGCGTTCAAATTCGGGTTGAGGCATGGATTCATACCTATCCCTAGCTTTGGGTAAATTAGCACGGGGTGATGTGAGTGACACCACTTCGTGTGCTGTCGCCTCTATGTCTTTTTCACACATTGGAAACTGGTCAATCAAGTAGTATGTCATACGTGGTGCACAAGCGGGAACGACTGAAGCCGTAGGTAGCATAAAGACACTTACATTAATCTAAGATTTGTCCCCCCCTCTTCTGACAATTTTATCCAATTTTCAGCTATTTTTTAGCCATTGGGTATATCCAACTACTTGGCTATAAAAATGGCTAAAAGTGTTTTATTCAGCTTTTTTTGACACTTTTCCGTGTTCGATTCCGCTAGAAAAAAAAAAGTTTTAGTTGGCAACTTTGTTGTCGTCCTCAAGTCTTTTGATAGCTAAGTCAACACAATATCCAATACTATTTCCGTTCAATTGTTCAGTTTTCTTGTGTATGTGCACGTGCGTGTGTTTGCACGCGCGCGCGTACGTGTGTGTGTATGTGTGTGTGTGTGCTGAAACAAAAACTCTTCAAAGGCATGTGACAAACCGGTGAATCTTTTTCTGAAACCTGTTCAAGAAGAATGAGACGATTTGAGCTGTTAAGGAACTATTGAAGCGATTTTAGTTTGCACAAAGTGTATTTTCTAACTCACCGGTTTTAGAATGTCAGTACGAAATATTAATAACATTGTCAGGAACACTTCTGGATTGATGATTATGACTATGATGATGATGATGATGATGATGACGACGATGATGATGATGATGAATTGTAAGTACTTATGATGTTTGTATTACGTGTTCTTTTATACACGATTGGTCACTAAAATAACAATTACTTTTGGTACGTGCAGATAGCAGCCGAATTTATTCATAAATAGGTTTATAATTACAGAATTATATCAACTGAAAAGCTAAACCCAACATAACAATGTAAAACTTTTGATTGAAATATATTCTTTAAAGTATCATTTCTATGAATAGACGAAAAAGAATGGTAGCAAGTCTATATTCTATGAAATAAACACATGCGATTATATGGTTCAGTGGAGTTGAGTCCGTCGAAAATTCGTTTCCATGGGGTTATTGGAAAGAAAGAAATTCCATTTCAACCAAGGTTAAGCTAACCTTTGCTCTCTGGAGAAATATAGTCGTACTTATTGTAATGTTATAAAATTCAACTTTTCAAAGTGAATGGCATGATTTGCGCTGTCTTCTTAGTTCATCTATTTAGAGAGCTTCTCCTGCACGTAATTCCCCAACCCCATATGGCCCCGTCTGTCCTGTGTTTTTTTTTTTTTGGTAAGTAATTTTTTTGCATTTTCTATTCATCATCGTCAATCATATCGTATTTTATGTTGTAATTGTACTTTATATTGCGTTGTACGTAGAGGAATTTAAAGAATAAAGAATGTGAAGAATGATTACTTTCAGAACTAATCTTCAATTCTAAACTATTTAGATTTTCGTTATTATTAATTTTTTGTTAGTTACCTTTATCTTAATTGTTGTTGCTTTTTATCACAACCAAATTTGGGCTGGGTTCCCTTCAACAGCGAGTAAGCAAACTAACAACGCAGATCGGGATAAAGAACAAATTCCAACTGAGAATCGAACTCACAACCTACTATGCCGGAAAGCAGCTCACTTAACGCGGGACCACTTTTACCACTGAGACACTGGAACTTTGTGATAAGCACAATGATAATGATGCACAATGCTTCATCCAATAAAACAAATAAAACAAAATAAAACGAAATTGGATTACCGATATTGACGTTTGCTGAATGAACTGCACAGTTTGCGTACAAGAGAAATGAATAGAAGATAGGAGAGAAAGTGATGATAAGATAGATAATAAATTTGATTTCTGAAGAGTAAAAATAGCTGCAGTGATACATGCTCATTGTTTGTTCAAGAAGGTACAATCTAACACGAGTTGTTTTGCAGCCTTACATAGAACAGAAATCCATTCTTTCCACAAGTAAAAATAATTCAAATAATCCATGAATAAATCGTAGAAGTTTATCGATTACTGCGCGTTTAAACCTATCGACAAAGTGTTTGCATGAAATGTTTTCTATGCGAAAAAGAAGTGTCGACTAGAAGAAAGGACATTCATCGTATGTGAGTCAGCAATCGTAGGTGGTGACTAAGAAATCAGTGCCAAACCTCAACTTGTTATAAAACGTTTCGCACTGAATTAAAAATGTACGTTCTCTAATGAGAGTTTTAGCTGATTTTCTTTTCTTCGTGAAGACGGATTACGTAATATTTCACAAGGATTAGCTTGCTGCATTATGTAAGACTGAGTCATGGGTTTGTATTTTTCCCGCGAAAAGTGAATTCGCATGTTGCAATCACTATTAGAAATCGTTGACTAAAACTGTCCCCAAAACTGTCAACACGGGTTTCTTCAGTTTTCAAGATGGTCTTGCTGGCTGACTATGTATGTATCATGAATTAAACAGCTGAAAATTTCAACATTTACTCTTTATTATGTCAAAAGGAATCGTTTTTGTTTTGTTCTTTTGGAGATTCCTCCCTTAATAGGTTTATAGCGGGGGAAAGGGGTCTCAATTTGCAATGAAAGTTTCTGCTAAATTGATCACTAGTTTGTGTCTAGCAGCATTCAATCTTGTTTTTAGTAATTTCAGACTCTTCTAATGATCATTGGCCAACAAAATGTGAGCGGAGTAACTTATTCTTTAATCACCCTTCCAATTTTTCTAAATTCATCTTCCCAAACACGGTATGTTGCCAAAACACGTTGGTTTCTATTTGGTGACGAATTCGGTATATTTTCGTCTCCGAAGCTTTTAGACTCTGCCTCTTGGATGCATAAAACTTATAAGAAATCCATCAATTGTCGGATATTATATTTCCAATTCACCCTCAACCATTGAGATTTATAAGGAGAATACTCATTTTTTTTTTTTTACAAATTATTTGATTTATTTCACCACACTAACGGAACCAACGTCACTTACCAACGGAAAGCATGTTGATTTTACGGTCATAAGGTGATTCATTTATTCATTCATTATCTACACAACCCACCAAAGATTCCTTGCACATATTTGTCAACACAAAACTTTCATTTAGTCCTGTCTTTTGCTTGTCTCTCCATTGTTAGCAGAGGCACTTCTGTGTCCTCTCTCATTAGGTCAGCGCATCGATTTGTTGCCCCCCCCCTCTACATCTTCTATCAGTGAATTGGTTCTTGCACGAATGGTTGACATTAGATTATGAATGCTTGGACATCAGGAACACACTTAATACTTTGTTTGACTAATGAGGAAAGTAAAAGTGGGAGGCAGAGATATCATAGAATCCATTAGAAAAGTCGAATCGCAATGGGCTGGGTATGTCGCAAAAATGTCAGACGATAGCATGATATCACGACCCACAACGAGGATTCCCGAAGTTCTTATGCAAAACTGTGACCCGCAGAGTATAAGATGGCATGACGAACTGGGCAAGCTCAGAAAGTATTGGAGAGAGGTCTGGCGAACTTTTGAGAAGGACTATATCCAACGACAGACGCTAAAAGTTGCTGCCGATTATGATGATGAATGGGGAGGTGCAGTCGGCGAAGCGAGGTTCCATAACCTGAAACTGTCCCTTAACATTTACTGACCACTTTTTAGATTATCACAAAATTGAACTTAAGTCATAAATTTGCTCGATCTCTCTCCCATAAGCAAACACAGAAGAATTAAAGAAAAAATGTAAGCCATAATTGATCCTCAAGAATCACGTGTAGAAATAACATAGAATTGATTTTATGTTGCATTTGACCGATCCAAAAGTCAAGGCTGAATCGTTTCGGACACACCTGTTTTCGTACGATCAACAAAGTTAAGCAGTTTCGAGCCCAGTCTGTACCTTGATAGGTGACCGTCGGGGAAGACCAGGTGCCGTACGCTGCAGCTGGGCACTATGTAGGGAGCATCCTGTTAATCCCCCAAGGGAAGGGGGCATCTCGACACAACGCGCAGTAACTCAAGCTAAAGGCCCACCCTAACACTCACCTGAGTTTTCAGGCTGGCCCGGCTGTGAGCGACAAGAAATGAATGAGTGAACCTATTCAAGAACTGTGAACTCAGGTGACTTGAATTTTAAGTCGAATTAGATCTGACAATTATCTTTCAAAAGATTAAGAAGATTACAGTGATTTTTTGCGGACTCCAACTAAGTGATACATTTTTTTTCTACAATGAAAATAATTTGGGAATTAGCTTAATACTTTGCAGGTTTGGAAGCAATTTTTTTTCGTTCGGCTTATTTTCAAAGTAAATTCATCATCAACAGCAGCCTGTTAGCGTCCGTCGTTGGACATTGACCTTCCCTAGGATTTGCCAGACCTCTCAATCATGGGCGTTTCGGAGCCAATATTTTCTGAACTTGTCTAATTCGTCGTGCCATCTTATATTTTGACAGTCACAGTTTCGCATATGATCTCTGGGGATCCACATTGTGAGTCGGGATATCTATCAACATGATCAGCCCATTGTTATTTGGGTTTTCTAATGGATTCTATGATATCCCTGACTCCTGTTCTGTTTTTTTTTTTTTAATATACTGCACTGTTTTATGTTCTTTTCATGTGATGTTGAGCATGATTCTCTCCTGTGCACGTTGCATAGTTCTCATTTGGAGGGTCAATCTTTTGGTTAGGTTCTATGTTTCAGCTCACTTTTGGGAGTATACATTGGTTGCAGACCCTTCTTTTGAAAGCTAATGGGATTTTCTTGTTCTTGGAGGTTGATCTAGCTCTTCAGAAAGCCTACGACAATTACTCTGCTTTTTACAATGAGCCGTATAAATGCTGACCAAGTATCAGTCAGTAACAGAAAATCAAGAGAATCAGATATTTGCTGAGTTTCTCAGAATAACTGCATTGTCCAGTTTGGGACATTCCAACATGCATTTTGTATTTATAAGTACTTTTTAAAACTTCTAATCGTCAATGAACATTTAAAACTTCTAATCGTCAATGAAGCATTTTGATATTAAGACTGAATTTGACTATATCACAAGCACCTAAATATACCTGTTACGTATGAAGCATTTTCGTACAATTTATTCAATACCATGTTACATGTCCAGCTACTCAATGAAGCTATACAATGTTTTCAATCTCTGCACCACGAATATAATATTCATTTTATCGTTGAAGTTGTAGTTATCCCAGCTTCCAATTCAAAAAAAATACTCAAAACTAAACTATAGAAACCATTCAATTTCGTCTGAATTTTTGAGATGAGGATTCATCAATAGTATACACTGATTTTCTCAGACTAAGGAATTCATCTTGGTTGTTACAGTCATTATGATTCGGTTACTATAACTTGTTGCCTTTTTTATATGTTGTAGTTGGTAACCTCCGGTGAATTTCGAACTGAATCTTTTATTCAATACACGGGAGCTGATTGTTCTCGTTCCACTGTCCATACTAGCGGATATCTCATATCAGTTATTTTTTTCCTTTAGATGTCGATTGCCTTCCTCTTCCACTGAACCGGAGTTACTCTTCACACACTACCCGAACCATGGATTGGACTCATGACCGCTAGGCAAGTATCTAGATATGTTTAACCAACGCCTTTATCCACTAGGCGGTACGATAATCCACTGTGGAAACATGGAGCCTTAAACCTTATGTCACTTGTCTGTCTTCCCACTGAACCAGAATATATGTTTTTTGCTCTACCTGTGTTGTGGTTTGCAGTTCGATTTTATCTTAGAGTTTTAAGCTTTATATCTTTTCTTTCTCAATTGAAGGCTCCGGTATGGTGCACATTTATATACTAGATCTGATGAGGTTATTAGAGCCTAACATGTGCGCTGATTCTTTCAGTTGCCTTATCTTCCAATGTTGTTTTGCATCTGATGTATCAATTTCCCTTCTTTTGGGAATTAAACATCAGTTACAAAGTGAAGACTTGGATCGGATAAAATCGTTCCGAATACGTTAAAAATCACAGAACAAGCTTTACTGTATACGTTGCAAAAAATTACATTACATGCGTTGCTTTCAACCGTTTTTCATCTTTGCTTTGCACTACCAGAAAAAGAGAAATTCTCTTTCCTTACAAATAGTACACCCGGAGAAGACCGTAGAATGGGTCGTCTGAAACGTTGTAGGGAACAACATAAATAAGAAAAGCAATTAATTCAATTATCCTGAAAACCTTTTTTCTTTTTTTCTTTTTTTTTTTTTGATAATGAATTTTTTAAAATTATAGACAATATTTCTCTTTGAATCGAAAAAGTCCTTCTTCAGTCGACTCATGTATTCCAATAAAACAATGAGCTGTATGGGAAGAAAAAAAGCCGGGCCAAAATGAATCTGGAATTTCTGATTTATTTCATGGCCAATTTCAAATTATGAATAATTTACATCCGCCATAATTTGCTTTTTTGAAGTGTCTGGATCGTGGCGAAAAATATCGTGTTTAAAGAGCTTTTGATACTTTCATTTCAAATAGATATTACGGTGAGGTTCACCATCCACCTCGTTACATTTTTCTCCTAAATCAAAGCCAAATACGAGGTTTGTTTATCAAAGCCTCATAGTTTTATGTCAAGCACATATTTCATCTTTGCATAATGTAATCTTGTAAAGCTTTCGAACAAGGTTTTTGATGAATTTTCAGAAATAAATGAAAATAATCCACGTTGTTTTACTATAGACAATTTTGCTATCCATAAATAATCAATCGTCAAGCCAATTCATTTATTGATTTCTTGTTGTACGTGGGCCCGGGGAAGAAGCAGGCCTTTCGCTTGCATTTATTGAGCGTAGTCTACAAATCGGTCTCGTCTTACAAGGATTAACGGGGTCGCTGCAGGAGCCCCCGTACATGATTCTCTGCTGCTTGCCGCACCTGGTATTCTCAGCTGGTTACCAATCTAGGTACTGATCAAGCTCGACGTTGCTTAAATTCGGGGATCATACGAAAGCCAATGTACTCAATGAGATTTAGCTGCAGCACTCCTAAGTCGGTTTAAATCCGTCTTCTTTTCTAGTGACTGACCGAAATGTAGATTCTGCTTCCTAAAACCATCTTTTTTTTTCTTTGTAAATAATCAATAAGCTTCTGTTGGATAGTTAAATGGATGCTACTGTGATGTCATCCCCTCCACTTCCGTTCAACTGAGCATGGGTGTGTATAAATGGTCGGCAGTTGAGTGACGGATCGGTTTGGTGAGTCGTGGAAGTCGCTGAGAGTGTATTAGTGGAAGACAAAACTTACGGTTCAAGTGACTTGAAGTTTATTGTTACAATCGAATGAAAGTACGTCCTTGATGATATAAGCGGTGTCCCGTCTACACCAGAACATATCTTTGTAACCTCTCCTACATTGCAACATTTGCAGACAAAAAATGAGAAAAAAACAGGATTTTAACTAACAAAAAAAAAAAACGATCTTGTTGCAGTACTGAGGCATAGAACTAGCGATAAAACTCACGTAGGATTCCTAAATTACCAAATGGAAGAATTCAAAATAATCTTGCAGTAACAAACGAACCTGTTGGAAATGATGCTCGAAAAGATGACAACGATGACAAAAGAATCTTCCTAAACGCTCCCTGACACAGATTCAAATTCAGTCGTTGCATGACAACCAAAATGGGTTAACTCTCAAAACGTGATACAAATGCTATGGGGACATATTTTAAAATTAATGTTTGAACCATTCGCAATGAAGACCTCTGTTCAAAAGCATAGGCGATGGATATTTCTGTTTGAAGCGTTAGCGATGAAGATTAATGTTTGAAGCATTCATAATGAATATTTATGTTTAAAGCTCAAGAGACGGAGATTTCTACTTGAAACATTAGCGGTGAATATTTTTATTCAAAGCGTGAGTGACAAAAATTTCTGCTTGAAACATTAGCAGTGAAGATTTTTGTTTGAAAAATTCGTGATGAAGACTTCCGTTGCAGGGAAATGATGAAAAGATTGAAGTTAAGGTGTGAAATAAATGCTTAAAAAAAGTGAAAGTAGCAAAACAAATAGTGCTACCGGTACAAGTAGTGATTTGGTCTTGAGCACGCGTAAGAATCACTTTTTTGTTATTACTGCCATTGTGTTACCTTACATTCGGTAGTAAGTACCCAGGCTTCACATATCACTAGTTTCTCCTCATCTTCTTCGAGTTCCTTGGCGATGTGTGAAAATAGATTTAGAGGCGACAAGCACCCGAATTGACGCCACGCACTTCACCAGGCGTCATTTTACCCATAGTTGGGGGGAATTAGTTGGATTCATGCCTCTCCTATGGACATTAGTGCCAGTTTCAGTTTGAACTTGGCTCGACCAGTCCAGTTTCCACGCTGTTAACCGATCGGTCACAAGCACTTCTTAATTCCCCAATGATATGTCAAATTACTCTCTTATAAAAACCATAAATCAGTGTTTCAGCTTCATGGAAATACGTACAATATCTGTACCTCGCATAAATGAACCACCATAGCCCACACGTGTGCCAATTAATTATCTAAAAAAAAGGTCTATCTTAAAAGACGCGCCTTTTATCAAAAACTATCTAAAAAAAAAAGGTTTATCTTAGAAGATAAGTCTTTTATCTAGAATTATCTGAAAAAAAAAATAACAACTCTGGATTTGGGCATTGTTGGTCCAAAATGACCTTAGAGACAACAAAAAAAATGCGAATGTTCAAGACTGTAGCCCTCAAAAGTGATCAGGCTGGACCAGAGACACACCCAAGCAAACATAGATTGGTACATAGATAGAGTCGCTAAAAGAGAGAAGAATCTGCAGCCCAATCGGCTGATTGGTTGGTCGGACCATTGGTTGAGCCAAGGTGATTCGATATAGAGCAAGGCCCTTGTCCAGTGGTCTCGACTCGTAGAGTAAACTGCAGTTGCCAGAGAGAATGAATTCAATACTTATTTGATGCAGTATTGTCTTGATCACGTTCTAGACATGACTTTTCCATTATATGATTGATATATTAAAAAAACTGCTAATATTTTTTGCCACAAGACCAATTCTCCAACTACTCAATTATATATACCATTCAATATCTAACTATCTAGACCACAGTATAAATCATTGCAGTGATGGAAAATGACGCATGTTTGTCTATTCTTTTCATTGATTTTCAATGTTTAAAACTAACGAGAAAAGCAGCAACACTACGAGCCGGTGCGTTTAAACAAGAAAGAACAGTAATTTGTTCAAGTGAGATTTCTACTAACTGTACATGATAACCCAAATGACCCGTTTTCAATAATGTTGTCTTTCCTCGTGTACGCGTTATAAGTAAGTAAACAGAATATGTCGTCCGTGGTCCGATTCTTATCGTAGCCCGGTTCCTAATTAACAGTGACGGCAAGTTGGCTTATCCGCTCAAACTCAGGCTTGGCAAACTATCGATATAAGAAATTATTCCACAGATTTTTCGAAATATATTCATTCTAGTTCGGTGTGTTACTATGTGTCGACCCAGGCATCCTTTGCTCTTCCTCAGATAATCCTGGATCACAGATTCCTATTTGCAGCAACTGTATGTTCTTTTCCACGTTCAATTGAAAGAAAAAACCGGCTGTATATATATATAGAATCGATTAACACTGGCTGATCAGTTAGATAAACAACCAAACACAGGCAATATCATGTCTACATTTATAGCGATTCATTTTCTCACCGAGCATAGGTTCCTTTGAACTCTGTGCTGACCTGGAAGGTACTGAAAAGAGAAAAAGATATTATCTTCACGTATATCGGACGCTTGGCTTCGTTGAGAGAGGAGGAAAGACAGGGAGAGAGGAGTAGAGCGCTTGGTACATTAACCCATGTATGCCTCAAGTCAGATTTTGGTATAATCAAAAATATAGGGTGAATGAAAATATATTCGCATGGTAATGCAAATTTATTTGTAAAAGAACTGAAAATATGTTTCTTATCATCTTGAGAGTGTTCATATGTAATTTGATTCGCTTTGTCTCACAAGTATATTTTCTAAGTACAAACCTATAGGCGTAAATGGGTTAATGCTGAGGCAGTATGTAGGTAAGTTTCTTTTACTCGGTCGTTTTTTCATGCACAAAAAGTGGTAATCGCCTTTGCTTATATCATGAACGAAACCGGGAATTTAGCCATTTTCTGGGTGCAGCTAAGGATAACATTTCTCTCTTCAATGATCAGTTGCTGCAATGGTCATTTTTTTCAAGTCATTTTCCTCGCCTTCGAGCGTCACGATCTCAAAATATCCTGAATTTGTCCATATCATCAGACCATCTCACTTTTAACCGACCACAATTTTATCCATGGTCTCGAGGGACCCATGTTGTGAATGGCGATGTCCAGCTGTTGACCGATATCCTTGCAACATGGCCTGCTCACCACCATTAAGGTTTGCTGATGGCTTTTAAGATATCTTTGACCCCTATTTTTCTCCTACTGATATATTAAGTTGTTTTGTTATCTTTCAATGTGACCTTTCCCCGTGCACTGTATCTGCTTTTTTTTAGTTTGAGAGCCAATTTCTTGGTTGAATTCCATGTTTTAGCTCCATAGATAACTATCTGGCGGACTGAGTGTAAATGCGAGAATAACACGAGGAGGAAAGGCGAAGATAGGATTGTCAGTTGCTCACGGGAAACCCTGACGTATTTATTTGAAATATCTCTGGAGATAGTCACGATTGCATCCTAACTCTATGCACGGCTGAGACAGATTAATTGTTATTTTCAAACAGAAAAAAACACAAAGTCAAGTATTCACGAGAAGAAAAAGAGAATTAAGTTGAAGACTGATTTCTCTGAACAAAAATGTTTTCTCCGAAAAAAAAATAAAATAAAATAAAAACAAACTTGTGGGGCGAAGAGTGTCTAATACCTAACTTTTGACAAGGTTGAGAATAATCGATCCATATCAAAAACTTTCTAGATGCTCATTTTAGAAGGCTTTTAAAAGTAAAATAGATACAAGTAGTTCGCAGCATTGAAACAGATCTCTACCATTACACTTATATGATTAAAAAATAAATTATCCTTTGAAGAAGTGGAGTAAGAATCATTTCTGCTGCTCGGTTTATATACTCTGACATATTCACTCTCTCTTCATGTTCTAGTTCTGCTCAGCGGCCGATATAATCTGAGATCTTTCGCCTCTCATTGATTTTGTTCTTTATTCACATTTTGCCAAATACGTGGTTGAACAGACCACTCGGTATATCACCACTGCTAATTAGGATCTGGTCCACGACCATAATTTTACTCTACGCGATACTTATCATTTACTTACTTACAACGCACTGGCAGAGATCAGAATGCAAGAATTCAATGCATCCTCCCGATAGTCAGTTATGGATCTGGAACATGGAACCTAACCAAGAGACAGATCCGCAAATTGAGAACCATGCAACGTGCACATGAAAGAATTATGCTTGGCCTCACATGGAGAGACCACAAGACAGAACAGTACATCTGGGAAAAGACAAGAGTCAGGGACATCATAGAATCCAATAAAAAATCTCAAATGGCAGTGGGCTGGCCATGTTGCAAAAATGGCAGACAACTGATGGACATCGCGACTCACGGCGTGGATTCCCCGAAATCACATGCACAACCGAGGCCGGCAAAGTATTAGACGGAGACACGAGATAGACAAATTCAGAAAGTACCGGCTCTGCGACGCCCATGATAGAGAAGTGTGGCGAATCCTTGGGAAGGTCTATGTCCAACGACGGACGTTGAAAGACTGATGATGATGATGATGATGATGATGATGATGATGATTATGAAAGCAACGACCGTGCTTTCATCAGATGATGACCTCTGGGTTAGGCAGGGTTTAGAAACATCATAACCACTAATCTATGGTACCCCAACAGTAGCTTACGATACCACAAGACTTAATTGGCTTTCCATCGCAGTTTGGAAACGCCAGATCATGTATTTACCCTTGTATTCACATCTTTCCAGCCAATGTTCATGAGCACAGTCACCATGTCCTCCAAAATGAAACGTTAAATCAATGATGTGAGATTTGATTCAAGTGACCCGGTAACAATGTCAATAGTGGTTAACGTGAACTTCAGCTTGGAAAGCAAGATAATGTTCTACATTAACCAATTAGAAACAACTGATAGGATATGAAGCAAGTTACTCGTTCATCTGTCGGTTTGGTATAATTATTACTATGGAACAGACATTGTGATTATCTAATAATTGATAAATTTGTCCAATCAATATTTCGTTGATATTTCACTGTTATGATCCAGTAGTTTCTTGGGGAAAATCCGACGTACTCGATCTCTGCAATTCATTCTGTGAAGTACAGTTATATGTCACAATCATGGCTATAAGATAAGCATTTTTGCAATAAAGAAAAAAAGATTAATCACACTCTACTAACAACACAACGCTTACTAGTTTTTCTCCAAAATCATTCAACAAGCAAATTATCCTGAAATTATTACGAGAAATTAACAAAATTTGCTTAAATACATTGTTTGATGTGTTTAAATGAATGACCAGTGGCGTCATTTTACTTTGTTTACGGAAAATATTTATTCTATTGAGTTATATATCGGTAAAACGAGCGACGTCGCTTCAGGGCTAGTGGCCTCCAAGTCTATTTTCATAAATCGCGAAGTCGTTTAAACCAACAGCATTCAATACCCGAGGACTAACATCAACTCGCCATGGACATGGAAACCTAAAACGTTGATATCATCAACCCCAAAAGAAACTAAGGTCGAAAAAGAGAGACACAAATGTCAACGGAGACAGAATACTTTCTTTCCTAGTGTAAGGATTCAGGATTAATTTACGTACATAAAACATCAATAATTTCGAAAGAGAGAAAAAAAAAAAGCAGACGACAAAGGAACGTCTTCTTAATTCACAGAAAGCGGAATGAAACAAGTCACTAGCGCACTAGTAATCTCGAAGAGAATAGCAGTTATCCAGCTAGCTACAAATTCTAAACGAATCTCCATTATCGGCACGGATTCGCCAACGAACGTTCAGTCCAAAAAAAAAAAAAAAAAAAAAGACAGCCCGAAGAAATTGATCAATTCTGTAATGAGTTGGAGCACGCGCTGTAACTACAAAGCAAGGAAGATTCGACCATCATATGCGGAGATATGAATGCCGCAATTGTATAATTTTTCGATCTCGAAGAACTTTGAAGATTAGCCAGAGACAAAGAAACATGGAGAAGACTAGTGGACAAGATATGTGAAGCTCAGGCAGGGATAGCTTTCTCCTACACAGCTTAAATGATAATAAATATTGAGCTGTTTATTAACTTTATTCGTCTCTGTCCCAACTCCTCACTTGACCTCAAGGGAGATAAATGCAGCCAACTTCAAAGCGTACATTTAGTGTTGGCATAAATCGTATATAAACATTAAACTACACTGTGTGTGAATGCCCGTTTTTGTTTATATCCTTAAGCATCGTCGGGTACTGAAATGTAAAGGAAGATAGTCACAATCGATGGCTTCACAATAACGACAGATCTATGCTCCAGTGGTATCCCAGCTTCCTGTGAGGGGTATATAAACATAGAGATGCTTGTCTGAACCTGCAGAATGTTGCGCATGCTTATTGACATGCTAATAAATATTAACAAACACAAAGGCATACTGCGCAGAAAACTATAGATTGAATTACTAGTAGACAAAGTAGTGAAGCTGGCGTTATGACCAATCCAGTATCCTATCCCTGGTGCTGATGATAGCAAATAGGAGAAGCGTATGGAAAACGACCAAATTATATTTTCCTACTGAAGCCAAATTTTGCGTGGATGAATAGTCAGATATAGACTTGCATGCTGGTTCCTCTGCTCGATCAACAAAGTAACGTTCTCCGCGATCAATACTACATGGGGGACCAATCAAAAATAGCACGTTCACATAAAACCAGCATCCTTTGGAACTGGTCCAGAACGAAATGTTTATATGCATAACTGAAATTTGATTTTTATTTTCTGGACGTTAGGAACATGGTCTGCCCATCCATCCATCCATCCATCACAATCACGAAACAAGCATCGTGCATACTCGTATATAAGTCGACCCCGTGTAGAGGCCGATCATAGATTTTGGGCCAGCAAATGATTATCAGGATGTATCAAAAGTATTTTCGTATTTCACAGACCATTACTCCAAATCATGTACACATCTAAAGACTATGACTCACACACATTATTATTATTATTATTATTATTATTATTATTATTATTAGTAGTAGTAGTAGTAGTAGTAGTAGTAGTAGTAGTATTTGAAAAAGAAAACCAAGTCTGTTTTGAACAAATTTGAAAGAAGTTAAGGGTGCGTTCTGCAAATAGAATACCGTTTTCAAATTTATATTTGCATTTGAATTTCGACTGAGGAAGATACTCAATACATCGAAAAATTTCAGTTTTATTTTTATCAAATTTATTATACCATATTTTTTTCTTAAATTCAAAGGAGTCTTGTGTTTCCTACTCGTCACAAATCAAGGGATTTTTTTTGTGTTATCTATGGATTGATTAATACTTAAGAATCTTCCTCTTTTCAAACATCGTTTTCACTCACAGATATCTCCCTCTCTCCCTCTCTTTAATCAGCTGTGAAGAGAAAAAAAGGAGTGAAAAACACAGAGACACAACAAACTTAATTTAGTTTAGTACGTTTGCTGTGTCCGTGAGTAAGCTACAGCAGTCGGTCATACTGTAGCTGCTGGCCATTCAGTCACACGAGTCTTTCCCTCTTCTGCTCTTTAATCAGCATTTTGAAGAGAGTAAAACTCATCTTCAACGTGACATGAACAGGAAAAAAAAAACAACCATACAAGCAAACTTTGTGGTTATCATCTTTATATGAATAGATTATTATTATTATTATTATCATTATTTGCAATCTCACACATTATTATTATTATTATTTGCAATCCCACGCCAGTTGCCTGGTGGTTACCGCTTGAGGTTGAGTGACAACAAGTCTCCTCAAGTCTCCAGCCCTCCTCTCCTCGTTCTCATAGACCACAGTAATGCTGCGGTTGAAAGTTTCACACCGGTTGCCCAATGGTCATTGATGAAGGCTGAGTGACAATGAGTCTCCTCAGGTCTTCAGTCATCATCTCTTCTCCTTCACCAATCATGCCAGTGCTGTGGTTTACGTTTCCACTTTCATTTTCCTTCCTCTGTTAGGCCACTGCTAACAATTAGTGTTGCAGTCCTTATATTTCGAGCACTTTCCTCAGTATCCGTGCAATTCCTAGCAATGCTTTGGTCTGTATAGTCTCAATCCTTCCTTTTATCCTGATCTCCTCCAGTCTCGCCCTCAGTGTCTTTGGGACAGTTCCCAGTGCGCCTACTATGACTGTCACTACCCTGACTTTATTATTATTATTATTATTATTAGTATTATTATTATTAGTATTATTATTATTATTATTATTATTATTATTATTATTATTATTATTATTATTATTATTATTATTATAACGCTGGAAACTGAGTGATAGCAAGTCTCCTAAAGCCTACAGCCCTTCTCTTCACATTCTCACAGTTCACAGCAGAGCTGTGGTTTATAGTTTCAAATCAGTTGACCTGTGGTTATCACTCAAGGCTGAGTGACAGTGAGTCTCCTCAGGTCTTCAGGCCTTCTCTAAGATTTTCCTCGCCTATCACAGCAGCTTTTTGGCTGTTAGGCCATTGCTAAAAGCTGGGGGTCATAGATCTCATATTTCTACTCAGTACTCGTGCAGTCCCCAGTGGTACTGTGGCCTGAATAGTCTCAATCCTTCTTTTCATCCCTAGTTCCTCCAATCTGTCTTTCAGTGTCTTTGGTACGGTTCCGAGTGCACCTACTATTACTGGTACTACCCTGATTTTGATGTTCCCCACCTTCTTCGGCTCGCTTGCCAGATTCTGGTATTTTCCCAGCTTTTCACCCTCTTTCCTACTTACTCTGTGATCTGCAGGCACGGCCATGTCTATTATTTGGCAGGTTCTCTTTCCCTTGTCCACGACTACTCGGTCTGGTCTTCCCTCTTAAATTAGAAGGCCAGTTTGGATGTCAGAGTCCCAGAGTAATTTATTGCTTCCATTCTCCAGGGCTGGTGCTGGTCCACATATCTGCTATGGTTGAATCCCATTCATTTGCTCAGTTCCCAGTGTATCACTGTTCCTACTCTATCGTGTCTGCCACGATGAGCGATTCAATTTTTCTCTCCAGATTCCCCTTGCAGAGCCATGTCTTTGATCTGTCGTCTTGTTGTGCTGCTCCATCGTTTGCAACTTTTTCGTTGTTCTGTTGCTTCGGATGCTCTTTATTATGTCAACACTATTTGCTTGCACATAATTTCCTAGTCCTGTTTTGATATTTTGGACACAGTCTTCTATGTTGGTGAGTCCTCTACCCCTTCTTTCCTCTTCAAATGCAATCTATCTGTGTCATCTCTAGGATGTAAGGCCTTGTGCATTGTCACGAGCTTAGTCAGTCCATTGATTGGAGTTCTTCTTTTGTCCACCCAAGGATGTTCTGTGTATCTTACTACCGATACAGCTCATGTGTTTATTTCTTTTATCAGATTCCTGCTGTATAGTTTAGTCTCCAGTATTTTCCTTATCCCCCTGAGATATTTTCTTCTCATTTTCTCTTTCATTTCTTACTGTGTCACGCTCGAGAACTACTGGATATTTTCATCGGCTTTGTAGGATCAATGTTCTGATAACTGTCCGGCAATCCGAATCCTTCTGCTGTTGTAAGCCATCCTTCGTATATTACCAATTAATGCACTTTTTTTCTATTCCGAACTCCATCCCAATATCATCACTGTATTCTTTCACTTTGTTGAACAACGTTTCAAGCTCTCCCCTGCTCTTTGAAAATAGTCTTATTTCGTCCATGTACGTTAGGTGGTGGACTTTTCTCTTTGCTTTGGAGAATTTGTATCCTTTACTGTTTTTCATAATTCTGTTGAGTTATTATTATTATTATTATTATTATTATTATTATTATTATTATTATTATTATTATTATTATTATTATTATTATTTGGAATCTCACACCAGTTGCCTGGTGGTAACCGCTGGAGTTTGAGTGACAGCAAGTCTCCTCAAGTCTCCAGCCCTCCTCTCCTAGTACTCATAGGTCGCAGTAATTCTACGATTTACAGTTTCACACCGGTTGCCCAGTGGTTATCGCTGAAGGCTGAGTGACAATAAGTCTCCTCAGGTCCTAAGCTAACGTCTCCTCCCTCTTTCGCATATCATGACAGAGCTACTATTCGTTGCAGTACTTATATCTCTAGCACCTTCCTCAGTATCCGTGCAGTTCCAAGTAGCGCTGTGGTCTGTACGGTCTCTATCCTCCCCCTAATCCCGATCTCCTCCAGTCTCTCCCTCAGCGTTTTGGGGACAGTTCCTAGTGCGCCCACTATGACCGGTATATTATTATTATTATTATTATTATTATTAACAACAACAACAATAATAATAATTATAATAATAATAATAATAATAATAATAATAATAATAATAATAATAATTATAAGAAGAAGAAGAAAAAGAAGAAGAAGAAGAGGAAGAAGCTGTATTGCTGTTTCAGATGTAATAATAGTGTACTGAGAATACAAGTGATTTTGAGGCATTAATTTCAACTGGGCGTCAAAGCACATGGCGTTAATCACAGAATTCGGGAAGTGGAGAGAAATGAAACAATATCTGTCAGTGTTGCCCAAAACTGATTTAAGTGTTTCTAGGATGGTCACTGGTCAATTGAGAGAAAAAAAGCCCAGAAGTGGACGACTGTTGGTTGTTGAGTGTGAGGTTTGAAACGCAAGTTAATTAGAATATAATGTAATTATGATAGAACAGCTTTTTAGCAGAAAACTATCGCGGCATTATCTCTTAAGCAACAGAAGATAGCGAATATCCTCTTTTTCGACCTGATTTCTTCTCTTTTTTTTTGTTCACTGAATATTGTTTCAGCAAGAAAGAACATTAGAATTTCAGTAGTGGTTGACAGTGGTTCAAAAGATCACGGTCATAATATATTAATAATCTACAGTCCGTTAAATGTGGTAAATATACGGAATTATACTGGGCCTCACGTGAAGAGACCACAAGACAGAACAGTACATCCGGGAAAAGACAAGAGTCAGGGACATCATAGAATCCAATAGAAATCTTAAATGGCAGTGGGCTGGCCACGTTGCAAGAATGGCAGACAACAGATGGACTTCACGACTCACAACATGGATTCCCAGAGTTGACATGCGAAACCGAGGCCGGCAGAATAAAGATGGAGAGATAAACTAGACAAATTCAGAAAATACTGGCTCTGCAACGCCCACGATAGAGAAATGTGGCAAATCCTGAGGAAGGTCTATGTCCAATTACGGATGATGAAAGACTGATGATGATGATGATGATGATGATGATGATGATGATGATGATGATAGATTGGTCTCTTCCAAGAAAAATTAACAAGGATCGTTGCGAGGAGGCTCTCTACTTGATCCAAGCTCTGCATCATCATCATCATCATCATCATCATCATCATCATCATCATCATCATCATCATTCTATCAACCTCCGTCATTGGACATAGACCTTCCCAAGGATCCGCCACACTTCTCCATCATGGGCGTTGCAGAGCCAGTACTTTCTGAATTTGTTTAGCTCGTCTCTTGATCTAATACTCTGCCGGCCTCGGTTCTGCATGTGATCTCGGGGGATCCACGTCATGAGTCGTGACGTCCATCAGTTGTCCGCCATTCTTGCAACATGGCCAGCCCACAGCCATTTGAGATTTTTATTGGATTCTATGATGTCCCTGACTCTTGTCTTTTCCCAGATGTACTGTGCTGTCTTGTGGTCTCTTCACGTGAGGCCCAGCATAATTCCGTATATTTACCACATTTAACGGACTGTAGATTATTAATATATTATGACTGTGATCTTTTGAACCACTGTCAACAAATTAGCTATAGAGGCCAAAAGTCTAGATTAGCTTGTTAAGCCTAGAATCAATCTTAGAATATCCTGAATTTCTGAAAAATATAGACACTTTATAAATTAGAATAAATCTTAGAATATCCTGAATTTCTGAAAAATATAGAGAGAGAAGAAAGAAAATATTTATTCAGCTACGAGCATGCAAATCAGAGAAGCAATTATCTACAGTAAAGGGAATAAGTATGAAAAATATATAATTCCTTCAATAACAAACGTATTAACTTGATATCATTTGTGTATCATTGTCTATGTGGTATCTTAGTTTTGGCGTAATTTGAACTTAGTAGAGCACGTATTGAAAAAATTGTTGGATGAACAGTGCAATTTTTCATACCGTACGAATACTTATTGCCCTTACTGTAGAATCCAACCTGCATATTAGACGGACTCTTTCATGAAACGCTATTTTGAATCAGTGAAAACAAAAGTACTTTCATTCGTTCGTTCCAGTAACCTGTTCTGTTCTTATTTTGTGATGATAATTACATAAATCAATTATAAGAAGCAATCAATATATAATGAATTATGTACAGATTTCGACTGGACAACTATTCCCCTTGGCAGATTTAACGGAACGAGTGGTATCTTGACTTTTGGCCTTGATGTTAATGTTTGTGTTCCATAAATATACCGCACACTTGGCAAACAGAAGAAGAGACTGTTTTAAAGTAGGGAGACTGCCTAGTACCAGTGGGATAATGGTCCGAGACAGGAGCGTCGATGAAGTTGGTAACCCGAGTTTAAGTAGATCCAAGTCACAGTCACTGTCAAAAACACTCCTTGATGGCATTGTATCGAGAAAAAAAAACTAAGTATCAATGGCCATTTGGAAACATTTTTGAGCAATTTTGATGTTTTGATAAAGAAAAGATAATCTGATTATTCATTTTTTTACTAATGAGAGAACACTATTTTGAATAAGCTGATCTCTTCCTGAATTGTGTTTTTCAGTTATTTTTCAGGCCTGCGAGATCCAAACGGGTATAGTAAATAGAAATTCTGCCTTTGAGGGATACGGCACATTGATTATATATTGTTACCTGCAAAGTTTGCCTTCCTTTGGTCTACTCATCGATAGCAAAATTCTGACAGGTATACATCTAAATCGATAGAAAAATTGAAAAAAGAAAACTTGCCTAAACTTGCCGACACAAGTATTCGGCCATTATATTCTGTCACGATATTCTTATTTTCGATTGACACTTATTCAAACGAGCTACCAACGAAAAATAAAAATAGCTCTCTGTGGTATAATGTGATTGGAAAACTGCGTCTTCCTTTACATTTTTATCGGTTTGTTTTTTCATGGGAACAAGAACTTTTTTTCCAACACATCGACACAAATATGAAACATATGATTTAATAACTATTCAAATCAAATTGTTGAACAGAGGTTAACTAACAGGCATTGGTAAATAATAGTGCATCTTACTTCAAATGATAAAACCTGAGGTTCTACCACAAATGTCAGATCAGTTAAGTCTCAGTGGAAGAAACTCAAATAACTAAAAGGAAAGAGATTTACAAAGCAAAATATTCTTATTTGCAGAACCCAGTTGGCATTCGTGAAATTTGTCGTACAAGTTGGAATCCCGCCACACGGGCGGCTTTTCAGAAGGCCTTTGGCCCCAATAAGAGATCATAAATGTTTCATCATCATCATCATCATCATCATCATCATCATCATCATCGTCATCATCATCATTATTCTTTCAACGTCTGTCGTTGGTCAAAGACCTTCCCCAGTATTCGCCACACTTCTCTATCGTGAGCGTCGCGGAGCCAGTACTTTCTGAATTTGTCTAGCTCGTCTCTCAATCTCATACTCTGCCGGCCTCGGTTACGCATGTGATCTCTGGGGATCCATGTCATGACTTGTGATATCCATCAGTTGTCCACCATTCTTGCAACATGACCAGCCCACTGCCATTTGAGATTTTTATTGGATTCTATGATGTTCATGACTCTTGTCTTCTTCCAGATATACTGTGCTGTCTTGTGGTTTCTCCATGTGAGGCCCAGCATAATTCTTTCACGTGCACGTTGCATACTTCTCAGTTTGTAGGTCTGTCTCTTGGTTAGGTTCCATGTTTCAGCTCCATAAGTGACTTTTGGGAGGATGCATTGGTTATACACCCTTCTTTTTAGGATGAATGAATAGTCATATAAAATCATTTTCTATCTATCGTGCGGAAATACTGCTTGGAGGTATTTCGGTTTCTTTTCAATGTTGCTGTTTTATATTCATAATCCATTTTTTTTTCAAATTTTATCAGACAAATTATTGTAAATCATGAAAATTGATTATTTGTTACTTTCATCTTAATTGCTGTTGCTTTTAGTCGCAACTAAACCCAGGCTTGGTTACCTTCATCAGTGAGTAAATAAATTAACTGCACGGACTGGAACAGAGAATTGGTTCCATGTGAGAATCGAACCGACGAACCCGTACACCGGAGGATGACTCGCTTGATTTCTCCATAAATAGAATATCATTCCAAAAGCGAGCATTATATTTCAATTAGGGCAATCAGCGCGTGATGCGGAAATGCTATGACGTCTCACATTGAATGTGTTTGTAACTTTGTTGATTCAATACAACGTTATGATTCAAAGAAGCCGCATGTATTAGCATGTTGACTAATTGTATAAGTCAGATCAGAGCAGATGTCAACTCGATGTGGCTTCCTTTGCTCAACGGGAACGAGGGATGGAAATCTTGGTCTAACAAAGAAAGACTTAATCTTGGTCACCACGCGATAGACATGGTGATCGGAATTTAATTTTGAAATCGGACAGAGTACAAGGAAGATTTACCACGATGATAAGTGACATGAAAGATTTCTGTTATAAGGAATAGACTATCAAGAAAACGCCCGTTCCTACTAGGTCAGCGGTCCCAAAAGGCCCAGCCACATCACTTGATTTGGGTGGGGGTGATGTGCTCCGACAACAACTACTCAAACCCAAACACAATCCCAAAACGATCACCAAGAAAAAATTATACATTGGCACCAACAATGTCAGGACAATCTCGATAGACATGCACGTAACCGATCTTGAAAATGAAATCAAAAACATCAAATGGGACATAAAGAGAGAAAAACATCTTTACAACTACAGAAAAGGAAAAGCAAAACAAAGCAGGGAAGGTTTTCTCATCAGTAAGGAACTCAAAAACAACGTAGTGAGCTTCAAAGACAACGTCTCTGGTCACACAGCCAGTGTCAACGTACACCTCTCAAAGAGGTACGAACTAAATATCATCCAAGTCTACGCTCCCACTTTGCAGTCAATCAGAAAGGAAAGAGACAATTTCAACGATGACTTGAGCTCTCTACTCCGAGATGCCAGAAAATACTTCAATGTCATTATGGGAGACGGAAACGCACAGGTAGGGCAAGGAAATCAATGTTGTGTCGGTAAGTTAGGATATAAAGTACGGGACGAAAGAGGTGAGGACATTGTAAACTTCGCAACTGCGAATGGGTTTGAAATCATGAAGACCTTCTTCAAGAATAAAAACAATGAAAAAGGACTTGGAAGAGCCCCAACCACGAAACCAAGAACGAAATAGACTGTATGCTATTGGATAAAAGCGACACCGTCAAATTGATCCAAGTGAACGTAAGAAGCGATCACAGAAAGGTGAGATGTAAGATTCAAATTAACACCAACAAAGAACACAGAAAAAACCGCAACCATTAAACGTACCAAAAGAGCTCACTTGATCCTTCAAGCTTGAACTGAAAAACAGATTTTAAATTCTTACCGAACAAGAAAACAGCACCAATATCAATGAATTCAATAAAAAAAAAACTGCCTCTCTAATGGAAGTCGCTAGTATATTTAAACCAAAGGGCACACAAACCATTGATAAAATCTCAGATAGAGCCAAGAATCTCATGGAAAAACACAGAAACCTCAAGCCACCAATAACAACAAGAGAGAAAATTCAAGCAAATTCAATTCAATGAACAACTAAATGAAATCGATGAAAATAATGAAAATTGTTTTAAAAAATATTGAATCAAATAATTTTCCAGATCAAAAGTCTAAATTATGATTAATCGAATGAAACTAGAAAGAATACCGAGAAGAAAAATATTTTACTTACTTTTCCTGTTTTATTAATTCCCAAAGTAAGACTCCAAGTTGAAGCAATTCCGGGGCACTTTTTAAAAAAAAAGTAAGCA
The DNA here is from genome assembly GCA_963457665.1 of Thysanoteuthis rhombus. Taxonomy (NCBI): domain Eukaryota; kingdom Metazoa; phylum Mollusca; class Cephalopoda; order Oegopsida; family Thysanoteuthidae; genus Thysanoteuthis; species Thysanoteuthis major. The sequence continues at coordinate 40,447,457 of OY735213.1, forward strand.
TAATAAATATCTTGAAGGGTTTATCTGCTAAATGTATAAAAATCAATGAAAACAGCAATGTATAGATATGATGAACCATCAAAATAGTAAGAATCATTTGAATAATAAAAAAATTATCCTGATATTTTGGGGCAAAAAATTCAATAAATGGATCTCGAAAATTTTATAGAAATCAAATGATATGCTGATTTTTGCCAGATTTTTAGATTTCTCAGATGTCTATTCTTCGGTGAAATTGCGTCCATATTGTTCATACCTATATTCTCTTAAAGAGATGATATTTTGTTTGAAATTTTCAGATGACGTTAGTGTGAGTATTAGAGTTTGAGATTTCTGTCTTAATCTGTTTACATCAGAGCGTTTCGATCTGTATACTCTTTTTTAACACTAGAGCAGCGGTTCTTGACCTTTTCAAGGTTTGCAACCTTTCGAGATTGAAAAATCTGGCGATAGTTTTAAATTCGAAACATTTTCATATCGGATTTTGCTGCACTATATATGTCTAATGGTGGGGTTGAGGTGAAGGTCTGCTTCTGGTTCGTAAACTAAACATCAAAGAGATGTAATAGATAACGCTGACTTGAGCAGCTGTTACTAGTGCTACTAAGGTATTATAGAATGAGCGAAAGCCGAAATACTAAACATTTAAAACGATATTTCATCAAATTTAATCATAAAGGATATAATTTAGGGTTAGGGATAGGGTTGCAAGTAACAACAAACTTTTCTTTTTTTTTTGATAATTATAAAACTGGATATGTGGATATCTGGAGTGTCAGTGATTAAAAAAATAAAAAAACCAAATCGTTTAATCAATTGTTACTTAGTTGCCACTGTGTATTCTTTTTTATTTTATAATTATGGAAAAAATCTTTGTAGTAACTTGTAACCCTAACCCTAATACTAAACCCTAATCTAATGCTGACTGTAAAATAAACTTAACCTTAACTCTAAATTACATCCTTAATAATTCAATTTAATTAAATGCAGTTTTTAAATATCAAAAGTTTTCTGCTTTTGTTCATTCTGAAAGGCATCATGATCAGTAGCAGTCGCCGTGTAAGTCAGCGTAATCGATTACCTCTCTTTGATATTTAGTTTACGAACCAGAGGCAAACCATTACCGCCCAAAGACCCCAGAACAGCATTTTTTATTCATAAATTTTGATATTTTCTCAGATCAGAGGTTTTTTTTAAAAACGTTTTTTCACCTCATCTGATATCATTTTTTTTAAAATTTGATTTTAAAATTAAAGCAGATTTGATCATTTAAATCTTTATTTTATCAAATTCAGCTACAAAGGATATAAGTTAGGTTTGGTGTTTGGGATTAGTGCTAGATCCAGGGTTAGTGTTATTTTCAAGGTAAGGTTATGTAAGTCAATTAATTGAAAGCAGGAAATTTGTCATTGCAATGGTAGATTTGCCACTGAAAAAATTGTTTAGGTCGTCATCATATTTCGAATTTAACGTGGAAAAGGTAACAATTGCCCAAATTCTTTCTCGCACTCCTGAATCTTACAGCAAAAAAAAAAAAAAGTAATAATTCAAAGAAGTCAAAATTAGCAAATTTCTTATTGAAAGGTACAAATAATAAAATTTTAAAAAATCATCGAATTTCAAAATTAAAAATCTATTTCAATATATCGCAAATAAAAATCATTTGATGCGCTGGCTGCTATCGCAGAAGAGGTTATACACTAGTAATAAAAACGAGAGAGAAAAGATTGTTCGCTGTCCCTTTCTCAACCCCCACCCAATCGCTTTATACAAGTAAACACATGGGGTGTGTGCACCCCAGGTTAAGAACCACTGTGCTCGTGGGTAAAGACATCGGTTTCCTGTTACTTCGCTTGGTACCCTGAAGGTATGAGATTAATCCCTCGGGTAGGTATTTTGCTAATAAGTCTCATTTGACAACCGCATAACATCATGGATAGATCATGAAGCCCAGTGAGTTCGGACCTTAGGAGACGCTAGAAGTGAGAAGCAATTGACGAATAAAAAATGTCTTGAGAGAATTATGCTCAACCTTACATGGAGAGATCACAAGACAGCACAGTACGTAAGGAAGAAAACAGGAGTCCGAGACATCACAGAAACTATCAAAAAACTAAAATCGCAATGGGCAGGCCATGTTTCAAGAATGAAAGACAACCAATGGACATCACGTCTCACAACATGGATCCCCAGAGATCACATCAGGAACCGAGGACGACAGAACACAAGATGGAGAGATGAACTTGAGTGATTCAGGAAATACTGGCTCTGCGACACCCATGATAGAGAATTGTGACGAATCCTGGGGAAGGTCTATGTCCAATGACGGATGATAAAAGACTGATGATGATGATAATCAGAACGAAATGAAGATTAGAGAATACACGGACCGAAACATCTAAAAAAAAACATCCAAAATAATTTCAGTATGAAAATCAGTGAATGATGAAATGAAATACCAAGACTGCATAACGAATTATAAGTATATTCATTTAGGTAGACCAATTAGATCTTAGCAGGAAATAAAGCTTATCTGAAATCATTGCATTCATATTTCCAGTGAAAGAAAGAACCGTCTTTTTTCTATAAAAAAAAACCTTAAGGACTTATCAGTAGAATTTTCTCAAAATTCTACCATTCACTAACATTTTTCTCGATTCTGATTAGTATGAAAGATTAGTTGTCACCTTTTCTGTGGACGAAAGAAAAATGGGTATAACAATGCCTTCAAAATTGATTACTTTTTGAATGTCTCAATTCAAATCTCTTAGAATCATATACTATGTTTGCTATATCAGAAGGTTTCGAAGGTTTGGGCGTATCAGATTTGTTTTGAAATATGGATTCTGTCACTTATTAGTATTCTATTTCTTTAAAAGCGTTTAAAAGTATTTACACACACAGACACACAGACACAGACACACACACACACATATATATATATATATATGCACATATATATACATATAAGCACACACACACACGTATGTATATATACATTTAAGCACACACACACACACACACATATATATATATATATATATATATATATATATGTGTGTGTGTGTGTGTGTGTGTGTGTGTGTGTGTGTGTGTGTGTGCGGATTCCCCTGGACTGGGCTTTATATTCTGTTTATGCCGACCACAGACGAATCCAGGCCTGGGAAGTAAATGCATGTGTGTGTGTGTGTTTAGACATGCATTTACTTCCTGGGCCTGGATTCGTCTATGGTTGGTATAAACAGGATATAAAGTCCAGTCCAGGGGAATCCGTTGCCCCATGACAGAACCTGCCCATTACTAATATAGCCTTAACCTGACCCAAAATATTAATCCTATAAGTGGCACTAACCCTGAACCCAACGCTAACTTATATCATTTCTAGTCTAGATAAATTCAATAAATAAATCGTTTTAAAAAACCAAGTTTTCTTTAATTTGTTTCGGAATTCAATTATATCCTTCGTGGTTAAATGTACTGAAATTTATGTGTTCAGGAATACAGTTTTAATGGTCAAAATGGTTTATGCCGCTTCAATATATAAGGCATACATAATGGCTTTGTTCATGCAGGTTAAATATATAATTACCGTAGCAGAAAGTTGCTGGACTGGCGACCGTCCTTTCATTGTCCACACCAGGGAGCAACTGAATGAAAATAGCAAATATGATCAATCTTACTAAAACCAATATTGACAGTAATAATGCCATGGACGAGGTCAGTGATTTGAGCGATTGGAATTGATGAAACCAATACACAAACTAGAGTTCAAATTGCGTTATTTGTTTTGTTAATAAATAGATAAATTTAAAAAAAAAAACGAGTCAAATCAAATTATTTTCTGATTAGAAACCTCAGGAAATCATCAAAGGAAAATTAAATGCTTTATGAACTCATTTCCGGTCACAATGTTTATTTTAGTTATTTTAGTTCAAAGAGATGGGAAAATCATTTCAGTAATTTTTTTTTTTTTTTGATAAAGAGGCTCGATTTCTGATGAACGGCAATCAACGTTTACAATCAGGCCGAATTTGATGAATACGAAACTTATAAAAAATTGTCTGCTTTTTCTTAATTGAGACGTGAATCTATAGATTTTTATCTGCACTTAAAAGCGATAGTCATATACCTGTATAACGACGTTGGAAGAGGTACACGTAACCACTTGTGTCTTTTTGTCTACGTAAACAATATTTCCTAAAGTTCTCAATGAATTTCAATGACATTTTGTCAGGGTGGCACATGGCCTAAAGGAGAATTTATTAAATTTTTCGAAGTATCAAGTATTTTTCTTAGTTGACAGATATTTTTCATATATCAAGATAATAGTTCACAAATTGAAAAATTGAAGCATACAGTTACATTCCCTACATCCTAGATATACATATATGAATTGATCTTCATTCAGTATTGCTTTGGCAGAGTTTTGTGCTCTCTGAGTGTTTCCTAGCTTCGTGACTGTAATTGAGACCGGCGCAATTGTCTAACTCTCCATTACAATGTACTGGAGGAATTTTTCCCGGTTAACAAAAAATACTGTTTTATAGAGAAAAGCTTTCATGAAATTATGCTGGTTTTTTTTTGTCTTTATATTATTATAGCATTTATAATTCATTTTAAAAGTATCCATTCAATTTGATTTTGCCAGGAAATGGGAAATTTAAAAAAAATGACACATCAGTTTATTAAGCCATTCGAAGAAAAAACAAATCTTTAATTAATCTGACGATATGAAACTTAGTGATAATTCATGATTTATGTTTGCATTTTTAGATTTTTAGGATTTGCATATTCATGTGCAGTACCCTGAGAAGTTTCAATTTTGTCCCCACTTGTAGAACCACAGACCCAACGCATCAAAAAGAAAACTCGTGAGTGGTAGCATGATCCAAGAAAATTACTTAGTAGCTGATTTAAGTCAAATCACAAACCCCATTAATGTATATCTACGAGAAAGAAATGAGTCCCAGTCACTGAATGAAGTGAAAATTGCTGCCAAGAATTAAATTTTTCAGACGAGTTACAGTTCACAAGCTTTGCTATTTGGGTCACAGAGATTATTATGTAACGATATGATATACTATCCTTGGAATAATAATAATAATAATAACTATATGAAGAGATAACGTGGTATTGGAATCTCACCGAGCAGTTTGTTTCATGATTTATTTTCCCAGATCATATATGAAAATGTTCCAAATATAAGAAACATGAATTAACTGAGAAAGAAAACTTAGAGAATCGAACAGAGATTATCGTTCCCACTATGCGCTTCGAGCTTTTAAATGTATGAACCAAGACTTTATAGAAGATAAGATCAGATCTGTACAATATTGTATTCCAGAAAATGTTAGTGAATTTGTAGTTAACTTAATCGAGTTTAGGCTTTGAATATTTTGTCTAAATATGAATGATCGTTCAGGAATCTATGACAACCGCATACATTTTAATACAACTTTCAGAAAATCATATCCAAAACATCCATCATCCCATCAACTGCGAATGACGGGGTTTCCCGTCATTGCAGCTTTTATGAATAATTCAGTACAATATCCGTTTCATTGTGATTGATGGCAATTCAGTTTTATCTGTGAGCCAGGGTTTTTATCTCGCAATGGATAACTTGCAATGGAATATCTTACAATGGACAATGGCTCTTACAATGGATAATTATCATTCTTTATCACCTCCCAGAATTAATGGGTTAACACTTTTCAGCGGATTATTGGACAAGAAAATTGATATTAGCGAGCAGCATTTCCTTCTGTGAAATTGATTATAAATGCAAGATTCTTAAATTGATTCTGATTCAATCAGTTGCCGACATTATTGATGGTGAAAAAGGTTTTGTTAGATAGTACTCAAGCTTAAGTGAAATCTTCAGCACATTTTTTTTTAAAATGAGGGCCAATACTTTCCTAAATTAATTAACAGAAAATTTATCAGCTGAATATAATAGAAGATGTGATACTGTGGACTGGAAGTCGAAGAAAATTATTTCGCCTTTGAGACTCAAATTGCAATATATTTCAAATCTCTTTCAGCAAGGAAGTTGCAAAATTCAAAGCGAGCAAAAATCCGGCTTTTTTTTTCTCGTTTTTCTCTATGGAAGAACCTGGCAATAGAGAAAAATGAAAATCATCAGACATAAAAGTGAAAGGAGAGGAGTAAAAGTAATGGATAGAATATTTCGGTTACAACCAGAAAAGAAAGACTTATTTATTACTTTTTTAACGAGTCTAGTTATTTATATCCAAAAAGAGAATTTTAGGAATCAAGATAGGATCTGAAACTATTCATTTTCATATCAGTGATTAGGTGTGGGCGGCTGAATTCAATTCTAAAAGATAATCCTAGAATAAGTTGACGAAAGTATTAACCGTTTGCATAAAGATTAATGGACGATGATTCGGTACATATTTCGATACATATTTAGATTTTGACAAAAATCAGAGCGATCGGCCCGGAATAAAAGTTACAGACCCCTGGGTATTATGCTTTCTGATTGTAGACAAGAAACATCGAGTTACTTATGTCTTGTGATAACTTGAGTCATTTTTAATGAGACCCGAATAGAACACGTCGAGACTAAACAACTATCAAATGTAATGGCAAGAGGCGTCGCTCTGCTCCATGGGGCCCCTCCAACATTTAGTGCGATTTGATGTAAGAGGAAAGTTTGTTATAAATATACATGCACTATCATTTCATTGGTGAGAAACCACTCCAAAGGCTGGCCCAGTCATGTATGTTCAAATATATCCTTGTTATTGTTTAACGTCAGTAGAAATGGGTAAACAACTATTAAATATGTAAAACTTGGTGGTGCCATCTTTGGGGGCCTAAAATGTTTTCAAAAAGCCTTCCCCCCTTCCTCAGCTACACCTCCAGCAATGACTTTGGGTTTTGCTGAATTTAAAACATCTGATTTACTTCCTTCCTACAGTAAAATATCACAATAAATTGTTACAGAATCTACATAAATGCATTAAGGTCAAACATTTTTGAAGCTCATGAATGCGTTGATTCATCAAAACAAAAGAGCATCAAAGATTGTTGACTCGCAGAAAATGGCTTAGGTTTTGAAATTAATATCCTTTTTACTTTGCAGTCCTAATATACCATTATGTCATAAAATGAAAATCTTTGTGGCAAGTTTGCGTTGAATTCTGAAGATATTTTTGCTTTTGAATTGTTTCTATCCTTTGGGTGAAAGCTTTTTCTTCTGTTGTATTGACTGATGTAGTGTCGTTTGGAAGAACAGGGTAGGTTTAAGGAATGATTCAGTCACAGCCAGGTATTTGAAGGGAAAAAAGATTCAACAAAATAAGAGAAAATTTATCTGAATGACTTACATCGAATGTCCTAAATGATCAATTATTGAAGTATTTCTTTTGTCGTTCACCATTCTATTGTGGAGATGTTTGCTGAGCCATTGTTGTCGTATATTCGTATGAGCTCCTAATGAAGTATAGGACTGCAACCATACTACACCAGCAGACTCGGTTCTAGGCAACACCCTTCAACTGGGCCTATGTCTGTCCGGCCACATTTGACCCAAGCATGACTGACGTTCTCCAGGTCTGCTGAGACTTCTCGTCCTTGGTGGATTTTGATCCACTACTTGAGCTGATATACCATTCTTGAACAACGGCTCCATGTCACCAACCTGGTTCTAGCCTGAGTCATTAAAAGGTTGTAGATGTTCGGTGAACTGGCTCTCCGAGGGCTTTCACCAGCATGCAACATGAGTTCTTCCAAGAAGGAATCTTCCCAACTTGGTTTCTCGCCGGAGGTAATCACTGGGGCTATGCGGCTGCAGTTTTAGTAGAAGGTCTTACAGGATGGTGTTGCTAGTCTCGCACCCAATCCTCTACCTTAAACTAGGCTTGGGAACCGACAAGACAGTCCAAAAGGAACATCATAATCTAAATACTTATCAATTAGGCTGATAGTAGATAATAAACGAAACATCGGGGAACAAAAATTCATACCATTACGTCTGCAAACTTGACATATTCACGCATGCATTTTGAAGGGAGAATTAGATAGTAAATATAATTTCTAATGGTGACAAAAACGGTATTTTAATTTATTCGTCAGTTGACATTTCGAGGAACCAAGAAAAAGTCTTCAAATAGATTAGAACAAATAATCATTTTCCAATAAAATAGTTTGAATTCGTTTTTATGTTATATAAAAGTGAAAAAAAATATATAAACGTTTTATTACCATTATTTCAAATTTGGTTTGAAGAGCGATACAAATATAAGAAATATTTTACAGAGCTCATTTTTGATAAACTTTTCAGTCGAATTGATTTCGTAGTTCAGTGAAAGAATATCTCACCAACACTGTTTTCAAAAGTTGAAATTGTTCAACGTATAAAAGAAAAATCCAGCTAAAATAGTTTAGAATATGTGAAAGTTTTATATTTTCCGCCGTGTATAATCTCGAGTTGTGTTAGAAATGGACTCACTGGGATGTGTTTCCTTTTATCTTTGCATTACTACGTGCTGAACAATAACCTAACAGACTTCACCAAAAGGAATGCACTTGGAAACTTTCTATCAACCAGGTCCTCTGCTCAAGAAAAAAAAAAACTAGTTCAGACACATCGAAGTCAATTTTATCTTGAAACGCGAGATCAAATCCCTATGGTTTCTGTTCACTATTTGATATTCCAAGATATCTAAAAAAATCATCCTCTTTGAACGACAAAAGATTGTTGCCTCGCTATATACACGAAATTTATTTTCTCCTTTTGTATTTCCTGGTTCAATATTAGAAGTTATTTTACAGTGCAATAAATTTCAATCTTCACCCAGTGATCGGAAACGAGAAATATAATACGATTGTTGAGTACATTGATCAGCACTTGAAGATTTCTTGTGTCTTCAACAGAAGATGCATTACTCTTGCAGTCATTATGTTACACAAGATTTACGAAAAATAGTGATATTTTGAACTTGAACATTTCCCGGTTGTTTAAGATAAGGTATCCTGATATAAGATGCTTCGACTACGGTTTATAATTGCAAAGCTGATAAATGAAATACTTCACAAATAATTAACAAATGATTCCGCAAACATAACTGACCAATGATTTTCGAACGAGTGCAAATTATCATAAACATTACTTGCAGTGAGCGTGGAATGTATCCGGTACTTTTCAAAAAAATTCATTTTAACACTCTTATACAGATTGAGAATTGATAGGTTCGGAATAAAAAAATTCTGATTTTGTACATATATAACTTTTCAATATTCAGTCTTGTTTCAATATTTCATGTTTTAAACTTTGGTCCGAATTCTGTTAATTTTGAATTTGTATAAGGATATTTTCCATCATCAATTTTGACTAGTTTTCATCTTCATCTTAATTTTAAGTGGCTTCTTTATCACAACAAAACTAGTCAAAATTAATAATAAAAATGCTGGGTTACAATACTTCATTCAATAATTATGAATGAAAGATCGCTGTATAGGGATGTTAAGCTGGAGTTTTTGAAATGTATCGGATACTTTTTACACTCACTGTTGCAATGGGAAATTATTTATCATAATCAGCATAATGGCCCAGAACCTCCAGAAGAAAATTTGCATACATCAGAAACACCCTAAACTGGCTATCCAGCTTTATTGACACATCTTTACAAATATTTCATCGAATAATATGAAACTATTCTATTAATCTTCCAAACGTCTTTTCCTCAATGATTCTATATTATGCAACATTAAAAAATCTTCTTGAAAAAAAATCATTCGATTTATTCTGTGAATTACTTACATTTTGTTGGTATTCCATCGTGTAAATCAAATCCACAAAAAAAAAGTTTCTTTGTAAAGTTCTTTAAAACTTAAAATCTTGTCTGGTGTCAGTGGTATTGATTTTTGGCATCGGTCAAAACAAAATGGTTAGTGTGAAAGTTTCTGGTGTAAAACTGGGCCAAGTTTGGAGACCGGACTAATAAAAAAACATTTTACAAAAAGAGAAAAAGGAATAGAAAAGTTTTAGCATTTTGCCAGCATTTAAACTATCTTCTCCCGCCATCCTATCCCTCTCTTCTTCCTTCTCCTTCCTCCCTTCCTTTTCTTCCCTCTTCTTTCTTCATTCCCTTTTCTTCTTCCTCCCCCCCCTTCTTCAAAGCTCTTTAAGCCCGATGGCTTTATAATTTTGGCAAGAGATCTTACAGCCCAATATAGAAAGTACATATGTGGCTTAAAAAACAAATATAGCAAAAATACAATCTGAAATTGTAACCTAGAGAAACCGACGTTACATATATATATATATATATATATATATATATATATATATATATATATATATATATATATATATATATGTATGTATGTATATATGTGTGTATCTATCTATCTATATATATATATATATATATATATATATATATATATATGTATGTATATATGTGTGTATATATATATATATATATATATGTATGTATATATGTGTGTATATATATATATATATATATATATATATAAAATGAAGTTTTGAAAAAAAGTATAGCTGGTGACGTTGGGAGTCGGGCGAAAGTAAAGCGTTTTTAATCCTATCAAAATTGGTACCTTCTAATGGCTGTAATCATGGTAACCAATGTCGGGTATGCAGTGAACTCGTTGTTTGCGTCATTGATTTTGATTTGGATTGAAAGTGTCTGGTATCGATCATTAGAAAATAATTATGAATTTTGATTAAGTCCATGTTAAAGGAGGAGAACAAATTTTCTTTAGGAAATACAAACTCCTTTTGATCAATGAACAAATATTCCATTAAATCTTTAACGATATGTAATTATCACAGGCAAATGGAACTTTGGAAATTTCCATTTAAATTACACGATGGCAAAAATCCATTTGTCGAAAATAGATTTTCACTTAGAGTGTTAACGACCCTGTTTGATACATGCGATTCCATCAGATTTTTATCCATTTAAACACATGCTTTTCATTTGGTTCTAAGCCTAATCATTTGTAATATGCTGGTTTGGGAGACACAAGAAGGATGCATTCAGTAACCCTTATAGTGATGCTAATTTTCAAATTAATGATAATGCTAGGTTCTAGCTATGTAGCTTTAGTTGAGGAAATCCGTGTATCTGTGTGTATTTGTGCATGAACCGCGATTACCCAACAACTGGTCATAAAAAATTCTGAGATTATAGATCTCATATCTAGAATTAGTAGACGTGGAACTTAAATTATGTGATTACTCCCTCAAGCATTTTTTGACGCAGCTTTAGCGCCCCAAAAAACTCACAATCATTTTTAGTACCACTTCTGGTACCAATATTTCTCCTGGCCTATGAACAGATGTGTTTCCTAGTAAAACTTGAAAACGTTATTATAGTCTAATGTATGTATTTATTATATTGCTTTTTACGTGCACTTATTACATTGTCTTTTGTAAATGTTTCATCATTATTGCCTTGTGCATATATTATACTGTCTTGCAAAAGTATCTCTGACATTGTTTTGTGTACGCATTATATTGTCTTATACAGTAATTGATAACATGGTATTCTGCATATGTTTATTGTATTGTCTTTTTTCAAATTTCACCTTTTATTCTTTCTTCTTTCTTTTTTTTTTGTTGATAATAAACTTATTCATGTATGTCGTCGTTCAGTGTGATTAATGAAATTGAAGCGTTTTCTTTGAGCTTTCAAGGTTTTACGCATCAGCTAAGTATAACACATTGCACCTTGACTTTTTTCTTTTAGACAGATCAGTCGGGTATATAATTGTTTACAATCTATCTTGGTTATTTGAGGTTGTATTCAAAGAAATAATATCTTATGCATATTCAATTCAAGATTGAATTATTTGTGAAAAACATTATCTTTATATTGTCTTTATGATGTTACAATCCATCGAATTTGAGAATTTTTCTTTACATATTCTTTATATGAGAATACCGACAGTTATCTGTATATAAAAGAATTATATCAGCTACCATTACTCGAGCATACAGCTGACAACAACCCTTCTGGCTCTAACAAAATTATTAAAATTCACTCGGGAAATTGGTTAACAATTGGGACAAATAAGTATCAAGGTAATTAAAAGAATAAATATCGTTATAACAGAAAGCAACACCGTATCATACATTCCGATTTCCTTGGCAACTTCTTTGGCATGGCTTGTTACAAATAAGAAGACGTTGCCAGAAGTAACCTTAACAATATGGAAAACTAATAAGAAAACTCATTACAATAACATTTGCATTTGGAAACTTGTTATATCACCCTGGAAGTAAAGTGCTCTTAAGGTTGAATTCGTTTCAGATTTAAAGTGTATTGAGTATTTCGGAAAATAGTAATTGCTTTGGAATTTTGCGTGTTAATCGAAGCAATGTTCTGAAACAGAATCGTCAAAAATACTCTATCGAAATTGGTTTATTTTTTAAATTTGATTTTTTTTTTTTTGATATTGAGAAGTGACACGCTTTTATCATAGCATTCTAAATTGTGTTTTTTTTTGTATTCTTTCGAAAGATTTCAATTTAAACACTACTCATAGTAAACCATCATTTAGTATCAGGGATGTTATGGATTAGTATTAAAACTGAAAATGAATATTTTATCCAATAAATACGTATTTATACGAGTGCGATTTAACAACTTCATTTTTTTTTCCTGGCAGAATTGGTTGATTTCTCTCTCGTGTAAATTTTTTGTCGAAATGTGTCGTCCGTCATCATCATCATCATCATCATCATCAGTCTTTTATCGTCCATCGTTGGACATAGACCTTTCCTAGGATTCGCCAGATCTCTTTTTCATGGGCGTCGAAGAGTCAATACTTTGTGAACTTGTCTTGTTCGTCTCTTCGTCTCTTCGTCTCGTATTCTACTGGCCTCAGTTTTGCATGTGATCCCTGGGGATCCATGTAGTGTGTCCATCGGTTGTCAGCCATTCTTGCAACCTGACCAGCCCATTGCTATTTGAGTTTTTTAAATAGATTCTACGATGTTCCGCACTCCTGTTTTTTTCCTTAATATAAGCTATCTTGTTCATGTGAGGTGGAACATTCTTGCATTAGTTGGAGGTCGTGAAGGTTCTCTGCAAAGAGGACGATTCAGTCTGCAAATTTGAGGCCGTCTTTTCTAATTCTTTTATATACCCAGTCTAGCTTTCGGAAGATCACCTTGTGGCAGGCTGTGAAGAGTTTGGGTGTGCTGGTATCATCTTGTGTGCCCCTTTTTTCAGCTGAAAGGGCTCCGGGTTTTTATGTAGCCTGATAAAGGATCTGCGGTGGCCATACATATGTTGCAGTTCTCTAACGTAATGCTTGAAACGATAAAGAGGTCGAACAATGAATTTGATATTGATTGGACTCAGTTCATAACCTTTTTCAAGTTTCTATTTTCGTATTCAGATATTATTTCGAAAACAAATCAGTACAAAAGTATTCATACAATCATTATGTTTAATTTAACGTAAAGTCCTTTATAGATCAATAATCTATCTTTGTGTAACACGATAAATCCTCAAACAATTATTGTCGGGACATTTTACTTTTTACCCGCAAGAACGAAGAAAAAATATCTGAATGTTTTGGGGGGCATATTTTTTTTTTTGGGGGGGGGCTAAAATCCTGGGGCTCTGTGTAATTGTACTGTTGCAATGCTTTGCAGCGCAACAGTAAGTATGACTCTGTCAATGTTGCCTATTTCCCCACTGCTTATACCATCCTCACTTGAAACAAATGAAGCAATGAATCAGCAGAAATCAGTGAATAAGTTATAAGATACGTAAATAAATAATGAATATCGTCCCTACGCTACTTACAATGACGCCGTCACAGCCTGGGCATAAAATATCACAAGTTATCTACACAGTCCTCTTCCTCGGCTGGACTTTCGTGATATGCGAAAACATAATTGGTGTTGACATGTACCAGAAGCTGGGTCACTCACTTCACATAGCTGGTGGTGGGTGGGAGAAGAGATGGATTTATGTCTATACCAGGGGCATTGGTGCGAAGTGAGTGCAGATCGTTTCAGCCAGAGTTTGAATTCGAATCACTGATTCCATTTTCAGTGCTGCTAACAGCTTTGCCACCTGCACCTCTCTATCATATCACGTGGGATAGTGTGCCTGTGCGCAACAGTTGTACAAGACTCGATAACGCACAATCTACTGCTTATCGTTCCCTGCTGATGAGGACACTGACTATAGACTTAGTTTGACAAATCAATAATAATTGCAATGTACCATGTTTCCATTCATAGCTTCAATTTGTGAAAACGAATTCTTTATACACACCCGTCTACGTAGTTGCATTATCATAACTTGGGATTTTCTATTGCAAAACTCTAATACGAAGTCTGCTTTCCTACCTAACTATAACAATTCTTCCCTAAATCGGTAGTGTAAACTGATTTAGTAAGACGCCCATTCCCCTACCGTGATTTGAACTCATGACCAACTGATAGCCCGGAAGTTGTCTTACTGACTGAGCAATATTGACAAAACTCAGATACTAACGAAAAGCAGTCATACATACATGCGAAGGCTTATTCCGTTCTGATGAATAAATACATCTTTACAAAAAAATATTTTTTTATAATTGTTTGTTGTTTGTTTATCATATATACTGTGCAAAGTCGCAGTAATCATTTCCAGTCGAAATATAAGTTCATGGGAGTTTGACCCTGTATCAGCCAGTCTTGTCACTACGGTCACCAATCTCTATAGAGTTTTTCGAGCGCTGGGCGTGTTTCAGATGGGAGAGTAACAGAAGAGATTTTAAGTTCTTATTTCATTGGTAGTATATTTGACCTCGATCTGGCACGTTGACTCTTTAGCATAAAATCAGTTGAATCAAAGTTGACAATTTCATGACCTGACAAAGATTGTTGATATTCAATGAATTTTTAGTCACCTCCACATTTATTTTATTGGTGTGGTTTTCTGTATTGAATCAAGTGACATAATGAAAATTAGACAGTCTGTCAATGATATTTCACAATGCAATGCTACAAACGAACGAATATCAGAACCAACATCGAACCAAAATGCACCAGACAGAAATATAAGCGCCTTAAATGGACAGAGGTGATAAAGATTATGTCTACGATTTCGAGAAGAGTAACATTCAAAGTTTTCTTTCAGATAGCCTAACCTATTCTTATCATTTTTATCGTTCACACATCATTTCAGTGGGTCCATTCTACGACCCCCTTCAAGAGTTCTATCTGTACGTAAAGGAGAGGACTCTTTTTACTGGTAGTGTCTGGTAAGAAACGGAATTTCTCTTTATAACAGGAACGCTTGTGGCGTAGGATGGGGATGTTTTAATTAATTTCGTTGTTGTAAAGATAATGTAAAAAAAATCAATTGAATATTAACAGAAATTATCAAATAAATTCGGCTTTACAAAGCAACATTTTATAAATACCACTGCATTTCGATTTATCAAAATTCAAGAAAATTAAAAAAATATTCAAAACACATCAATTAAATATGACCAGTTCTAAGCAAAATATAATCTATTCTACCACTTAAGAGAAAAGCTAGCCTCCTTCATATAACTCTGGGTTGCTGAATAGATGAAATAAATCATAAGATTATTATTAAAACAATACGAGGTTGGATCAGTAAGTCAGTAGCCTGACACGTAGTTATTAGCTAAATTTTGATCCGAAAATTTTACCCTATGATGTCTGATTAAGGTGATTTATAGAGATGTGTTGCGTTAAGCGCATCGATGAAGAAGGAGATTTAATTGGAAAACACATATCTCTTGTGGAAAATAAATCTTTTCTTTTTTTTTTTCTTGATAAGGCTATGGACTTATCGATCTACCTTGGTGTATTCCAGTCCATTTTTTTTTTCACAGAAATTAAGGATGGATAATTCTCATTTTAATTCAAAACTTTTTTGTTTTATTAACAACTGTACACCAGAAGGTGGGATCTGGGAATAGCCTTTGCTGATATATACGACTAAAACTAAAGCAGATTTATAGGTCGGCAGCGTTCAACAGTTTTTGGGGGGTTTTTTTGTCTTTTTTTTTTCAGTGGTAGAAAAATGAAAGTAGATGAGTTGCTCACTACCAACTACTTTTTTTGGCACTGGACTGTTCTGGCACACGGCCATAAAATCTCTCGAGATCCAGTGTTTCGAATGCAAACAGCCGTATTTTTAGGTTAGATAAGAGAAACACTTAAAGCTAATAACGCTATGTTTTACACCTCCACTTCACTGATTAAAAATTAATATTACAATAAGATAATAACCTGCAGGATTTCATCGCTGAACAACTTTATCAATCCACTGGTTACAAACGCATATAAGACAAACATGTTTGTTTTATGATTTATTTTCATTATCAGATGAAGTATTGT
Organism: Thysanoteuthis rhombus; assembly: GCA_963457665.1. Taxonomy (NCBI): domain Eukaryota; kingdom Metazoa; phylum Mollusca; class Cephalopoda; order Oegopsida; family Thysanoteuthidae; genus Thysanoteuthis; species Thysanoteuthis major. Next base: position 40,463,835 of record OY735213.1, read on the forward strand.
AATCCATTGTATTAACTTCGTCCATCATTTGCTTTTTTTTTCTAGTTGTTTTCATTACTCAGGCTATTCTCCTACACCCGTGTTGTTGGCTCTCTTTCATAGTACGCAAAACACAATACAACAAACTTGACAGACATTCGGAGTAGAGGATAGGTTTAAAGGGTGAAATTTGGACTTCTGCTAACCATAAAGTTCCTGTAGCTAAGTGGCATAGCTGCTGGTCGTGATCCAGGTTTCCTCCTGACAAAAGGGACGAATCGCATCGGGAGATTATTCTTCATTCCTGACCCAGCAGTTTTTTTCTTGCTGCCGTAGAGTGACAACCCGAGTTAAGTTGTGATTGAATGACTATAAAAAGATTAAGATGAAGATAAATAGTAGTCAGAATCAATACAACATCAGTGTTTATTTTGTAGAACATGTTGATGTTTATTCGTTCGTAAGATATCGAATGCTTGACTTTTCAAATCATACTCGGTGATTCTTGCTCTTGAAACACTACGACCCACAAGTGTCGTAATCACAAACAAAAGTTATATCAAATGTAATTCATGACATTATTATTAGTGCATCCGAGACGGTAACTTCGTTAATATAGTTTTGAGAGTATGATAAAAAATAACTAGAGGAAAAAAAAGCTTGAAACCAGAGATAACTTCGAAATCTGCGATAACGATAAATGACAACTCACTATGTTTGTTTTCTATAATATTTTATGCTAAAATTCTGCAATCTAAAAATGGGTGGTGGGGAATGAGCGAGGATGGGTGGAAATGTGTGTGCGAGTGAATTGATAGAGCGTATCAATCTTAGGATCTATATCAATAATTGAATAGAGCTTCTTTGTCTGTCCTCTATAGAAGGTCAAACGGTCTGATGTAGCGCGACCAGAATTGGTATTCATGCTCATATATGACACGTTCCCAACCCATTCACTTACAATAAGTATAACTTCCCCACTGAGAAGTATTCCCGTCTTCATTCTTCTACTCACACTGAAGATGTAGGATTATTCCCTACGAAAAGTCCTTGAATAAATATCTATACGCCCAACTTGTTATTTTCCTTATTGCTTATATATTTTATCATTTCTATTGAAATTTGGACCATCCTCATCTTGGTTGTTTTTCATACAACGTTTCGGCCGTTGCACTCTACGGCCTTCGTCAGGTATTATCTGGTAGATTTGGGGAAGTAACGAACCGAACCCTTTATTGATCCGACGGGGGTATATTGACCGCACTCCCCTCTTAGCATTAGTAGTATTGTTATATTGTCTCACACTAGGATCGAACCTAGAACCATCAGATTACTTTACAGTAATTTGTCTGATGCTGTAACCACTGCGCTATGTGTCCATGTTTTGTATGAAAAACAACCAAGTCCGAATATCAATAGAAATAATAATAATACCTCATCTCAAAAATTCAGAGATATACTAATATTTTATCATATATATATGAGAGAGAGGGAGAGCGAGAGAGAGAGAGAGAGAGAGAGAGAGAGAGAGAGAAGGATGCTCACTAAGACTTTTCATGACTATACATATATATCCAGCAATTCTACATCACTTGACCACGACAGAAACAACACTTGACAGTTCACTATGTACAAAGGAATCGTTTTACTTTAATTTTAACCTGTTGCAATCCAAGTGTTCACCACTTAAGCGGCGTAGACGGATACTCTGGTTAGTTTATTATACTTAACAGCTCTTTTAAAACGCTTGAATTCAAGTCACAAATGGCAGCTCTATCAAATCGTTTTGTTATATTCACTCTTGCCATCAAACATTTGCAATTATCAAACTCAAGTCCAAACCTAGAGTTGACTTTGTTTTTTTTCTACTGTAACAAGAACAACTAGTAATTGTTAACTTTCACGTAAGTGTCTCTTACCGACTGAGCTAGAATGAAAAGTCAGTAATCCTTTGGAATAGGTACATTAAAACGTTACGAAGATATTTTGCAGAGGCGATAACTTCTCAGTAGACGCGATGAGTTAACCCTACCTACTAACTTTAACCCTAACCACATGTGGTATTGACCCTAAAGTGAATGGTATTTGACCGACAGTAACATCTAGCCGCACTCAACCATTCAAAATTGTCACGCAGCAGCAGCTAATTATGTGTAGTGTCTATCTCCCTAGCAAAATATCAGCAAAATGTTTTAATGCACCTATTCCAAAGGATAACTGACAAGTCTCACAAATCTATCAAAATTTATTTTAGAAATGTGCAAGAGGTTATTTCATTCTAAAACACACACACACACTATATATATATATATATATATATATATATATATATATATATATATATATATATATATGTATATATATATATATATATATATGTGTGTGTGTGTGTGTGTGTGTATATATCTTTTTATCATTTTCTATTCATTATATATACAATACAAAAGTTGCAGTAATCGCCTTCAGTCGGAATAGAAGCTGGAGTGGAGATTGACCCTGTTGCAGTTAGGCTTGTCAAATATCAATTAGTATCATGCGGTATAAGTTTTAATAACTCCATTTCTTCAGGAATCAATTTACATTCTTTATTATCAGAGGAAATCTTTTGCTTTTAAATATTTCTTTGAATACGCCTGAAAATTAAAGAATAGCAAAATACTACAAAAAACTTCTTCAAGCTGGAATTGTCTGATATTGACAATTAAGTCTCAAGAGAGTTTCTTTACAAATATCCACGCGCGTATGTGAATTGGCGTTTCACTCGAGTTTATTATTTTCTGTATTAAAGAATTAGAAGAAATGGCGAAATTCAGTCCGATGTATTTGAGGTGTTCAAATCGTATAACTGAACATAAAAGAAACATTTTCTTGTCTGTCAAGTTGATTGGTGTGCACACATATGTAACTTAGGTTTTAGATTTTTCCATAGTTTATATCAAAATATTTTTTGATCTACTTTTGTACAAAGATTGATGGTTTTATAATGATTTGAAAAAACTAATCAAATATTCACATTAATAAGAGACAGATTTTACTGCTTGGGTCATTCTTATCTTTAACAGTAAAGAAAATATGAGAATTCCTGTTATTCCTAGAATAAACGGAATCAGGCCCGACTGAAGGTACTAGCAGCATGAGTCGTAGCCAAGGATATCAAGTGCTAGAGAGCGCTTGTCATGAGTCAGAGAGAGTATGACTTTTCGAATACAAATGGAAAATGGGAAAATAGATGAATTAAACAAAGTGAACAGTCAGAAAAAGAAAATTCCCTAATATGAAGTCACATCTGACAATTTCTGTTGTGGTGAAATTGAGAGAAACTATTTGCAAAAAGCGGACGAACTCATTCAATTAACGTATTGTAATTAAAGTTCTTGTTATCTAGTATCAATCAGTATATTATAGTACCTATATATATATATATATATATATATTTATATATATATATATATATGTTCGGGGCGCCACGAAGCTAAGAGCCGTCCACCTACAGAATAAAGTATATAATATGTATTTGAGTAAAATTGTACCACTGATGGTTGTTTTTGTATTGCACGTGGCAACGTAAATGATGTTATGCCTTTTCTGCTGATGTACGAACCATTAGGACCTTTCTATTCTGTGATTAGATTTTAACTGACCTAAGATTAAGAAAGAATTTAACACGTATACAGTTCGTACTTCTCTAAAGTTAGATATGATTATACAATATCCTCTTATGCCAGATTCAGAAATTTACTTCGACTCCAGTAAAAAAAAAAAGTATAAAAAATATTCTATTTCCAATATCTAATCGTAAGGATTCATTTAGTTGAAATAAGCACTAGGCAAAATATTAGTAGTTCATTGCAAGTAAAATAGATTCTATTTGTTTGCTACTTTCATATCTTATGTCCCAAAACTTTACAATTACCATAGACCCTTACAAGTTAATTTTTAAATAGAAAGTCAATTTTCTTCTAAACCAACCATAGCAGGATCTTATTATTATAGTTGAACATTATACAATCAGATATTATCAGGTATTATTTATGACCAAACTGTTGATTTTGAATAAACGTCTTACGTCGGAATGTACTCATTTTTATACTCCAGTTCATATTTTTGGCAACAGAGTTCAAATGCTGTAGAGTTTTGTCATAAATAATACCTGATAATATTTGTTTGATTGTGTAATGTTCCACTAGAAATAATAATAAAAGCTCGCTAGGATTGGTTTCTTTACTAATAGAAAGTTAGTTTTCTTCAAATAAAATTTACTTTTTATTTAAAAGAAATAGTGATAGAGTATACTCATTTATGGGCGACACAGTACTTTAAATTGCATACATACGATATTGATTACCGCATAACAAATAAATGATATGTCATGAAGCCAACTACTTGGGATCGGGCTGGTTATGCACTGTTTTGATCTGGTTTAGTCATACCTATGCATATTAGCATTTGGTTCGAAAGAATTTATCCATCAAGTCAGATCTCATCATTCTCCACAATATCGCATTTTCTCCCCGGGACCTAATTTTCAGATTTACAAACTAGGGTGGTACTTTTTTTAGTTGAATGAAAAAGAGAAAATTTTGATTATAATGAAATAAATTTGCGTATTTGATTGCTCTAAGAATTTTCTAGTTTGAACTTTAGCTCAGTATTTCTCTAAAAGTTGTCGTATGGTTTTATAAAAAATCTTCAATATGCATTTTATAATTATTATGTGCATTTTACTTCGGTATTTCTTTTCCACAGATCGTCGTGTATGTGTAGAAGTGTCTAAGGGACCAAGTTGCTCCGAATTGAGAAAAATAGTCGTTTTCTGTAAACGGCTCTCTAAGAATCGTGCAACAAGAGAGAATCATACTTAACATCATGCAGAGAGATCATAACATAGTACGTTATATTAGAGAGATGACAGAAATCAGAGATATGGTCAGGCTATGTTGCTACAACGTCAGGAAAACTGCTGGACATCACGAATCACAAAGAGGATCTAAAGAGATCATATGACGAATTTGGATCAGCGGAGAGTAAAGTGACGAGACGATTTAGACAGGTTCAGGAGATTTGGGCGCTGCAATTGAGAGATCTTGCTAATCGCGGGGGAAGGTCTATGTATAACGACGGACGTTAAACTACAATGATGATAATGCAAATGATGATTGGCCTTTGGTATTTTGGCATCTTGAATGAAGATGCGGGTCTGAGTCGTATGATATCTGAGTAAGAGTGATATAAACCAACTGACCTTCGCCTGCTCCTCTGACTTATCGACATTCGAGCCAGATTCCGGTAGAAGATAAAATCATCACGTGATTGTTCTCTCGCACAGCATGCGTGCTTGTTGGTACGATACACTCAATAATTTATGAATAGCGTGTTTGGCAGAACTGTGCAAATGTAATTGTTATCGTCTGAGATGAATTGGACAGGCATAAAATAATTGCATTTAAACACGACTAGCTAGACAAGGTCCTGCATAATTTACTTTATTCAGCCCCAAGTCAAAGGATCTTACCTTGATTTGATCTCTTGACTTCAACGTCAGTCAAGTTCTCATGTATGTATATCCTTATATCTAGTTGTCTATAGGCCTGGTAGCGGTTAAAAAAAAGGGGGGACTAGGGAAGAAAAACAAAGTGACACCAGCAGCAGCGGCAGCAGTTGACTGACAAGCACCGGCCAGTTTATCTTCATGAGATGAAGTATTGTAGGCCTACATTTCTCAAACTAGGCGTTAAGGCCCCTCAGTGAGTCGTAGAGAGTTTATGGGGTTTTTGCCGGAATATTTTTTAAATCTCTGTACACATCCTTACACCTACCGGTGTTTATTGTGAAATGACTCAATGATATCAGATAATTTTATAGATACAAATTTCAGTTCTGTTACATTCATTATTTTCCCCCATAATAAACAGAAAACACCGTCAATATTTTGCCAATCTCTTTTGGAGAGAGGGGGCATGATTTGTTTCTCTGTTCGCTTACAATAAGATTACGATTGGAGACAAACTGTATAAGTGTCTATTGCTTTTAGAACACCGTATTTGAGATGCCCTGCTGAAATCCTTTATTCATTTTTGATTACTATTTACCTTCATCTTGATTTTTTAATTTAGAAAAGTTGCTCGTGTAATAGTATTGCTCAATCCAATATATATTTGTCAAAATGGCCCCTCTAAAGTAGAAAGGTGAAAGAAAACAAGGGAGCGGAGGTCAGAAAAGAAAAGAAACTGCTTGAACTCGTACTAATTAAAGCCTTGATAGAAAAAAATTAAAAATGTGGGGAGAGGAGGAGAAAAAAAAACTGGACACCTCTGGGGTTTGGAACCAGTGTTCAGTCTGCACAGGCAGCAGTACTGTTAAGTACTCCTCATGAAAGGCTGGATGATCTCTACGGCCAACTCGGTCATCTGTTTCAGCGGCGTGTCTTGGTGCTGTGTTTCAATCTGCGCAGGGAACCGTACTGTTCGGTAACTTCTCTGGAGTGGCAATAGACCTCTACAGAGAGCTTGGATATTTACTTACAGTGGGGTAAAAGGTGGCTAAGGGTTCTATCCTTTTTTAAGCGTGGATGTTCCCGGCGTTTCTGGCAATACTGTTTTGTCTACAGACTTGAAAGATGGCATCAGTACCCCACTGGATCCCTATCAAAAAATACTCTTTTGATTTTTAGGGGAAAAAAAGCCTTTTTGACTTTAAGAGCCTTGTTCTAACGAATGTATCAATAACACCTACATTCTTAAGAATCTAGATGTTTCTAGATATTTTTCACTCCATAAAACTCCAGTGATATCATAAATTAAATCTAATCTGACCATATCTATTCTTTGATAAAATTCCTTTACACGACTTCAAATTTTGACGCTACGGTTGTTCAATTAATAACTGTGAAAGCGAGTATATTTAAATATTCATAAACAACCCGAACGCTGAGACCCAAATTCATAACCCAACACAAACGGTACTTTTTTGCTGTATTTGCTGCCCAAATCAATCAATATGTCAATGGTGTTTTTCAAACTGAATTCAAGTCTAGTTCTTGACTAAACCATTTCTATTATTTTGGATTGAGCAATAACGATAGCCGTCGCCCGAATTGGATGCTGAAGAAGATTATGGCTACGTTGCTAGGCAATGTGCAAAATGACCACATACCTTTACAATTCATCACAGAAAAAGAATGTAATGAAATAAGATGACATCGTCAAATAATGGCTATTGTAGTATTGGATATTGACAATAAGAAAAAAAAATTGAACAAAGGAAATATCTTTTTCCTCCATTTTTCTGTCTGATTGATTAGTCCAGTTGTTTCCGAACTTTTTTGAATCACGGCATTTTTAGTTTATAAGGATTTTTTCACGGCGCCTTCGATCATAAAATACCGAACAATTTCATTTGCATTCATGTTGTTAGGTTGGTAAAAAAAAAAAAAAAATAATGAGTCCTGTAATCTAAATTGATAAAAAAAAGTTCATTCGAATTCTAAGATGGTTTTCTCTGACTATTTCTTCGTTTGACTTGATAGAACATTCTGAATACAAACCACAAAATAATTTCTGCGCTACTTTCTGAGAGATATAACAAACTGATCATATGAAAGACAAAGGACGGTCATTTTTATGGTTTTATGGCTTGAATTTCATTGATAATTGTTCTCCTTGAAACATTAATCCTTCTTATCACATTTGGTTCCGAAACTCAGATAATCTTCAAATCGTATAAATGAAATCAATCTCAGTAATTCAGAGTATTTGTTGATATTCAAATGTCTAATCTGCTATGACTACGTCATTGGTTTCCAAACTTTAATGTATGACGACACGTGGAAAAATGTATTAGACGAAACATGGAGCTAATAGATACGTCATGATTCCGTTCGATTGTGCAGTTAAAAGCTGTGTTATAGCGTTTTCAGATAGTTTTTAGCCTAAATTTGAGGAAAAAATGTATTCAAACCAATCCTCTGCACTAGGTCTTTCATCATCATCATCATCATCATCATCATCATCATCATCATCATCATCATCATCATCATCATCAATCTTTCAACGTCCGTTGTTAGACATAGACCTTCTCCAGGATTCGCAACACTTCTCTATCATGGGCATCGCAGAGCCAGTACTTTCTGAATTTGTCGAGCTCGTCTCTCCATCTAATATTCTGCCGGACTCGGTTCTGGATGTGATCTCTGGGGATCCATGTCGTGAGTCACGATGTCCATTGGTTGTCTGCCATTCGTGAAACATGGCCAGCCCACTGCCATTTGAGTTTTTAAATGGATTCTATGATGTCCCTGACTCTTGTCTATTTTTGCCGGACCAAAATTCCACAAAACAATCGAACTATGATTTGACAATTGTGGTACACATCCTGAATTGTCATTGATAATCAATGATATTTATTGTTGTACAATCTCTGCATCAGCTTAATAACAAAATTTCCCCAAACAAGGTGAATCGACGAAGCAGCTGCCAGAACAGATTATCATTTATAGATCAAATGAATACATAGTACAATAGGACCATATGTCCAAGTCCCAGAAAGCCATTTTAGTCAAATATCACATCATCAGAGTCCCCAACCCGTCTTTTGTCAAATTCTTCAAAATTCGTGCACTGCTCACAAAGACACAGATCAGAGAAAGCTAGATTATTTCTTGAACAAATACAATTTTTAGTTGAGTTTGCTTTTTGGACTTGCACACACACATTTCAATTGATGCTTTAGGAGCAGGGAATTCCTGTGTTAGCACAGACTGTATAACACCATCCACATCCTACCAATCGGAACTACAAGGATCCAGTAATTCAGGATTCGGCCTGTCAGCTCTTTTCTGCGTCATTATCACAGCGTTTGCTCGAAGAATCTTGCCCTTTAAGACACCTTTTGTTTCTCAGCTTTTGCTTATTTCTCCCCGGATAGATACCAACGGAGATCACTCACAGACAATGGAACATTACGAATGTAGAGTCACATTTTGAATGTCTCAAGACCCTGAATTACGTCATCACTCGGCCAATCTTCAGATTCTTGTAGTTTTCTGGAAAGCATCGTTTTGATTCGATAAATGCTTTTCAGCAAAAGGCTTTTTAGTTTAGTCAAAAGGTTTCCCTGCCTGGTTGCATGAAGAGTCATGAAAACTTAAAAGCACAGAAGAACTATTTTGATCAACTGTTTCCTAATCCAAACCGATGTCAACTTCTCTTAGGTGAACCAGTTTTGTGATCAGTTCCTCTACATAAACGGGAGTATACAACTCTATCTGGCGACACAACACATAATTCACAAAACCGGTCTATTTCAGCAATTTACAATGCATACGGAACTATTAAGGTACCAGCCTCCTCTTAAGAATGTTACTTGTGCTCTTCTTCAAAATCATTAATGTTCTTCTTAACTTAGCAAGGTGGACTGTCTACCCCTGTTTTTTTTTTCGATCGCGTGAAAGAAGCTTCTTCAGAATTATGTAATCTATATGAATGTTGTCAGTAATCTTGTACTGAATGCTCTGCCCTCCTGTCTCTTTTGTTCTCCATCCTTTCTTTCAAAGATCCTTCAATGTACCGATCAAATATCGCGTACAACTCATCGTATTGTTCATTTTCGAGTTTCATACGCTCAATGAATAAGTCTCTAAGATCTTGGCATCTTTATGTATCCTTGGTCTTTTTAGGCTTTTGTACGATTGCCACAACATCTCGGATTATTAACTTGTAAGATCCAGGACTTGCATCTGTGCTTGATTCCTCATTTGATAAGGATGTATCTTGTTCCTGAGTCTACTTTGACTTCACAAGGTTCTGAACAACATGAACCACATTCACGTAGTCAGTACAATGTAACAATCCGTCATCAGAGCTGGCCAATGATCACAGCATCACTGAAAAGTCTTACTTTCCAAGAAAGGATAGCAAGTCGATCTCTTTTCTCATTTTACTGGTAATGGTGAATCTTTTAATATTCCGTTACACTTTCCTTCATCTTTACCTTCATAGTTTTCAAACAAGATTGGAATGTCAGATTTCACTTGGACATTTTATCCCAAATATCTTCAACTCCTGCCAGCATCTCTGTAGAACATTTTGAGAACATTTCCTAACCCTCTTCGTCCTTTTGTAGCACGTGTATTCCTGGATTCTCTCGAAGAAATGTTTTAGTAAACAGGTCAGTGACGTTATCATTTTCATCAAAATCCACAGAAAATGTCGAAAAGCTTTGGCTCAGTTTCTTTAGATTTCTGCTAGTGTTTGATTAGCAGACCAACTCAGCTGGTAATATTTCTCTCTGTATTTTTATCCCAGGACATAACATTTGCAGAATTCTCTCACAATCAAATTTATCTCGGGTGTAATGACAGCAAACTTTCTTTGTTGTTTGTGATTCCTTTAATGTCATTCGTAACTTTTATCGCAGGATTTTCATGCTTAATGCTATGATCAGGTCTAGGACTCTTTGTCTAGTAGCACGTACAAACATCAAGAATGATTCGAACATTTTCATAAAGACTTTTCTTGCTCGGTTAATGTCCCGTCAAATTTTTACTGATTTTCAGTGAATGAGACATATTGGAGAACGTCAAGTCGCCGCTGTTGGCCGTCCTCAAAATCGTCAGTTTTGTTTTCATTCGAACTTTCAAGCAAGATGCATTCATTTGATACGGCATTCTTAACACCATGCTCAAATTCTGCTGCATAGGCGTTCATTCCCCTTTTATATGCTTCTTCTCTTTAATCTGTTGATGAGTTGTTGGTCTATGGCGTTATGAAATAGACAAGTTCAGAAAGTACTGGCTCCGCGAAACCTATGATAGAGAGGTCTGGCTAATCCTAGTGAAGGTCTATCTATGTCCAACGACGGGTGCTAAAAGGTTAATGACAATGAAGAATAAGACCCAAACTGAAAAATTCTCCAGGTGTTCTCTAAAACAATCTCTAATTATCGACAGAGAATCTATGAATCATCTATACAGAAGAAGAGTATAAAACTTCCAAAATCAATTAATTGATACAAATATGTCTCTGTAATGAATCATTTGAGACTGTTGAAGAATTCTACGAATGCCAGAAAAGAACAATGCAACTTTTATTACCTTTGCCAACGAAGATGTGTGTATTCAGTTGCGTCTTTTCGCCTATCCGTCTCTTTCTGGGGAAGGTCTACGTTCAAAGACGGACGCTAAAAGGCCGATGATCATATATCAGCTTCCACTGGAGACTGCCCTATTCCACTTCTGTCAATATACTTGCCAATTGCTTCGAGGGTAGCAAAAGCAATAGGCAGTTCTCCAACACAAAACATAAAGCTCCTTTTAACTGTATCTTCTGCTGTGTACATTCGATTTAAAGCTGAATATAAAGGGAGGTAATTATTTTGCCTTCCAGATTGGGGACTCTCAAGGAACCATACCCATCGTCCCCCCATCCTTTAAGCTGTTTCTGATTGTGATACATTTTTGTATCAATAGAAATCTTTCCAAATAATCCGTGCTTTCAATTCCTCAATTTTTGAGACGACAGTTATTCCAGGATACACCCTCTGAAATTATAATTTGCTCCAAATATTAATTTTGAGTAACTATCTAAATCATAAGCTACAGTCGTGTGCCTATCAGACTTTTAAATAAAAGAAAAAGAAAAAACTATAGTATTAAAGAAAGAAAAGGGTACAAGTCGTGGTAGAAGAAGCAGGAGGAGTAGTCGGAGGGGTGGCTCGCTCAAAGGTATGGACTAAGTTTCCTTTCAATCCAACACGATAGAGCTGAGATTAGAATTTATGATTACTTGTTGTGCTGGTAGCAGTGATAGGAGAGGAAGGGGAGGAGAGGGGAAAAGATTGTGATGGTTCATCCGAAAGTTTGGACCAAGTTTCACACCAATCCAATATGATACGGCTGAGAAAGTTGATATTTAGCATTACTATACGTGGTGGTAGTAGCAGGGGAAGGAAGGGAGGTGAATTGGGAAAATGGGGATAATTCAATCGAAGGTCTGGACCAGGTTTCATATCAATTAGACATGATACGGTTAGAGATTTGAGCATCAATTCTTTTGGTTTCCTCTCTAATTTTATGAATTTGACATCAGTTTGCAATTTAGATGGTCTGAAAAATGTTTCGGCCTGGAAAATATACTTCTGATTGCCCCCAAAATTGGATTATGGTCGTTTTTGATAAGCAGGCGTATGATCTCTGATATTAACAAAAAAAGTATTGCTTTTAACGAATCCGTCGCACTGGAGTAACACTTGTTCTAACAATTTTATGTGGCACGCTAACTGTAAAAATGAAATGAATTAGACAAAACGTTTCAGTATTCAATAAACGAATGCCTCGCATTACCATACTAATATACGTACATATCACCTCATTTTTCTTTAATCTGTCGTTAAACAGGTTGCGATCTCACAAAATGTATTGATAAAACCATTTGATCGGCAACTCAGCGGTGGAAGTAGACAGATATAATACCCGTACTGGACATTTTCAAGGCTAGTAATATATTCTTTTTTTTTTTTTTTTTTGAATTAGTACAGCAAATTATGGAGATTGTTGCGGCACACTATTGTGTTGCAGCACGCACTTTGAGAACTGCTGATCTATCTGATAATATTGAGGGGGTTGTAATTATTCAAGAACATTTTCATTGCGAGGGAGAAAAACGAACAGCTTAATTTTATTCTATTCAGCTGCGAAATTCGTAAAAAAAACAAAAAAAAAAAAACACGGAAATCAGTCACAGACCTTCAGCGCTTGACAAGAAGAGAATAGGAATTAGCGCTTGGATTCGGACCGAGTTGTTAAAAAAGTGGACAGACAGACAGACAGACAGACAAACAGATGGACTGACGGACAGACGGACAGATGTAAAAGCAGTCACCATGCTGACAAGTAGAGCAGACCTTACAACAGCTGTAGCTGCCCAGTGAAGCCATGGTGAACGAATGGCCGTTAATATAACAATCTCTTGCTAGATCGGTGAATACGGAGTAATATTTATAACTGTTTTGATGTTCTTTCGCTTATACATACATTCGTTACTGTTGTCTGCCCACAGGGAACACGTGACAATGTAGTAGAATGAGTGATTATATTGCTAGTTGGTCAATAGAGTGATAAGGTGCGAACACAATATGGCGGTCAGTGTTTCAGCATCAACTTATTGCTAACTCAAAGTGTTTCATGTGGACAAGGTCGTCGTACAGCTCTAACAACTATCCCAGGAGCCAATTTGTCTACTCATTTTCTCACCTAACAAGCTTCTTTTGAGGTTCTTCACAATAAGTTACTGGGAGAAAAAAAAAGATAAGATAAATTGAGAAAGGAAAAAAAAGGATAGAAATGTAAATATATCGATTAAGAGTAGCAGCATTTATGAATTAGTTTCTCCTCTTCATCATGACACACCCTTTTCCGCCATTTATCTGTTCAACATATGTTACTAAAAAGATAGTATTAGTATGTTAATAGACGCAAAAAAAAAAACAAGAAACAAACCCGGAAAAATAATACCACATGAGCCAAGGAAAGACTGGTACTCTTCCAACAGTTGCACTGTCTGGACTTGTGTACAGCCGTTAAATCCACTGTATCCAAGCAGTAGTCTTACTGTGATGGACTTAGTGGTTAGGCATCATCACGTCAATAGAATCTGCCGGAATTTTGAAGTAGTTAACTCAGCGTGGCGGATTAGTGAGTGCAAGTGCACGATGTGTGCAAGTGTATTTACACGCTTGTGTGCGTGTGCGCACACGTTCGTTTGTGCCACATTTTAAAAACAAGTTGAAGTAGAACTGGGCGGGCACCAATCGCTTTATATGCGAAAAAAAAAAAAATAGACAGACTCTGTAAGGGGTCTGACAAGATATATACATGAAACTGCTTCGTGCCGAGTTAACTTGTATAGAGTTTTTTTTTTTTTTGTTTGTTTGGTTGGTTGGGTTTTTTTTTTGTTTTGGGGGTTGGGGGTGCACCAGGAGTTCTCCTTCTGGAATAGCAAGTCTAAATATCACAGGATAAAAGATAAACGAATTTAATGGAGAGTTCGGTCCACCGAACGTTTATGTTCTAATGACCCGACTTTCCATATTGACTTTTAAAAAACTGGTACACTTATTAGAAGAATGTTTTAGGGGGCAAACGTTATACTTAAAAACATGAATATCAAAAGGCAGGAAACTCATACATGCAACGGAACGGCAGTCATCATCATCACCATCATCATCATCATCATCATCATCATCATCATCATCATCATTAAGTTTGAACCAATCATTCAGTCTCAAAATGTTTTTTTTGTTTTGTTTTGTTTTTTTCACTTAGTTTTAATTTATAAATTCAGGTTTCATGAACTATGAATAGAGCAGAAATTATTTTATAGGCCTGGATGTACTTTTTTTTCTAATTTCTCATGAGAATTACAGAGTGGGCATAACGTTCTCTGTGGATGAATAACAGTTAACAGTTATCTATTATGAAAGGACCAACAAGAAACACGAATAGTGTAATAAATGACTGGGGGCATTATATAACATATGAAGTCAAAAATAAATGAAAAGTAAACTTGTTTGCAAAAAAATAATGATTTTTTAGGAACAATCTTGGAGAAGTAGTTTTGAGCCCTTGAAGGTAATTCATCAAACAAGAGCCACAGATTAGTATATAAAGAAAAATCCATATTTAGATAAAATATCTTGAATCATAAAGTTGACCAATCTAGAAAAAAAACGTTTCATTTTGGGAGTGTCATATATTTTTTTTTTAATTATATTCCCGTTTATTCCAGTCGGAACATTTGACAATACCCCTTAGCTGCTGAAAGAGGCGAGCTATTCATTGCAAGATAAAAGCCGTGCTCCAATCCAAGTTATCCATTGGAAGATTAAAACCCTGACTCACACACAGTACTGAGCAGCCAGCAATCACAATAGAACAGAAATTTTATTGAGTTAGCCATAGAACTGCAATGACGGGAATTTCCGTCATCCCTAATTAAGGGGTTCATAAATGTCAGACAACAGGAAACTCAGATTTTGGACTTGATCATTGAAAGAATGACACGGTTCTAGTTTGGGGCTTTTGAAAATCGTCAGAATGATATTTCGGATCAGGAAATTAACTTCCTCAAAAATGAAACTCTTGAAGTTAATTTCCTATTCTGTTCACGTCAGGCAATAAATTTTTCAATGCATCAACTGTGTCTTCATTTGCTTAAACTACGACGAAAAATATCTTTGGCGTCCGCAGTCATGATTATCTGTCAGGGACATTTTAGAGATCGCATACCTCTTCGAATCCCATTATCACTAGAAAACTAAATGAAAAACAGTTAACAAAGACTTACAGTGTAGAGGAGGTGAGAGCAAACAATTCCTGGATCCGTTACATAATTTAACCGATTTTTTCTTAGCTCGTGGCCAGACCCTTCGTTCGAAGAGTTCAATAGATGAATTATCAGCAAATGTGTGCTTTTAGCAAAACAACAAACTATTGTACGAAAGCATATAAATAGAATGACCTGTCGTGACAAGGATTCGAACTTGGATTACCACGGCCATAACGTGGGCTCTG
This sequence comes from Thysanoteuthis rhombus, assembly GCA_963457665.1. NCBI lineage: Eukaryota > Metazoa > Mollusca > Cephalopoda > Oegopsida > Thysanoteuthidae > Thysanoteuthis > Thysanoteuthis major. The sequence continues at coordinate 40,479,379 of OY735213.1, forward strand.
GACAACTAAACAATCACAGCTTGAATTCGTTTGCTTCATTTCCATTTTTAAAGACTAGCAAGATTGAAATTCATCGAAATCCATTTTAGGGATATTATGTGTTGTGGATATATTGCTACGATGCAGGGGAGGGAAAGTTCTTGGACCTGCCCCGAAATTTAAAGGCTTCTTCTGTAGATCATTTCCCGTCCTTCTGCGAAATGTCGGTGAAATCATTTGATAACTTTTCGAGGTGTCATGTGGACGGACAGACAGACGCAAGTGAATAAATACACATTATCCAACTAAATTATTCTGACTAATAAACAAAACACAGCAATTAATTTTTGATCGAATTCCCAATAATGATTCTCACGGAAAGCATTCCAGCATTTCGAGAATACAAGTTTTATATATATATCTTTGGAACATATTCCGTAAGGTTTGGTCTGTTGTAGGGATCGAACCGGTATCTATCCAAGGAAGCCATCGTAACGTGTTGCCACTCTATCAAGTGAGCTAATCTGCCAACCGGTGTACAGTTCAGGTAACTACTACGTGCCAACCTCATCATGCTATCTACTGTCCATTACTGCATTCATTATTCCTGTAATGTGGATGTTTTCAACTAATTTGTCTCTGCTAACAATTAAGAAACCCACCACAAATCAACGGATACAATAAACAAGAGCATCTTATTATAAATTCGATGTGTAGGTGTGTGTGCATGTCAGAGCTACAGAAGAGAAATAAATCTTGTTCATTGAAACTATATGAAAATGTTCGAATAAAATCTTAATTCCTATTGTCGACTATATTTAATGCCTTTGATTGTCTGAAGCACGCGTATGTTTCAAATTTCCGGTTAACACGCTTCGACTGACATTCGAATCATTTCTCAGAATTACTTTATGACGATGCACTTTTATCTATCTCTGTCTCAATGTCTCTCTCTCTCTCTGTCTCTCTGTCACACTCTACCCTTTCCTCTTTCAATGCCAATCTCTCTCATCATTCTCTGACCCAATGTTGTTTCTCGTCATTTCTATCTGGCTCTTCCTGGAGTAGAGAGATTCTTTCCTCATATTCTCTGAACTAGCTAAAACATCTTAACCTCTTCTGTGAATGACAAAAGTGCGCAATGATTTTAAAGAGATAATCTTTCTTCCTAAATGGAAAACTACATTTCAAATCAACCAACCCCTTTACAAATTAAAAATTATAATTAACCTATACATTTTTTTTAAAGTGTGAGTGGGGTATATCATTTTGACAGTGTTGTGAGGTAAAGACCTTCATTCAGGTCAAGCTGAAAAGACCAGTTCTTATTTCTTGTAAAATACTTTTATCCATAGGCCACATGGCGGTCGGAGAGACAATATTTTACAAGTATGAAAATCAATAGACTCAAAGAAAACTAATTGTTATTATTTCTCCCTCTCTTCCTCTTCTTCCATCTGCTACTACTACCACGAATGTTGGACGCATCGTTGAACTTACGGTTCTTGTTTATAGAAAAGAAATAGTTCAACTCAAGTTGAATATTCCATTGTTTCAAAAGGAAGGTAGAGGATATTTTTTATCCACAGTTACCTTCAGGTGGAAGAGTCCATTACAAGAGAGAGGCAAATCACACTGTTCATTATATGTGTATATAATTTTAAAGAAATAATATCACGTGAACGTCTGCACATATTGATTTTTCTGCATTTGAATTTATAAATAGGTTTTTGAAACGAAATTACACAAAATATCAGTTCGGTGTGTTGATGACCGGAGACATTTTCCCCAAGAAAATATGACGTATTCCTGCTGGTTTATAAGAAGAAATGTTTTTCTCGAAAAGGAATATGTTCTTATTTTCTATTCATCTAGTGCAACTAAATTTAACACAGAGATACTTGGTATTCAGGAAATATAAATGAAGAACCGGAATATGCTAAAGGAAGACGTATTATTCATTAATTTTAATACGCATCTTGGAAACTAAACAAGCCGGAAATGCCTCTGGCTGCGTTATTCAAGTGAACGTCGATCGCGTACGGACTCATTTCCGATTATTTCATATTGAGTGGTTGATGGCCTTGAATTGCAATTACTCTGAGAGAATCAGAATTGAACACATTTCGTTTCCCTTATGGTTTACAGTCGTGCCAACACAAATAAATCGGGGAAATAATACTACTATTATCTTTATTGTGTCCTTTGGGATATCGTCAAGAGGGCGATGATATCAATCGTACGAGAGAGCGCACACAACGCACTCTCAGGCACTTGCGCGAACGCACACACTTGCACGCACATGCACATACACGCACACACATAAAGTGCATCAACCCTGATGATGTCTGCACTAGCGCATGGATTTATACAAATCCAGACAATCATGAATGAAAATAAGATCGCTCACCAAGATTCATTGATCACATTTCTTTTTTTTTTTATATATATATAATTGATTTTGATTGGATCCTTTACCGAATTAAAATGAAATTAATTTAATGCAGTATATTTGCTGCAACAAGTGAACGTACTTTGCTTGCAATGTTTTTGCTTTATTTTTGTTTTTTTTAAACTTCTAACCTCGTTCCAGGAGTCGTAATCAATACAGAAGCTGCCGTTTCAATTTGAAGTGGACTAAAGAGTCTTGTTGCTCGGTTGATTGTTCACTCAAACTGGTCTTTTATCCGAATCTGGTTCAAACGTTGGCCCTAAATAAATGGCTAATGTCACAACCATGACATGAAAAATTATCGCTTTGAAGATATCACGCTATCATTGTGCTTGTAATAATACATTATATTTGTATTCTGGATTATTTGTTATCTTAAAGCATATTTCAGATAGAAAATCGATATCATACTTATACATTAAGTTGGAAAGCAAATAAATTCTCTTGTACTCACACACACACACACACACACACATATATATATATATATACATATATCTATCAATCTTTCCATCTATCTATCTATCTATCTATCTATCTATCTATCTATCTATATATATATATATATATATATATATATATATATATATATATATATATATATATATATATATATTGAGCACTCTTTAAGTGAGGTAACTCATCCATTGTAAGCTTATGCAATGCTCTTCCATAGGGATAGAGCACTCTGGTGGATGTGGGATTTCTGTTTAAATGAATATATCGGTTAAATTCAGCTTTACTAAGTCTTTACTTTTCCGTAGTCCAGAGGTAGGATATTGGCCTGTGGGTCTGAAGTGAAGGTTTCAATTCTGCCTCGCAGATATTGGAATGTCTATAGCCACACTGAAAAGATGTAATGCACCGAAAAAGCTGTCTGTGGATGACACAATGATATATATATATATATATATATATATATATATATATATATATATATATATATATATATATATATATATATATATATATCCAGCCCACAAATTGACGTCATTATAATGTTACATAAATTTCTTGTAACGTTACATTAACGTTGCTTTGTAGATTCTACACAAAGTCCTGATAATGTTTCTCATAACGTTTTTTCATATTTTCATGAAGATAATAAAGTAACAAGCATTATCTTTATTATTGCTTCCCAACTGAAGGAATATTTAAAGAAACGTTGTACCTCCTATACATGAAAAAAAAAGAAGTATTCTGATGTTTTTTTCTCGGAATGTGCGTGGTTACCATATCATTGCGATTTCGTTTGGGATGTGCTGCCAGGTTCAGTTCAGAAAAATACTTGCAGTTTCGCAGTAACCAACCCACGAAGTTAGATATCCCCCAACCAAAAAGCAACCTGACTGCAACGTTGCAAAAAACGTCCTGTGTTAGTCAGCATTGTAATTTTACAATTATAACATACCATGCAGCTAATTTCCTTATAGGATTGTCAATCTAATTACCCACCACCCCGGAAGAAAAGAATTGTCGAAAAGGTTTGCACATTTGTTTGTGGTTAACTCTCGGTTCACACACAAGTGAGGCGTTCGGATTTTTTTTAAAATTTTGCGGTGGTTATGAAAAGTGGACGGCAATCGAACTTTTTTCTGTCATTTTCTTGCTGGTATATACAACTTTGATTGAGAAAAGGCAAGAGTAGCCAGTACATTGAATGGTTATATGACCAATATCTTGACACAGATTATTGATTTCGACAACTGATAACATTTTATTGTATACATTTTTAAATACTAACTTCCCTAATTTTAACTTTTTCAAAGTTTTCTTTTTAGCTTCGGGATCAAGGGGTACGAAAAAGGGTTTTGAAATCTCAAAGGAGTGTGAGCCTTGAAAAATGTCATGTATACAACTGTAAAAGAGAAAAGTAACGGTGGCCTGCGCTTTAAGTGGTTTTATTAGTATTATCTTGACACAGACTTTTAATTTTTTTAAATTAATTTTTTTGTCTCAAAATGAAGGACAGCCAGAAAGATTTTTGATTATCGAAATGTTCAGGCCTTTAAAATGGTTAAGAACCGTTGGTTTAAGATTTTTCATAAATTGATAGCCTAAAAAGTATTAACAAATCATCTGGAACACTTATTTTTCAATATTTTGCCTAGAATTAAAATTTCTTGAGAGCTATTTTCTTGACATTTCAGGTTTTATTGATTATTTTTGTACATTGAAAAGTATACCTCAATTGGGCTTTGCAAAGATGGATCATGTAGTCATTTGTATACGGGACATTTTTATGGCTAAAAGTGACTAGATTTTTAAAAAAAAATATCTCTTAGGTATATTTGATAATCAGGTAACAGAAGATTTCAGTTCCCCTAAATTAACATTAATTTTGAATTTTAAAAGTGTCACATTCATTATGTGTATACGTTATCTTTTTAATTCATTTAGTTTGAATAACGATAAAAAATAATCTTGCCACTTTTAGTCATTTTAGATTGCCAAAATAAAAATGTCTCATATCAAAATAGCTCCACAATGTGTCTTTGCGAAGACAGCCTTTCAATTGCGTATATAGAACAGAGGGGGAAAAATGGAAATCTTTATAATCAGTCTATACGACAAACATTGAACGAGCACTGTTTCATTTTTAGGTATTAATCAAAATAAAAAAAATGGGGTGGTTTTTAACTGTAGCAGTCAAAAACTTGCACTAAAACTTCAAGTACAACTTCGGCTCAAGAAACACTATCATTTTGACAACGGGAGATACAATGTGTTAAAATTAAAGAAAATGGGCGAATTTATACCAGGAAACATATTTTCTATTCTAACTTTAGCAATTCATCTTTAACCTATAGATAGTTGATTTTTTATTTCGATTTTCTTCTTTTGATAACTCAGAGCTTAAAGAGCGAAAGTACGATTACAATAGATAGCATTACGTGCCCCCAAAATGCAATGTTATAACCTCAGCACTGAATAACACAGCGAGATTTTCTTCGATATTCTCTAGTTTGTTCTCTTTTAAATGGTATGATGAAAACTTCAAGATGAAACGCGCATTTTAATACAATAAAAGAGTGGGTCGAGCTGATCTTTTGTAGATTTTTATATTCATACCTGAAGTCAAATGGAAATGTTAGACAGAAGTGATGAGAAGTTCGCTAGTGTCACAGTTGTTTCTAAATGAGTTTTGCCATGAACATAATGTTTTGACTTTGGGTCGATAAGAAAGGATATTAGGTTTTTTGGGCAAGTCTTTTGCATCTCATAAACGATGATAACACACATGTGTACTGACAGTGTCCAAAAAGACAGATCTTCAATATCTCAGTTTTTTCAGGCATTTGTACTTATTGGAAAAGTTATTCGCTGAATCTATATACAGAGTGTCCCAAGTGTAACCATCTATTTTGAGAAATAATAGGAATTATTGAAAAAAAACTTTAAGAATTGAATATAAAGGTTGTCTTTCTGAGGTAAGCCTATATTAGGCTGAAATAGAGGGGATCTTAAACGTCTATTATATTGGCATTCTTGTGTGTACAATTTTATAGAAAATGCATATTTTCTTTACATTTAGATTGTTTAGAACTCATTTGAGATGATTTTTGAATTTACTAATTTTCTGTCTTTTCAGGCCTTCTTTGCAATCGTATTACAGAAGAGGTTGGGAAAATCACACCGGAAATGCTTGAAAGAGTGCTCCACAAAACAGTTGATCGTTTAGAGATCTGTTGAGTCACTGATAGTTGCTGCAAAGGATAATCAATCGAAATTTAGCCAGTGTTCTTTCACACATTTATGTAGGAAATTAGTATCATTAGTAGAGGGAGGATACCAGCCTCCGGGTCTGAGGCTAAGATTTCGATCCTGCATCGTGGTACTGAATGGGATAATGGATAGTCCATAGCCACACTGAAGAGTTGTTATACAACGAAACGGCTGTCTGTGAATGACACAGTAATTAATGCTCCCCTATTCAGGGTTGAGCATTCTCCAAGTGAGGTAACTCGTTCATTGTAAGCTTATGCAATGCTCTTCCAATATGGAATGGAGCACTCTGGTGGATGAGGAATATATACGATAAATAAATATATCACTTAAATTCAACCTCCGTGGAGTAGAGGGAGGATACCAGCCACCGGGTCTGAAGCTAAGGTTTCGATCCTGCATCGTGGTACTGGAGGGGGTGTTTATTTGCTGTCCCCCTATAGTAAAATGTGACATAAGGTCGAGGCTTAACGTGGGAACAATTGGAACCATCTGTCCAAAAATGGCTCCAGTCGACGCGACTTTGGTTGCCAAGCGACCGTAGAAGCTAAGACAACCTCCGTCACGAAAGCGTCCACTTAGGGACCCGCTTCTCCAAGTGCAATGGATCCCCCGCAGCTAGGCCGAGTAATAATAAGAGAGCCCAAGGACGAGTCCAAAGGCCTCCAATGCGTGTAGCAGTGCGCAGCCTCAGTAAAACCTCATTGGCTGACACAGTGCACCGGCGCACTCGGTCTTGACACCACCCACATGCCAATCTCCGGCCCATTCGACGGGCAAGTGTTAAAAAAAAGCCTCCAAGTTAAGAAAACTTCTCACAAAAGGTCTAAATTATAGAAAACCAAAGTGTTCAAATTATATTAAATGTTTGAATGAGATTAAAAAGCATTAGATGTTTTTATTTTATATATATTAAACAGATATCGAATAACAGAATCAACATCCGATAGATGAAAAGATGAAGAACTCGGATTTTCAAATGAAAAAATACAACGGGTGGATGCTCCAAACACCCTCAAAAACCAGTCAAGCACTAAAGAATTCTCAAGTATTAGCAGATCTCTTGGAAATAAATTTGTCATAGTCCCGATTGATAAAGCAGCTAATAATATAGCATTTGTATGAAAAAATATTACATTCTAAGGATATTGTCTGAGGTAGGTTTAATAGGAACGCCATCATCCTAGAATAAAGTATCTACTTGTGAACCAGATAATATTATATTCAATAACATTGTATTATGTGAAAAGCTAGGACTTGAAGTAAATGAAAAATCCCGAAGTTACCAATTGTATATTGGATACCTAAAATGCATAAAAAATCCAATAGCTGCTCGCTTCATCGTAACCGCTAGAGTTTGTAATACTAAACCTTTTAGTAAAGCTGTTTTCAAAGTTTTTATTTGACATACAATCAAATACAGAACTTTCATAAAAATAAATTTTATAATGATTTGAATTTCTTTTTGGTATTAAATAATTCTATGCCCTTTAGAAAAATTGGATATAGAGGACCTGAATCTATCTCGACCTATTATTTTAATACTTTTTACACAAAAATCCTTCGTGAAAATCTTTTTAAAGAATTGAATAAAATAATAGGCTTGGCATTTGGTGGAGGAAATAGTAAATATATTGGGTTTACAAACTCTGAAATCATCTAAACAAAAAAGGTAAGTTTTACTTTACATGCTCCACCCTTAGAGCGATTGTTAGTAATCTTATTAGAGAATGTCACTTAAAAATGGGTACTAAGATATTTCATCAGATCATCTGAGTTCCTGTGAGAAGTGATCCTGCCCCCTACAGGGCAAATTTGTATTTACATACATACGAATATATATTCATGTCATCTTTAATTAGAAGTAGTATAAAACGAGTTCGCTCATTTTTAGGTTGTACCCGTTTTATTGATGACTTACGTTCTCTTGATGATGGAGGAGAATTCGAAAAATCGTATAGTAATATATACCATGTGGATCTTGAACAGAAATTTGAATATAAAGGAATACAAGCAACGTTCCTAGATTAGGATATTAAAATCGGGGATGGAATATTTATCAACTAATTGTTCAATAGAAGAGATAGTTTCCTATTCTGTTTAGCGAGAATGCCCTTTAAAACAAGTAGTATTCCATCTCATATATTTTACGGAACAATATTATCAGAATATTTGAGAATTGCTGAAACGGTCCCTATATTTATTGATTTTATACAGAATTGTAAGAATAGCCAATCGAGGCGGAGAAATTAGTAAGATTTTAGACAATTTAATAAAGCCATGATTAGTCATCCTGATCGCTTTAAAACTTGACCATAATAAGATAACCACGGAAATTAAAGAATATGTCAACGAAAGAATAGAAATAGAATAAATGGATAATGTATATTGAAATAGATAAATTTGTACTGATGTTAGGGGAATTTGGTAATCAAAAGAGATGGATTTAGTCTTTGTCAGTGTGAAAGATCATTGTATTGACTAGAACCAGAGAAAAGGGAAAACATTTGGCTTTGGTCCATTAGTCTGAGTGATAAGTAGTTGGTCTAGGTGGGAGATTGAACATAGAATGCCAGGTAACACATTGTCTAAGTATATTAAAGGAATAGCCTATTGAGGTAGAAAGTGTTTTGATTTCGTTTTAACCATGTATATAAGTCTGCTTTATTTAATAATTAAAAGTAAAGAAAAAAATTATGGAAGCTTGATGATACACGACGTGGAAAAATACACTTCAAGTTCATTGGAAAAAATATCAAATTCTTCGATTGAATATGTTGGTACACAATCGACTCGAAGAGATTTTTCTCTGTGATTAGTATTCTTGAAGATGATATCATAAGTTGGTTTGCATGCAGTCTGAGATTAAAACCGACACAACGGATTTATTATTCAAATGGATGAACATTCAATAGAAGTGACACGAGCAGCGAGTCACGTCTGTTGTTACACTTACTGATCCCTCATCGTTAAATAAGTTTCTTGGGTAACCTGCGTAAATAATCCCTCTATTAAAAAATTAAATGATATATAATATAAAATAATATCAATATATAATACAGATAATACCCTATATAAAATATTGAATTACATGTATGACATAAGTTATATATAAGAACATTGCTGAAAGGGAGGTGGTGTTTGATCAAGACTGCTGGGGTGCCATGTTAATATTTGTTTTTAAAATCCCCAAAACGGCTACATGGTAAACAACTGATGATCCCAACAAGAGAAAAAATTATACTTTGAACCTTAATAACATAGTATACGTGAGACAGGGGAAAAACTTAAGAAAATTACATAAATTGCATTGACAGATATGGGGAAATAAGTGACTTAAGTGACATTTTTTTGATATTTAGTGTTTAAAACTATAAAGGTTTCTAGACTATATATATATATATATATATATATATATATATATATATATATATATATATATATATATATATTCTTGTCTTTAAGTAATTTTTCTTATTCCTGTATTTCTCAAAATAGATGGCTACTTTTGAGACAATCTTTATAAACATGGGTAGACTTGGATGGGACTAAACTTACACCCAATTTGTTTAGGAGTAGATTCTTGGAGATGAATCAGTTGTTCTAAATCTTACCTTGAGCAATCTTTCTTCTTTTGAGATGCAATTAGCAGCTGGCAAGAAACATAAAATCAATTAATGCTTTGGAATGTAATCGGAGAAGCCAAAAATTCAGTCAGCCATGAAGGTACAACTGTATTTGCAAGCATCATTTTTGCTGAACAAAATTTCGGATGTTGATTTCCGTGATAATTTTAGGGTTGATCAGTGTTACTTATCAAAGAGATAATATTGATTGCCTTTACAGACAAATACTGGGTGCAAAGATAGAAAAAGGGATGGTTTGTTTTGGCAGGAAATGAGTCTACTCTATCAAGATTAAGTGTTTCCAGATTGGAGTTTTTACTTAAATGATGAAAAAAAACATCATAAAGTATTTAGGATAAGAAATTAGAAAGATAAAATGCATTGATTTCCTGGCAATTAAAACATCTATTTTGGCCAGCTTTGAAATAATCGAGGGCCGTGAACGAACTTTAAGATCGTAATCCTTTACAGTAACACTTACCATAATCTTATGTCTGTAGGAAAATGAACCAGCAATTAATGACTTCATGGACTGTTGATTTCAAGTTCGTTGCACTTAAGCACTTGATACTGCAGGTCAGTTTTTAGCAGTAATAATTTTGATATAGTATCAGAACATTACGTGATATTTTAAAGATAAGTTTCTTTTTGATACCATTGTTCACTTATAAGTACCTTTGCAGATCAAGAAAAAAAGATTTATTTTGCTGTAGAGAATCAAGTCAAAACTGTGGAAAAAATCAATCAAGCAATAAAAGATAAGGGTATCTTTGGAAATTCGCTCGTAGTTTCTCGATACCTAATTAGCAACCAAGGGTAGTGATTGGTTTTGTTAATATTTGGATCTTTATTTACATTATCCTCTGAATATTTTTAAGTAAGTGAATCCTTTTGATACTTATAGGAGTGCATACAAAATGAAAACTGAATGGGAAAAATGTTACAATAAGGAAACGGGAGGTCCTGCAGCTAAAACAAAACGTAAAGAAATGTATGGTCAATGAAGAAGGGGGGAAGCTTCAACATTAGCATCTGATTTGTTTTACATAATAATGACCACATTCAAGCGGATTTTGATTGACTCTTAACGACAGAATGAATTAATACATTCATTATATAGATGTCATAATTATACTCATAACATTGCCGATACTCAATCCATTGAATCTACATTTTAATTTCCAAGTAAATAGCCATGAAAATGCTATAATAGAGTTCTTAAATTTGTAAATAGAATGAGATATTAACAATGAAAATCAACGCACAAGTCAATAAGTGTATTTCATAAGATTCGTTTGTTGGCCTCTCAAAATCATTTGGTTGAGACAGAGAGAGAGAGAGAGAGAGAGAGAGAGAGAGAGAGAGAGCTCTCACAGAATTTGCCAAAATAATTTTTTCTCCTCAAAAGAGAGCTCACTCATTGTAAAATATTTGTCATCAGACAGTTTTCTAAAATACACAAGGGAATTTTTTCGTGTGTTGTACTAGCCATACTGTAAGAATAAAAACGATTCTTGTCTTTTCTCACAGAGTCTCCTCTCCATGGACGACGTAGGATCGTTTTTTACTTTCTCGTAAAAGTCTTTCTGCCGTACATGTTTGTCCATTAAAAAAGTAGGTTTGCCTTTACCTGTTGACACTATCACAATATTTCCGCCTCTTTATAAAGAATCAAGTTCTGCTCTCTCTTCATGGATGATATTCGGTTGAGGTAGTTTTAAGTTCTCCAAAATCTGTCTTGTCCTCATTCTCATTTCACTCGCTTGGCGTTTTGGCAATTTTGAGGACACTTCTAGTGACAGTATCAGATCCAAGAATGAGATTATCTGGCTTTTAATTGCTCACCCGAGGCTTTTACCAAGCACTGCATCTTCAGATGTACTGAGTTATCGACTACTCAAAAGGTTCATACGTAATTCCGTTTCTATCATCTATGTGCTTTGAACCACAGAGTTTCACTATGCAGTAAACCTTTGTTAGTCTTTTTTTCTGGAAAAAAATCAATAAGACCTTTCCAACGACCATGAAACTTATTCTGTTAAACCAAGATAGAAAAATATATCTGAAACTTACTGTCGTGTACTAAACAGAGACAAGTAAAGTGGACATCTTAATCCTGCAAATACAAGCAGACGTTATTCTTCATCACCAGTCTTTTAACGTCTATCATTGGACGAAGACCTCTCCTGGGATTCGCCAGCCCTCTCTATTATAGGCGTTGCAGAGCCAATACTTTCTGAAATTGTCTAGTTCGTTTCATCATCTTGTATTCTGCCAGCATCGGTTGCGCGTGTAATCTCTGGGGATCTGTGTTGTGAGTCGTGATGTCAAACGGATGTTTGCCATTCTTGTAGCATGACCAGCCCATTTCCATTTAAGTTTTCTTGTGGATTCTATGATTCTCCGACTGCTGTTTTCTCCCCGGATATACTGCTCTGTCTTGCGATCTTTCCATGTGAGATGGGGCATGATTCTCTCAAGTGCTTGTTGTATGCTTCTCAGTTTGTAGGTCATTCTCTTGGTTAGATTCCATAACTCAGTTCCATAGGTGAGGATGCATTAGTTGCTTACTCTTCTTTTTAGGACGAATGGAATCATCTTGTTCTCGTTTGAGCATGCTCCGCAGAAGGCTTGCCAACCTACAGTGATTCTTTGCCTAATTTCTTCTTCTTTTGACGATTTCATGGAGATTCGTTGTCTTAGGTAGATATAAAAAGATCAGCCATTGGTACAATATTGAAGACCTTATTACAGTCCCACAAAACATAACATAGTGGATGAAATCAAGATTTTGAACACGAAAGGAAGTACACCGGTAAGAGAGAATTTAACATCATAAACAGACACGCACTCTTAAGTAGACGGAAAGACTAACCATTTTCCTAACAGCTCTCTTTGAGTAATTTCTCTTATGTTTGCAGTATATACAATTTTATCTGGTGATAAAAAAAGGTCTTCTATGAATAAGACGATTGTGCGTAGGCGTTTTGGCGGCGGCCATTTTTTTATCCACGAAATTGGTTTGTGCTATACGTATTTTCAAAAACAAGAGTTTATACATGAAATAAGAACATAATCTAAAAGAATAAATAACTAACATATACTACAAACTAATGAGTTATTTGTAAAGAAATATGATGTCCTTTTGTAATATTCGAATGAGTTATTAGATATTTTTTAAATGCTTTCCCAATGAAGATTTTTATCACTTGATACATTTACAATAGTTTATTTTCAATTTTCTTTTAAAAGCGAGAATATAAGCATTCGTTGATGAAATATAAATTCAAATATAACGGATTTTATAACAGAGTTAAAGGTAACTATTCTTGGTATTTTTTCCACTTTTTTTCTTTCAAATTTCGTTTTGACGGACAGGAGATCTTCTTCTAGTATAATTTGGAAGGTTCTCGAATCTGACATGTTGTTGTTTTTGGCTGAGAGTCCTCGTTTTATCCAAAATGTTGATTGGATAAAAAGTGAGAGGTTGAAGAAGGGAAGGGGCGAACTTTCTTTTCCCTTCAAACAAGGAACCAATTTCGTCTGATCACATCCAATTGCACAGAGGGGTGGTAGCCGCCCCCCTGCTGTACCCGCTTCTGATTGCAGCCTTTTCGTTGTTAGAGCTACAACCAACTGTATGCATAAATCATGTGATCTGTTTACGAGCTTTGTTCTCATTCGACTACGTATACAACCATGACCTTACAATTTATAGCGCCGGTCAAGATTATAGGCACTGTTGGATTTTTTCGTATCTCCAGAAATGAATAGAAATCGTCCAACTTTTAATCATCAGAATTTTTTGATAGGATGTGTAAAGTAATTCAACAAAATGCATTATTTTTCAACCGGCATGTAGTAATTTCAAAGAAGAAATCAAAAATATAAACAGGACAGTAAAATTGGAAACCTTCCTCCATATTAGGTTGCACATCTCCTTTGGCAATAATGACTACCTTCAAACTTTTCTTGCAGGCGGTCATCTATAAGCTTTTTGCACTTCTCAGTTAGTAATTTCTGCCACTCTTTTCAATTTGTTCAAGTTCTTGAATGTTAACAGCATTCCTGTGGTGTACGGTACGCATTGAAAATACGAGCAAAGATTACTGCCTTCTCCAAAGATTGTCAATAGGATAAAGATTGGGACTCATTGTCGGCTGATTTAAAATAGTTAATTTTCCACTTTTCAATCATTCTTGTGTGCTTTTGAATGTGTCCCTTGGGTTTTTTGCACTGTGCACCCATGATATTTGGGCCAAACCGAGTTTCCTTACACCGGGTAGCAAACTCAGCTCTAAAATCCATTTATAATCCTTTGGTTTCATGATCCTCTTGATACGGTCAAGGCATTTACTGCCAGTGCGTGTCTTTTTGTCTGCCCACACAAAGGTTCTCAATGACGTCTTGTGGAAGGGTGGATCATGTGCTAAGGAAAAATTCATGAAATTTGGAGGCGGATCCAGGAATTCTTTTCGCAGTTACCTCCCCTACATCGTAGCTCTACATGGAGCAATTTTCATTCATTTTAATGACCATGGCGTTGGCGGATTTATTTGCTTTCTAGTTAGCGTAATGAAAAAGAAGCACTGAAAATGTTGATGATCGGATCTCAATTACTACAATCATACAATAAAAACACTAATATCAGACCATCATCCAACGTTGCTTTGAGTAGCTCAGCAGAAATCGTATTATTCTATCACTATATTTTACCTTGCCAAAGATTTAGTAAATCGTATTATAGCACTTAGTGACTGAAAATAGTAATACATAACGACCAAATTTATGCTAAAACTAAAGTTAATAAATGCATGGTGAAACTACTACCATTATAGTCATTGGCACCCACACTTCATCGCCAGTATTGTAATTATTATATGTTAAAATTATCTACGTCATTACCATCAATATCAACTAAATATGTGGAATTTGCTTTTGTCTTTTTTTCCCCTTCCCACCAACTTTTCATCTATCTTTTTTTTTTCTTCCCTTTTTTTAATCTCTACAATGACAAGTTAATAACCTCTGGCAAAATCCTTTAATCTGCTGGAAATCCTAACTACCCTTGCCCAGTCAACAGAGTCAGATTACGCAACCGACCATTCATCACAACCTTGAAAATCCCAACCCCACTAGATATGGGGCCAGTTTAATGATGCGAAGTGACTCACTGGCTCATTATAATCTCAGCATTTCTTTAATTTAAACTAACGAATCTCAACAGATTCCTCGCTGTAGCAATGATAATGCTATTGGTTCATTTGATATCCGGAATTGCCACCAGATATTCTTCTAATTTTCAGTGTGCAAACCATCTACCTTGGACAACGAATCTCCATGAGACCCTCAAAGGAGGAAGAAATCAAGCGGAGAATCATCCTAGGATGGCAAGCCTCTGGCAGAGCAAGCTCAACCTTCAAAAATAAGAAGATCCCATTAATCCTAAAAAGAAGGGTGTATAACCAATGCATCCTCCCGATAGTCAATTATGGAACTGAAACATGGAACCTAACCAAGAGACAGATCCACAAATTGAGAACCATGCAGCGTGCACATGAAAGAATTATGCAGGGCCTCACATGGAGAGACCACAAGACAGCACAGTACATCCAGAAGAAAACAGGAGTTAGGGACATCATAGAATCCATTTAAAAACTCAAATGGCAGTGGGCTGGTCATGTTGCAAGTATGGCTGACAATCGATGGACATTGTGACTCATAACATGGATCCCAAGAGATCACACGCGCAACCGAAACTGGCAGAATATTAAATGGAGAGACGAGCTAGTCAAATTCAGAAAGAACTGGCTCTGCAACGCCCATGATAGAGAAGCGTGGCGAATCCTGGGGAAGGTCTATGTCCAACGACGGACGTTAAAAAACTGATGATGATGATGATGATGATGATGATGATGATGATGATTCTTTTAATTATTTATTCTTTTCCTTTGGTTTTCATGATTGACATCATTTTATCTTCGTCAAAAAGACAGAGACATGACATGAGGATTATCTTTGCCTTTTTACTCGGATTATGCTACCCCTTTCTTACCATTTTATCAGGTATTTCTGTGATATCCACCTGTAAATATTTTCTCTGGCATTTCTATGATACTTACCTGCAACTATTTTCTCCGGCATTTCGGTGATATTCACCTGCAACCATTTCCTCGAGTATTTCTGTGATATTCACCGGCAACCATTTTCTCTGGTATTTCTTTGGTATTTTTCTGCAACCATTTTCTCTGGTACTTATGTATTATCTACCTAAAAGCATTTCCCCTTTAATGTAAATTGGGGGTGTTTATCTGCAACTATTTCCTCTCGTACTTCTCTGGTATTTCCCCCGCAACTAATTACAATCACGAAGACGTTTCTAGTATTGTCTCTGTTTAATGTTGAACCAGGAATTTGTCTTCTAAATACCTGAATAACAAATTTTCATCCATTTAGATTTGTCGTGCTCCGAGTTAAAGCATTGCTTTCTGAAGACGACAGAAATTGTCAACAAAGTAGTAGGGCTCAGCGCTTGAACGCAAAATATCAGTGATTGGATTGGCGAAGAAAGTTGATTTCAGTCAAGTCATACCGGTTCTCTTATTTCCCCACGATAACAAAGAAGAACGAAGATTTTCATTGATTTACTAGAATGATTTATCATGATTCATTTTTGAGATAGACAATTTTGCATAACCCGATTTATGTTAGACTAACTTTTCAAATTTTTTACAAATGTAAAAACTTCTTTGCTGCCATTATAAGATTTTTGCTGAAATTTCCAACGGAAGAAAGCATATCTGCAAACAATTTTCTTGTGACCATCGTGAAAACTGAGGTGATGAACACCTTGTCTACATGTTTTATTATATGAATTGCAAGGTAAAGAGAATACTATGAAAACACAGCGTAGAGTAAGAACGTTTATTGTTTTCAATCATGAAAAATTTTGCTAAGAATTATGAGATTTGGATCTTGAAATATTGACTGAAAATATCTCTGAAACAAAGAAAGATTATTTTCATCTAAATTTCCAAAATTACTTGACATAATCGTAATTTTGTGGTGATCGAATTACGGCTCAAGAGCAAAGTGTAATACCTGTTCTTATCGGTGTAATAGTTGATACGTCCTTCTATATGAAACTGATGGGTACTTCTATAGCAGACTGTATCCTAACCCTAATCCTCAATCCATTGCGTGTTACCTGGTTATAAATCTATCAATGAATTAGTGTCTACTTGAGTACTGGTTACGATTTTTAAAATCAGTTAAATTGTATTGTTTCTTTTCTGACCGCAAATAAATCGTTTTTCTCTACCCAGCTGCGGTTTGAATAATTAAAGATCAGGGAATTATCAAATAATAAGCTGATAAATACAGATGTTACGCTTTGTTCTCAGTCAAAACGCTGAGAACTGCATTTCGAACGAGACCACAAAATTACGATTGAGCCTACTACTTTTCTAATATAAAACAATTAATTTTCAACTAAACTTGAATGAAAAGATTTTCAATAAAATTCGTTCTTTTTCAATTGATGTAATACAATGTAAACGGTTTATAACATTTATACGTGGATCTAAATCCTATCCGCTACCTAAGTTATTACTCCGGCAAGATCTGGGTTTCTCAAACTGGGCAACATCGCCCCCTGTTGGGCGATTCGAACTCTTAGGTGGACGGTTAGCAACTGAGCAGATATTGTTAGGAGTTTTGAATTTTTGGTGAGCTGCTTAGGATTTTGTATATCAAAGTCTGTAATAAACAATGAAGGGCGAGTCAACAGCAAGATTTTTCCATTATTAATTTACCAAGCAGCATGTTACGCAAACCCAATGTGTCAGCACTAGCTGTGTCTTTCAAGACTCTGGGATCACATCGATTATATCTGTAAACGGTATGTTTGCGCTTAATATTTCATGGCACTACTTTACATCACTTCCATTTAAAAAAAAAAACAGCGAAAGATGTCCATTTTCATTGTTTTTTAAGAGTTAAAATATTTTTGGTATCCTTTTGAATATTTAATACACAGGTGGGTGTTGGAAGAATTTTCCATGTAAAAATGGGTGTTGACGTCAAAAAGGTTGAGAACCCCTGTTTTAGACATGCACGAGAGAAAATATTGTTGCAAAATATCCACAGTGTGTTCTCATAAAATAGTTTTTAAACTAACCTGCCAAAGTATCAAAGGGTAACTATTTGAATAAGTAATTACAAGACGACATATATTCACGAAAGTATTGGTTCGTATATCCATCTAAATAATACTAAAATTCATTTCACCTCCTCCAGGCATTGAATATGTAATTAGGATTTGAAGATAGAGAGAAAATAGAAGTCCGAGACATCGTAGAATTTATTAGAAAACTTAAATGGCAATGGACAGGCCATGTTGCAAGAATTGCTGACAACCGACGGACATCATGACTCACATCATGGATCCCCAGAGATCACGTGTGAAACCGAGGCCGAAAAAATACTAGATGGAGAGATGAACAAGACAAATTTAGAAAAAAATGGCTCCACGACGCCCATGATAGAGAATTGTGGCGAATCCAGGGGAAGGTCTATATCCAACGACGATAAAAGACTGATTATGATGATGATGATGATGATGATGATGTCCATCTATTTGTATGATTTTTACTTTTTGTTGTTTGTAACATCCCAAATTAATTAAATGAACACTGTTATTAAAGGGACGTAACTCGAATATTTTCTCTATTATCCACGTATATAGGACACAATATGTATCCATCTATTTCATGTAAAAGCAAAAACAAAACAAGCCTGGCTGCGGCAGAGATAAACTTCACTCCGTCTTCTATTACGACTGAAGACGATTACTGCAACTTTTGTATTGTACATATAATAAATAAAAAAATATATACATATTCTCTAGCATAAATATATTTATTTATTAGAATGAAACAAACCTTTCTGTCCCTTTGTAACACTCATTTTCGTAGATAAAACTTGTTAGTTTTGGCTCAATCGGTAAGAGAGACTTCTACCGATCACTTGGTCGTGATTTCATAGTAGGGAAAAATGTTAATTTTATCTCTCGGTTTGGTTTGATTTAACGTAACGTGACAGACAAACAGTGGAGAGTTTACTCCCTTGAATTAGGTGAGGATTGTTCTTGTTCTTATTCTTGTTACATTTGTAAAACAAAATCAACTCCAGCCTCCGACTTGAACTAGAGTTTGACGAAAGTTGAAATTTCGAGAATTGTTAAAAAAGGTTGAACTTCGGGAAAACTCATTAAATTGGTAACAAACAAAGCAGTAAAATTGTTCTGGACGTAAAATATTTGTGACGTCAAAGCGGGCCACCGGTATCATTAAAATAACTCTCTTAACAGTCAGAAAGATATTTATGTGAAAATATGATATGACAGTAATCGTAAAGGGATCTCCCATAACCCGGGCGTTTTCAAGTGAGAAATGTATAGAAAAAAAAAACACACTCTAGAAGAGAATTCTCGAATTACAGAGATCCCCATTCAGATAACACAGCAAACATAGTCCAATAAATGTTATCATTGAAATACAACACTAGACTAGAGCGACAAGGGTGTCCCATTTAACCTAATAATATTTTTCGATTTTATATTAATAGTTTGCGAAACTAGTGATGTAGTAAAATCACCAAGGATTTTGTGAAATGACAATTCAGTAACTTCATGAAATTATTAGTAGTAGTAATGGTTAACAAGCTTGTGATGCTAACCATAACTTCTGTAATGGGGTCGATCCTTTCTGGTTTCCCTCCCCTAGCTTTGACCTTGTGTCAAACTAAGCTGCATATACACTGTAAATACTTTACTGGAATATACTTGATGTTTACTAAATTTTCCCCTAATTTGACGCAAGGTCAAGTAATGGACGCTCAGTGAGAATCGAACTGATTACAGTCGTAAAGGCCAGCATCATAAGATTCTTTTCAATACTGATGGTGAAACGAAGGATTTCACGAAATTTCTGAAATCCCTAGTGGTTTCACGAAATCTCTGAAATCCCTAGTGGTTTCACGAAATCGCTAGTTCAACAATATCATCATAACACTCGCCTCGCCCAAGTTGACACGATTTGATAGAAAGGAGAAAATTACCATCTTAGTAAAGCATAACAAAATGGATTTAAACTAATTGCAAAGTCTTTATACTCGGATTATGTTTTGAATTAATCCTGCCCGCAGATTGTCCCATCCATCCCAAATTACAGCCACAGATATTAACCGGTAACGTATGGGTAGAGATCAGTATTTAGAGCAGTGATTACCTAAGTGGGTGCTCCCCCCCCTTCCGAGGCTCAGGGCGACTCGAGGGGGACACTGGAAGTTCAGGGGGGTTTATTGGAAGTTAAAGGGCGATTGGGAGGGCGTGTGGAAGTCGAGGGGTGGTACGGGTTGTTCGAAGGTAAGTAGTTAGTTGGGTGGGCTAGAACGCAAGTCAGGGTAGTAGCAGGGAGCGTTGAAACGTGGTGAGGGGGCAAAGTACATAGAACACGAATTTTGCTTATAATGTATCATTTTTGACCGACTTCATGGGGAGGGAGGGCTCTGATGAAATATATGTTCTCAAAGGGGTTGGTAGTTTGGGAAACACTGATTTAGAGTAATACGCATAGAGACCGAAATATCAGAATTTTCATTCAAATGCAGGGCTTGTGATGCTTGTTACCATGAAAAAATAAATCATAAACCGATTTCAAAGGAATACAAAGGATTTAGAACACAAAGTTGTAATGTTTGTGATAGTGACGTGGCTTCATTAGGAATAGCATCTCGGTCAGGAAATCAAAACAACAAATTCACAAAACTAATCCCTGTGAATGAAGTCATTAGTCATACTGGATGATATTAGTTGAGAAAAAAATCAATTTTGGTTTGGATGGTTGCATTTTAAAAATCGATAAGAAACCACAAATATATCGGTGTTATTGATTTCAACTTACTCTGATAGTAGCAAGGATACTTGGCGTTACCCGGGAGAGAATAAGTGCATATATGAAAACATGGATTTTCTTTTTCTCACACGAATGAAAAAAAAAAAGTTTATTTGCACATGTATAAGTGAATAAGAATTGCATTGTATTATGAAGAAACTTATGGGCTGCTGCAGGAATCGGACCTGCCACCGATGGGGTAGCCGTTTCAATGGAGTGATGCTCTTACCATTGAGCTAAACAGCCGCTGGGAAAGCAAAAGCGAAATAACTGCGTTCAACCTGAATTCTCATCTCGTTTATTCTCGGTCTTTTTTGTCTCTATCAATCTATCAGTATGTATTTGAGAAATGGACATATTTGGTCCGACAAAATGACAGAAGAAAATTGGGCAGCTGCAGGTTTCGATTCCTGCAGCAGCCCCATTTTCTTTAATTATTCATTTTATTTCCTTTGTCTGAATTGAGTGATATATCAACCGTGTAAGACGGGAGATCATTTCAAATAAGTTTCTGTATAATATACCACAATTTGTAATTCATTCTGTCGGGTCAAATATGTCCTTTTTTTAATAATACATGAATAAGTATCTGTGACTGAAGAAAAACAAATGATGTTGCCCCTTAGTTTTACAGGGTTTCTGGGTACACGACATAAGTGCTTCTTCAATCTGGTACCAGTATGAAAAGGTTGTTTTTAGATAATTTTGGTCTGAAAATGTTTCCAAGGTGGCACTATTTGAGAGAAAAACAAAAAAGAATCAAGTTTTCTTCACCCTTTAAATTCTTACGTTTGACTGAAAAAAGCTGTTTAGATCCATAATTTTGTTACTACAAAAAATTATCTCGGATAAGATATATGGTGCTGACTTCCAATGACCTAGTAGTTCAGCGACATATGTCTTATCATCATTTACTGTTCAAGTTAACCCCACGCAGAATGTAATTATTTGACTGAAATATGGCTGAAAAAAAAGCTATTTTAATTGAAATATGACCTCCGATGATTCTGGAGGTCAGCACCACTCATCCTATAGAATTTGACCTTATCTGCCCTACTATTTTTTAGGTCGAAATATTTTTTCACTACGTAGAAACCCAATAGTAGGTTAGAAATTGCTTCGATTGAGTTGAAATGGTCCGAAATAATCCCTGATGATCTCGGATTGCCTCTGAGGTGAAATTCATGTAGCTTATGTGATAGCCGATGTTTTGTGAGTCTTCATAACCCCACCCTAAGTCAATGGGCCTTGTCGTCATAATGAACAAATACACAGACACATAGTGTCATAATGAACAAATACACAGACACATGAACAGAGAGCTCCCATACTGGTATAGATTATTCGCAAATAGAATCCATACATCTTACGTAAGAGAATTTTTTTAGTGGTAACAGAATTATAACAGAATAGTTAAAAAGAGCTCACACAAATAAGATACATTTGACCATCTCGTGTATTCACTGAATCAAAAAGATAAATCTTATTCGCTTCATTTTTATATAAACATACTCGAATCCCGCTATATGCTCTCCTTGAAATCAAAGAGTTTTTTTTTTTAAAAAAACAACAACTGTCTGTGTTTATATAAAGATGCATTTTGAATAAATAGTTGCAATTTGTGGCCACCTTGACTGGAGAAAAAGGCTTTGATATGTTTTTATTGTGAAATTCAGAAAGAAAATAGGTGATCATTTGGAGGGCAATTTATATCACCTTGAAGTGGGTTCTTCTTGAAGGATAAATTTATGCTCTAAATATTATTACCTAGAATATTTTTTAGCCAAGACGAACATAATATTGATCTTTTACCGGTAGACCCAATCAACTTCTTGTCGTCCAGTCTCTTTGCTATGCACAGCCTTCTTTTTTTTTCTTATTTGAGACTTCTTGAAATATATATTTCCCCTTGTATAAAAAAAAATGGATCCCGGCTTTTTGTTATAGGATAACTGAGAATATCATTCATCACAAGAGAACACATTAGAGGAGAGCTCGCAATATCAGATAAAATACCAACTCTGTATATTTAATATTATAAATAATACAGGAATACCTTAAATAGTACGGGTCTTGATAAGTGCATGTTTTCGTATAGTGCGGTTAAGGTAGTATTGCTGTACCAATTAATGTGACTATGTATTAGCTGAAAAAAAAAAGAATTATAATGTGATTCTGTTTTTGAACAGTACGGGAAATTTGGGAACTAATTAACTGCACGAATCAAGATATACTTGTATTATGTTGAATACACATAGTAAATGTACATTTTATATATTCATTGTAGTTCTGTTATTTATTATTGCCTTTGCATCATGTCGTTCTACCCATATAATTTGGAAGGGCATATTTTATTTCACTCAGATTTTTATACCACTTCATTTTATCATGTGTGAATGAACTGATGCTTCAGGTATTGCGTGTAGAGGACCTCCGGCGAAATTCAGATTACATGTCCTAATCAACCATGTTTATAGCAACGTGACAATTTAAAGAAGCAGACACCCTTCAGGGTAGATGGTTTCATTCTTGTATTTCAATACATGTGCGTGTACAAATAAAATATTTTACCTCGAAGTTGCGAGAGGTACATTCATCCACTCGTGTCAATCTGCCTGTCAGTCAGTTTGTCAGCCAGTCTTGCTTGTCCATACGATATCTCCAAAAGTGCTCAATGAATATGAATGACATTTCGTGAAAGGGCCGGCTATGGAACGGATGGATGGAGTGATTAGATTTTGTGTCAGATCCATGGATTTTGTGCAGTTAGCTCCTTGCATCGTAGCTGCCTGTCCACACAATATCCCCGAAAGTTCTCAAAGAATTCCAATGGAATTTTTTTTTCGGAAGGGCAGGCTATAGAGTAAGGAAGAATTGGTTCAGATTTTGGGGCGGATCAAGGATTTTTTTTCCAATTGAGAGATATTTTTCTTCTTTTTTTCTCTCTTATATCCACTCATGTTTATCCACTCGATATCTCTGAAAGTTCTCAAAGAATTTCCAGGATTTTTTTTCGACCGAAAGATATCTTCTGATTTATTTATTCATCCATCTATCATACATTTCAAATGACATCTCGCCGAAGAAAAGACCACGAGCTAAAGAAACATTTATTTAAATTTTGGGTGGGATCCAGGAATTTTCAGTTACCCTACCCCCTGTGCATCGTATTTGCTAACTCTTCATTGACAATTGGGGGTTAGCAGAGGTGTGCGCTCTCTGGGTACTTTTTTGTTTATCAAGTGAGTTCGAAAGAAATCGACGGATAACTTGTACATATTTCCCTGCATTTAGACGCTCAAAATCCCACGTTTAGTCATACACACTTCATTTCTTCCTTCCGGGTAATATGTGCCCGGAAAGAGTTAAACTCTAGCGGATAATAAAAGCACCATTCGTTCTATTTCAGCGCACAGTTTCTCGCATCGTGTCAAATTTTATGCACTTGCTGATCTACCTAACCAATTGTTTAAACTCATATATGCCCAGAGGCCTTAGTACCTTTTTGAAGAAATTGCTATAGGAAATACTCGGAGAATAAAAAAGCGGATAAAATTACATATTAACACTCTCAATATGCTTTCATTTTTTTAAAAATGAATTTGTATTCTGTAGTAGCAGCAACAGCAGCAAAATTTTAGCATCCGTCGTTGGATATAAACCTTCCCCAAGATTCATCAGACTTCTCTATCATGGGCGTTGCGGAGCCAATAGTATTGTCCGTCATGCCATCTCATATTTTGCCGGCTACATTTTCGCGTAAGATCTATGATGATTCGTATTGCGAGTCGTGATGTCGGACAGTTGTCTGCTATTCTCGCAAAAACTTGAGTGATTCATTGTAATGGCAGGAGGACAAATTTGTATTACTATGCTAATATACTTTCATTTACCTCGTGCTTCTAATTGTACCAAAATCGATCGAAAAAATCTTACTTTAGGAATATCTGGGTCATCGTCATCATCATCATCATCGGTCTTTTAACATCCGTCGTTGGACATAGACCTTCCCCAGGATTTGCCACACTTCTCAATCATGGGCGTCGCTAAGCCAGTATTTCCTGAATTTGTCTAGTTCATCTCTCCATCTTGTGTTCTGTCGTCCTCGGTTTCTCGTGTGATCTCTGGGGATCCATGTTGTGAGTCGTGATGTCGATCGATTGTCTTTCAATCTTTCCAACATGGCCTGCCCATTGCCATTTTAGTTTTTTATTGTTCCTATGACGTGGTCATCCCTAAAGTGATGTCTGGAAGCTGATAATCATCATCATCATCATCATCATCATCATCATCATCATCATCATCATCATCATCATCATCAGTCTTTTAACGTTCGTCGTTGGACATAGACTTTCCCCAGGATTGGGTAGAAAAATAAAATAATATTATCCATTACAGGGTCAGTTTGGGATCGACGACGTGTTTGTATTGACCGAGCATCACCCTTGGGAGTCAAACACCACAAAGATAACACCAGAGAGTAATTATTATTAGCCAGGGTTCCATTTGGATAAGAATCGAAGACATGTACTGATTTAGGTTTGAACCTTCATCTGAGGTTTCATGCCAAGCGTTGAGTCACCGAGGTCCATTGCTATGAAAAGAGATAAGGAAAAAAATAATTTTTAATCAAAGTAAATAAAACGACCTGATTGTTAAATTACTGTGACTTATTTTCGATATGAATACAATGTTTTTTGCGCACTCAATGATTCTAAGATTGTCTCTTCTGGAAGAGAACATACTTGAATTCAAAGCTACCAAACATCAACTTATAATTGAATTATTCAATTATAACCACAACGATTGACTAATACAAACATCTGTCAACAAAGTCAATGATTTAACAACCATCACGTCAAAATTAGAAATCATGTAAAAGAAATAAAAAATCGGCTTCACTGGTTACGTGACCATTATTTTTAATATGCTGATCCTAACTAAATGGTAATCAAGTTAAATCAATTTTTACCCACATGACTCTTATAATCAAAATGTAACTGGAGTAAGGAAGACTTTAGAAATATTTTCTTTTGAATCTTAAATATTGAAAACGAGTTCCTCCATAGACTAGTTTTCAGGATCCAGCCCTTTGGTCAGCCGTAAGACGCATACATTTGACCAAGCAATCACCGACGTTTTCATAGATGAGCATTATAATCGAAAGTTCAAGTTTTCAAGACATTCAACTATCAACCTTCGAAATGGATGATTAAACTGCTAAGTCACTTATGGAGCTGAAACCTAACCAAGAGAGAGACCCACAAACTTAAAACCATGCAACGTGCACATGAAAGAATTATGGAGAGACCACAAGACAGCACAGTACATCTGGAAGAAAACAGGAGTCAGGGATATCATCATCATCATCATCATCATCAGTCTTTTAACGTCCGTCGTTGGACATAGACCTTTCCCAGGATTTGCCACACTTCCAATCATGGGCGTCGCGGAGCCAGTACTTCCTGAACCTGTCTAGCTCGTCTCTCTATCTAACATTTTGCTGGCCTCGGTTGCGCATGTGGTCTCAGGGGATCCATGTTTTGAGTCGCGATGTCCATCGATTGTCTGGCGTTCTTGCAACATGGCCAGCCAACCGCCATTTGAGATTTTTAATCGATTCTATGATGTCCCTATCTCTTGTCTTTTCTCGGATGTACTGTGCTGTCTTGTGGTCTCTCCATGTGAGGCCTAGCATTATTCTCTCATGTGTACGTTGCATGGTTCTCAATTTGCGGGTCTGTCTCTTGGTTAGGTTTCTATGTTTCAGCTCCATAAGTGACTATTGGGAGGATGCATTGGTTATACACCCTCCTCTTTAGGATTAATGGTATCTTCTTATTTTTTAAGGTTAAAAATCTCAAATGACAGTGGGCTGGCCATGTTGCAAGAATGGTGGACAACCGACGGACATCGTGACTCACGACATGGATCCCCAGAGATCACATGCACAACTCAGGCCGGCAGAGTATTAGATGGAGAGACAAGCTGGACAAATTCAAAAAAATACTAGCTCCGCGACGCCCACGATAGAGAAGAGTGGCGAATCCTGGGGAAGGTCTATGTCCAACGACGGACATTGAAAGACTGATGATGATGATGATGATGATGATGATGATGATGATGATATAACTAGGCTTGGTCTAGCACGAATACACAATAGTAGAGCACCTCGTGAAGAATGAATTCACTTGCAATAACTTGGAAGACTAGCTTAATGGAATCCTAGTGTAAGAAAATGCGCAGTATGATTTTGGGATGATCAATCACTTCATGTTGGTTGTTAATTTTTCTTATATCCCAACTACCGTACCCGTGCCCTCCGAAATGACAGGGTACATAGAATTGATTGCATCGATCGTTTTATCCATTTGCTCTTGGCCTATGCCTCAATAACCAATGGAATTGTGAACATCTTGATATATTTTATGATTAAATTGATATGGAGTGTTACAAAGAAACAAAATATGCAAATATCCAACCCTTTAGGTAAGACACTTTTTAAAATTCCCTCCTCTTGTGATGAGTGAATCAAGTTATCAAAACTTACTGTCCGGAAAGTTTCATCTTCAGCTCAAGTAATACCAACTCTTTAGTAGTAAAAACCGACAGAGTAACTTATTTCTAACAGACTAAGGGAATTTAAATGGTGGACCCATTTTGTTACTTCGCCATCTTTACTTACTTGATAAAAGAAATTTCTAAAAAACCTTTTGTGATTCAGTAACTCAAGAATGTTCCTATTTTATTTTGATTGCTTTACTTAATGCAACGATTTAGATTATAGAGTCCGCCATCATATAATACGAAGGAATTCGATAGGTAAAATCCTAATAACTTACTGAGACTGCAGACAAATCAATAATTGAAAGAGACTGGATTCCCAGGAGAAATTCGGACTCCTTCCTATTCGATTCTTCTATTTTAGTAGATCTTGGTTTTCTAATTTTGTCTTTTGCTAGTAAGTGAATTAAGCTTGTATCCCTTGAGATATATCGTAACCTTAAAACATGGATAAATTCAAGAATCAAGTTTCTTCTATAATCGGTTGTGTCTTTGATCTTTGCTTTCCTTAGTATGGTAAATTAAATCTTCTTGTTATTTCGCTATGGGGATTTATTTAACTCAGCCCCAGAAGTAAGTTCCCTTATAGTAAACTTTTATCTATGCTTCAAGTTTATCTAGACGCTGCATCCAATACAGCTATTGTGAGGATGGGATCAGAAGTTCAACTATAAATAGGAGAATAAAAGATGATAAATTTCTGAATTTTCTCTCGTTCTCTTGTCAGGTGTGTGCTCACACAGACGAGAATACATCATCATCATCATCATCATCATCATCATCATCAGTCTTTTAACGTCCGTCGTTGGACATAGACCTTCCCAAGGATTTGCCAGACTTCTCTATCATGGGCATCGCGGAGCCAGTACTTCCTGAACTTGTCTAGATCGTCTCTACATCTAATATTCTGCCGGCCTCGGTTGCGCATGTGATCTCAGGAGATCCATGTTGTGAGTCGTGATGTCGATCGGTAGTCTACCATTCTTGCAACATGGCCATCCCACCGCCATTTGAGATTTGTAATGGATTCTATGATGTCCCTGACTTTCGTCTCTTCTCGGGTGTACTGTGCTGTCTTGTGGTCTCTCCATGTGAGGCCCAGCATTATTCTTTCATGTGCACGTTGCATGGTTCTCAAAAATTTAGATTTCGAAAATATGCTGCCTTCAATCGTAATTTTTTTAAAATGCCTTTTTACCTATCGAAGGCAGCGGGAAACATACACCGAGTCAGTCCGTGATAAAACGAATATTCCTTGATGAGAAACTCTGAAATATTCGAGTACTTAAGCCTAATTGTTAGTAGCGAGTTTGATGATTTGGCAATGACTCATTCATATTTGCTTGCCAAGTCGAGTGCCCTCACTGTTATACACTTGACCTTGAATTGTACGTAAAAGCCAACAAAGAAAACAGACATTTTTACACTGAAAAATCAATAAATAATCATTCATACTCTTGGTTAATTTGATAAAAATATTTTGCATATTCATATACATAACTGTTTCGAATTTTATTTGAGGACACTTGTGCATACAAATATATTTCATTTTTTTTTCAAGTGTCGGTAGCAGATTTTAAATGTAAAAAAAAAACACTGTCACTCTTATTCGACAGGCTCTTAAAACTGTCGGTTTGATTCAAGGCAAACGGATGACCACACCTTTTCTAATTCCTTACCCACTGCTTTCTGTCCATTTCATACAATAAATAATAATGTTTATTTTTAAAATTTGATAATATTTGCCAAATAATCCGGATTCAAATTATTTGACTCGAAAGCAAGCCAAACATTATTTATTATTTATTTCTATAAGCCAAATACAATACAGATTACTGCGGCCCGATGGTATAGTCTTCGCCCCTGGTTCGATAGGCCGCGGTTCAATCCACTGCTGCATTATACCAAAACCTTTTAAAATAGTACTCAATTCCTCCCCGCTGAGCACTCAGTACAGGGACTAGGATTGAGGATTGCGGGGTAAAGTTCAAATCACGTTGGATACACCAGTTTCTGAAAGATCATCGAAGTTAAGCTAAGTCATTAGCTAAATGGGTGACCATCGGGGAATGCCAGCTGCCATAAGCAGAACAAAACTTTAATGGGCCTGGGTGGGTTTTACTAACAAGTGTCTATGTGTACCTGACTTACAGACCCCGTCTATGAGGGTATAAGCGAAGTACGATGCTGCGTAAAAATGAGTTAATTATTGATTGGAAAGAATTATTTTCCGCTCACAAATTTTAATTAACATTTTTAGAAATTTACACATCTCTTTTATCTACGCACGTAAAAAAATCTTCTTGATCTACTTACAATTTTTATTCAATAAATTTTCCTTTAAATTTTGCATTAAGAAGATTGTCAGTAAATGATGAATGCAGGGTAATCATTTGGAATAGGTAAGATTTAATAAAGTGATAATATTTTTCAAGGGAGATATTCCATGAACACGCTATTGCTGCTACTACTTTTAAACTATTACAGAGTAAATTTTTGAATTAGCCATACTTGAATGGTGAAAAATTGCTAGATTTTTACCGATGTTCAAATAACGTTATTTTCGATTGTACTTTCGATAGTTTTTGTAGGTAGGTTTGGGATAAGGGTTAGTGGGTAGGATTGTAATTATGATTAGTAGGTTAGGGTTGAATTTAACCATAAATATTAACCCTAAACCATATCCTTTCTACTTAAAATACACTTTCAAATGTTTTTTGCTTTTTTCTCTTCAGTAAAATATCTTTAACATTCCTCAGCCACTTTTTTATCATTTCCTCCGTAAAAATTCCTGACAATCTAGCCATTCAATAAAGGCCTATTTAAAAGTATGGTCCGTACGTAGTAGCAGCCATAGAGTCTCTGTGGATTATCTCCCTTGCTAAATACCGACATTTTATTGAATCTTATTTTTTTTAAATTTCAAATGATTACTAAATACAGCAGAAAGAAAGCAAAAAATATGAATTCGAGATAAATTATTCCATAAAGATTTACTCACGAGAAAATTAGACATTATTTGTCGGCAGAGCACTTACCATAGGCAGGTTAGAGAGTAAATCTTGCCAATCATTGCCTCACTAGATGCCCCAGAAGAGTAACTTCATACTAGACAAGGCCAAGGTTGATAAATCTCTGAATAATTGGGAAATGCCTGTTGCTTTGCTAACAATATACCTAAAGCTATTCTGAGTAAGTAATTTGAAAGATTAACACACATCATTATTAACTGGACTCATCTATTCATTACGAGCAAAAAAAGACGATATCCACGTATCAGCAACAGTAACAGTAGTAGTAGTTGTAGTTATAATACCAGCAGCCATCAAACAGCAGAACAGACTAATTCAAGTTCTTGTGTTTGCATTAGCCTTTCTGGTTATGTCCCAGGCAGATAGACAGTTTTTAGATTATAGTAAAGATTACGCTGATAACATCAAAAAATCCACGAAATCCACATATCAGTAACAGTAGTAGTAGTTGTAGTTATAATATCAGCAGCCATCAAACAGCAGAACAGACTAATTCAAGTTCTTGCGTTTGCATTAGCCTTTCTGGTTATGTCCCAGGCAGATAGACAGTTTTTAGATTATAGTAAAGATTACGCTGATAACATAAAAAATCCACGAAATCCACATATCAGTAACAGTAGTAGTAGTTGTAGTTATAATATCAGCAGCCATCAAACAGTAGAACAGACAAATTCAAGTTCTTGTGTTTGTATTAGCCTATCTGGTTACGTCCCAGGCAGACTTACAGTTTCTAGATTATAGTAAAGATTACGCTGATAACATCAATCAGCTTGATACTCTGTGCCAAGTAACTTGACTATTACTGAAATTGCTAATAACGACATTATGCAGACAGAATGTGATCAATGTTTATGGTACGTGGTTCATCAGAATACATCTACGAGGTGAATATAATTTTACAGTTAACAGATCAAAAACGTTTGTCAAATCGATGTCCGGAAAATTAGAAGCAGTCTTATGACCATATTATGGAGCTGCCACAAGAGCCACGGCTTCGGTTTATAATTCTCCTGCAAATAGATGGAAGAAAAAAGTAAAAAAAAAAAAAACTCCTCTATGAAAATCGTCGGCAGATTTGTATCATTTTAAGATGCATGCAATTTCGTCTGGAATCAAAAATGATTTTTTTCTTCCTTTATTGCCTTATCTTTTTTTTTAACTGCGACAAAAGTCGACGGTTTTCAGAATGGGTGAATTTTCATGTTGTGACCGGTTTTCAAATCGGTTAACGGCATTTGTAAGGAACCAAGTAATCTAAAAAGGAGAGAGTGTGTGTGTGTGTGTGTGTGTGTGTGTGTGTGAGTTGAATAGAGATAGACAGCATTTTACGTCACACTACGTCATATGTTTCGTTTTTTGTTTTTTTTAGCTCTATCCCCGAGAAAGAAATAGAAAGCACGAGAGAGATAGATAGATAGACAGAGATAGGGAGAGAGAGAGGGGGGGGAGAAGAAAGAAAAGAAGCAAGCAGATTATATAGTGATTATATGTATTCCATATATATATATATATATATATATATATATATATATATATATATATATATAAAAGAAGCAAGTAGATTATATAGTGCTTATATGTATTCCATATATATATATATATATATATATATATATATATATATATATATATATATATATATATATATATATATTGTATATGACTATTGCATTTTGGGCGATATTTTTCGTTTTATCTTTGACACGATCACTATTTTTGTTTCAGATTTTTTAATGTGAGTCAGATTGAAAACCCAATTGGATACAAATAGTTTTATTAAAGACAGAAATGCAGTCAAAAATCTACATACAACGTCGCATTTTTTCTAACAGAGTCTGTTCTTTTTTCCTAAACATATCATTTTTGTCCCATAATCCTATTTATTCTCTCGATTTACATCTTTATCGTATTTATGCTTTCTCGTCATTCTCTTCCGCGTTTGACTCTTTAATTGAATTAGGTTTTATTTACTGTGGGGAAATGGGTAATGGGTAATTTATTGTAAATAGATTCCAACCTTTCAGTAAAATGCTTGGCTTCAGATTGATAGATAAGTAAACAAGGAAGAATGAAAAACTCTCAGGAACAATGAAGCATTGATCATTATGAAAAGCAACGTTCGAAACTTTCTTTTATCATTCTTGTCGAAAATCATTTTTTTTAAAGTATATACTATGCTGACATTCATCATCATCAGTCTTTTAACGTCTGTCATTGGACATAGACCTTCCCCAGGATCTGACACATTTCTCTATTATGGGTGTCGCAGAGCCAGTATTTTCTGAATTTGTCTAGTTCATCTCTCCATCTGGCATTTTGTCAGTCTCGGTTTCGCATGCAGTCTCTCGGGATCCATGTAGTGATTCGTAATGTCCATTCATTCTCGCAACATGACCAGCCCATTGCCTTTTGAGTTTTCTACAGGATTCTAGGATGTCTCTGACCCCTGTTTTATATCTGATATATTGTGCTGTATTGCGTGAGGTTGAGCATGATTCTCTCATGCACACACAGCCGACATTACCCATACTAAATTATGCCGATATCAGGGTCACCGTATATATTTTTAAAATCGATTTTTTGGATTTGGTTAAACAGCTCATAAAAATAATAATACAAATATAGTGTATGGTTACTAGTTTGAGTCAATAAATTCAATTTTCTGAGTGTTTTTATTTCGAAAAAAGAGATATAACTTTGCTTTCCTGAAAGCAAAACTGAGAATCTGTTAAACTATTAACACGCTGTGGTTGATACTGATAGCCGTTGGGAGTTGGGGGTTAAGGTCCTTTTTTTAACTTTATAGACAATGGAATGGCACTGTTGTGCCCCATACAGAGCACAACCGATAGAATACCTCCCCCACCGGTCTCACTGATGTATTCCAAAGGAAAGCCGAGTGCAATACGTTTGGCATTAGCTTGGCTACAGGAGCTGCCGGAAATACATCAAATTTGGCATCCAATCACCTTTAGGAGGCTCTATTCCCTTGACTGGTTGCTTCACTAGGCTAGAGAATCCAGTCTATCCTACTATTTTACCAATACTTGGAGTATGGAGAAAGATAGATCCATGCCTTTCCCAAGAGCATAAGCGCCAAGTGAATGTAGACAGTCTCCACCGGAGTTAGAAGTCTACTTGCCGATTCCATTGTCCGCACCCTCAACCACTTACACCACTCACAGCTTCGAATTACTGACTTTACAAATGCTCAAAATAACCACGACACGAAAGCCCGATCATATCACCCCCACTTGTCTACAAGCCATCTGGTGAGGAAAAAAAAGCCAACAAAGGAAGCTGGGAGACCTTGCACTTGACATTCAGAGTGTATTTTTAAGTAGACTTCTCATAGTGTTGCCAGAAGACGTCCATGCAATTTCTGAAAACAGTTTGGGCTACAGGAAAAATCCCATTATTCATTCTATTGGCCCGAGAGAGAGTTTATTAAAATGCATCCAATAATTTAGCTTGGTCAATCTGTCCATCTAGTAGAAGTTATTAATTAAGATTAACATTGGATTGAGCAAGACGCTTTTCCTTCTAGATATTATAACAAGATACGCTTCTACTCGCCTTCTAATTTTTTAATATCAAAGACTTGAGCATTAATATAGATACAGTAGGGTGAATAAATATTCGTACGGTATGAAAAATTGAACGTTTCATCTCATAACTTCCTTCATACATGTTGTACTAAGTTCAAATTATCCCACAACAAGGATGTAACCTCGGTAATGATACGCACAAAATATGAAGTAAATACATTAATTATTGAATATGATTTATTTCACAGCTACATAGAACCATTTAATGAACTTGTATAAATTACTAGATTGATATTTTTGATAACATGCAACATTGCATCAACAATTCTCGTCTTCAAAGTATCGTATTATTCAGACAGCAATTGTCTTGAAGTCGATCCACTATGAGGAAGATAAAGTAGCTCAGTGTCGATTTGAGGCAGTGAATTGTTAATAATCACCAGACAAGATTTCCGAAGTCCTGAATGTAGCTAAATCAACAGTACAATCCATAAAACAGAAATTCGAAATGGCTTGCCACGTGAAAGTTCTCCTGCGAGTTAGGCGTCCTCGTAAAGTTTCATCAAGACTTATGCATAAGATAGTCAGGAACTTCAGTAAAGATCCATGGGTGACATGGAATTATGTGAATGTTAGAATACGGCAAATAAAATATTGCGCTGCGTGGGAGTGAAAGGCCATAGACAAAAGAAGACACATTTATTGCACCCAATGCCTTCTTGCTAAAGAATACCCAAACAAATATCAAGCATTTCGGGATAAAATCTTGTGGTCTGACGAAACGAATCTGGGACGCTCATTCAAGCAAACAATACGTGTGGCAAAAAAAAAAGAACGAAAAAACTTCCCATTTCAGTGCAAGTAAATGTTGGTCAATTTGTGTGGATCGAAGGAACCATAAAGAAAGAAAACTATCGTGATATTCTTTGGATAATCTGAAACGTTCGGTTCGAAATCTAGAAGAGATTGGACTTCATTTACAATGATCGGAAACATAACTCAGAGCTGGTGACTGACTAGTTGGAAAAGGAAAAGATCAATGTTTTGCCACAGCTTACGCAATCACCTGATTTGTAGTGTAAATTGTGATGTAAATTGAAAAAGAATGTTATGAATAGTAATCCCAAGAACATATCTCAATCAGAGAAAAATAGGGTAAAATCTTTGTTGAAACTTTCTAAACATATCAGAGTAACTACCCTAAATTATTGATAGAAGTAATTGAACAAAAAGGATCTATCACAGATTACTGATTTTCAATTGCTCGTGGTATGTTATTACCGTACGTACACTTTCTGTTCATGTGTTTTTCCAATATTGTTACACAATTCCTTTAATAATAAATGTATATACTTAATATCTTGTGCGTATCATTTCCTATATTGTATATATCGGTAATGGCATAATGTGAACTTAGTAGAACGTGTATGAAGAAAGTTGTTGGATGAACTGTTCAATTTTTCATGCCGTACGAAGACTTATGGCTCCTTACTGTAAAGATTCATTTTCTGCATCATCATATGGACTTTTGAAAAATAAATTATGAAGAAATATAATGTAATTAAAAAAAATAACGAAGACCGGTAGGACCCTGATTGAAAAGAAAGGGAGGATCTAAGTGAAGAAGGAGATAGAAATTTGGGTTGAATCATCAAAAAACTGAAAATCTATAACCTCAATTTTTCTGTGTTAAAACTCGTATGAATAATTGACTTTGATAAATAATAGCTTTGAAGTAAGAACCCAACACAAAGACTCACGAAGTGGATCCCCAGAGATCATACGTGAAACTGTGACTGGCAAAATATAAGATGGCGTGACGAAACAGACAAGTTCAGGAGATATTAGCTCCACGACGCCCATGATAGAAAGGTCTGGCGAACCCTAGGGAAGGTTTCTCCAACGACAGACGCTGGAAGGCTGATGCAATCAGAGATTGCAAATGATTTAATTCCTCAGTTTCCTGATTGAAGAATACACAACTCGGCGAACCAACTTTGGGGAATTGAGGAAGTAAAACGAAAAGCAGAAAAGCAATGCCAAGCTTTATGGAGATCTAGGATTAAACCTTGGATTAAATTTGAAAACTGAAATAAAAAAATGAATTGATCAATATTCGGTAATTCTTTTCATTATTTGTATTGTGGTATTGTGTTGATTTCATAAGCAGTTTTGCTCTGGCTTTGCTGAGGTAACGTCATGCAAAAACGGTGTGAAGGATTGTAAGTTCATGGCTCTTCTACCATAACTGAAGGGTGGCAAGAAAGAGATACAGGGACTCAAAAGAAAGGCCCTCGTCCTTTTTGGAATCCGCAACTGCAAATTGGAAAACAAGGGCTGACAGACGTAGCGCCATAGGATATTCCTGGCTATCCCCATCACTGAACCCAAACGTAGAACTAGAACGGGATGGGAGAGGCAACGTCGTGAGCTTCGTACTTCCTTCAATTTCCAGCCCCTATTCTGCACCTGGTGTGAGAAATTATGAGTCGGCAGTCCTGCAACATACGTGGAGTGCCCTCCGAAATCCTCGTCTGCGAGGCCTAGCCATATTAAAATCAATCGTCATCAACCGTTTTCTTTTATCCTGATGCATGCGTATATAAACAACAGTTTGTTTGTTTTTTGTAATATTGAAACAAAGTGTCGATTTGCGTCCGGATTACACTGGTTGTATGGACGCAAGTCGACCGGGGAATAAGTCGACCTTTATAGGATAATATGAAATATACTCACTGCACAAGATAAGATACTATGACGCATGAATATTTACCTAAACCTTTACATTGTACATTAGTCTTCTTTGCCCTTCCGAAGAGAAATGAACAAATGTCATCCATTACGCTATTAGCTCAGCCCAGCAAGTTGTCTGCTCTTTTACCTTCTCGTCTTCCCTGCTTGGAGAACTTATACGTTGCGTTCTCTTTAGCGAGCTGATAATAACATGACAAATGTTCGTCATTCAGTTTAGCCATAACTGCAATGACTGGAATTCCTGACATCCACAGTTGATAGTTTTAAGCTCTTACGTGAGGCGTAAGTAAACGTATGACTGAAAAAAGAAACCAAATAATCCCAAACATTTTCTTTGGAATCACACTAGTAGACTATTTTCAAAGAGTACAACAAAAGGAATTCGTATTTTAATAGTCTCTCCCATTGTATTAAAACGTATTTGTATTTCTTGTGTGACTCCCCTGGTGAGAATATTCTCTTTTTATATCTCTCAGTTATGAGATTTATTCAAGATGGAGGAATGTTCTATTCATATCAGATTGACAAAGTATTTGTTTTTGAATAAGTACAAAAATATCATCGATTCATTATTTCAAAACAAACTGACTTCCCTACACCACAATATAAATGGTAGCTCAAAACAGTATTGCCAGTTTATATATTTTCCATATAGATCCAGATGTTTTTGATTATGATTAGATTTCAGATATCGCTAATTAGATATTTTTTTTATTTAAAAAAAAGCCATATTTTCATTTAATTCGTGGTAATAAAATAAGTAATGTTTTTCATAAAAATAAGTGATATTTTAATAGAGCCAATGTTGATAAATATATAATGTATTTCCTAGATTCTTAGATATGCGTTCATCTGGATAATCTAGATGCTTGTAGACTCAATTTCAGAAGTTAACTTGGAAATAAATTTGGCTACACTGTCTCAAAAACAGAGAAATGCAGAAGTTACAACGGATTTGCCAAAAACAAACATAAGTATTTATATAAGATTATTCCAAATTCCCTTATGATTCTATTTGTCTTTTTTTCCCCCGGAAAGTTTCAGTGATCTTGTATACCTTTGCAATTGAAATGGAAATAATTTTCTCAGCCTGCCAAATCAGATATTGCAGTGCCGTCACAGTGAACGGCATTCAGCCAAACATGGCTATTTTTTAAGTTCGCCGTTCCATAATTCAGATCTTATAACGTTATAGCTAACAGAAGACATAAAAAAAGGAAAATCATATTCCGAAGTAAAACCTTTCCTTGCAAGCTGAAGATCAATGCTGCAAGGATAATGTATGTATCTTTGCGTCGAGATCTTTTACACGCTTACATGTTGCAATATTTGTGAAACAGATTCGCCGAATAGTATTGAAATACAACCAGAAAATACAAGAGGAAATTTCGTAGTCTCAATGCTGGTCTGATCATGGTATTTGCAACCTGGATAGGAATTTTATTTGAGTGCTTTTTTAGTAGATGATTCCCTCACAGATTTCGTATTAAATGAAAAGAAATTATACCGAAATCTGTTGAAATCTATTGCAACGGAAAAGCCTTCATTTTCTCACCATTTAAAATTCTGTAACATGATTTTATATTCATTTTAACTATTATAACTAATTTTCTATTCGCTCAGTAGTGGTTCCAACCATAAATATAACTAAGCATAACAAGTATATAAATATAAGAGACTTGATTTAGGAAAATCTGAACGGATGTTCAGTTATACCTCCAATATAACTGTGAAGAGTGTAGATTTGTAAAGTATTCTTCAGAGTATTAGAGCAGGAACACGTTAGACACTGTCAACCAAAACTGTCACCCGGAGTATCATCATAGGTTTTTTTCATTTTCTAAATGGTTCTGACTGTCTGGCTGATTATGTATGTGTTCTACGTATAAGCCGCTCCAATGGAGCGAGAGGGCAGAAAATTCACACATTTACTCCTTATGTTTAGAAAAAATGTTTTTCTTTTTATTTGACCGCACATAGGTTTTTAGTGGGGGGTCAATTTACTCTGTAAGTTTATGCTAAATTGATCTCTTAGTTTGTATCCAGCAGCATTCACGTTAGTTTGCTTTTGTTTTGTTTTGTTTTTAAAAAAGGACTATTGTAGAGGTCATTCATTTGCTTATTCCTCATCATCAGTCTTTTAACGTCTGCCTTTGGACATAGACCTTCCCCAGAATTCACCACACTTCTCTATTATGGGCGTCGCGAAGCCAGTACTTTCTGAATTTATCTCGCTCGTCTCTCCATCGAATACTCTGCCGACCTCAGTTTCGCATGTGATCTGTGAGGATCCATGTCTTGAGTCACGATGTTCATCGGTTGTCTGCCATTCTTGCAACATGGCCAGTCCATTGCCATTTGAGTTTTTTAACGGATTTCCATTGGTGACTATTGGGAGGATGCATTGGTTTTGTAGTGGCCACCATCCATCAAAAGGCAAGAGATGTAATTTATTCATTTAACACCCCGTTTTCCAGTTTCTTAATTAGTCACCCCCAACATAGCGTACTGCTAAAAGACTTTATATATGTGACGGTTTCTATTGAGTCACTAACCAAACCCGTCTTTTATCTACCTATTTATTTATTTTGCTCACTGTGTTGAGAATAATGGTACATCTTTAAATTATGTTACTGACCTAAATAATACTACTTATAAGTACTCAGAACAGAGATAAGAACATGTGTCTAAAAATAGAGGGATTCACCTATATGAACGAAGATTCATTCCAAGCTAGGGTGGGATACTCTTCTTCCTAACTGTCAATGTTATTCCTTCACAATGTGTAGCAGAATTCTTTCAGATAAAAATCTTTCAAGTATTGCCACAAACTTTTTGAAGTGTCTATCTTTGCAAGATTTAGTTCTGATTCCCAGAATATTTTGCAAGATGGTGATTTGACGTCCCTATTTTAACTGTTCGTATCATCTTAATGGCATTATTGTTGATATCATTCTTCATTAGCAATGTTTCCCACTTAATCACTGGATTAGGCTAAGTTATGCTTATTCAGTGCCAATGTGGGACTTATTTAAGAATACTGCATACCAAAAATAAATAACATAATTTAGAGGTCACAGGACGCTTCGTTGAATAGCAAATTATGCTGGCATTAACAACCTCTCTTGTCACTCCAAAGATGATGTATGTAGGTTACACTTTCCAACGAGTCGATTGCTATCGTCAAATCCTACTATAATTCACCAAATGTCTGCCTGTCAGTATCTGACAGCATAACTCAGGAAACACCCAAAATATCCCCGTGAAGTTTTTTTTTTTTGTGCATACTAATAGGGCCCTCTGGGCATGTTTTAGTAAATCAATTTTTGAAAATTTAAAGATGAAATTAAATTTAAAAAAAGTAATAATATCAATAAGTACAATTATACCAATAATAATAAATACAACAATAATAATAATAATAATAATAATAATAATAATAATAATAATAATAATAATAATGATAATAATACTAGTACTTGAAATAATAATAGTAATATTAAAAACAAATAATACTAATAATAATGATGAAAAATATTACAACTAATAATAAATACTAATAATGATAATAACAAAAATACTAATGATAATAATAATAAAATACGACTAATAATTAATACTTCTACTAATAATGATAAAAATGCTAATGATAAAATACTACTGATGATAATATTGATAATAAAGATACTAACGATAATAATGATAATAAACAACAACAACAACAAAAATAATAATAATAATAATAATAATAATAATAATAATAATAATAATAATAATAATAATAATAATAATAATAACAGGTAACTGGTATGAAATTGCTAATAATAAATGCAAATAACTACTACTACAACTACTACTACTACTACTACTACTACTGCAAATAAATGATAATGCAAATGCCACCAATGCAGAGAAAGGGATGAGACCGTAAACTATAAAGGCATTGAATGTAATCAACCAGACAAGAAAGAATGAAAAAACAGAAATGACAGGGTAGCAACAGTGATATACTGGGAACTGAGCAAACGATTGGGATTCGACCAAGTGGGCAAATAGTATCAGCATAAACAGTCCTGGAAAATAGAAGCCACAAATCACTCTGGGACTTTGACACCCAAACTGTCCGCTCCATCCAAGTGAGAAAACCAGACCTGTTAGCCGTGAGGGAGGTGCTGGAAATACGAGACCTATGACCCCAGTGTTTAGCAATGATCTAACAGCTAAGAAAAGGGCATGGTACAAACCACAGCGCTGCTGTCATAGGTGATGATGATACGAGAGGAGGGCCGGAGACCTGGGGAATCTTACTGTCACTCAGCTTTCAGCGATGAGTGTGAAGAGGAGAGCCTGTTACTTGTGGAGACTTGCTGTCACTCAGTCTCTTGTGGTGACCACCAGGCAAATGGTGTGAAAATGCAAATAATAATGAGAGCGGCATACCCGAAGTGGAACCCCTCAACGTAACCAACATAATAAGTGACTAAACGGAAACAAATTCAAGCGAAAGGTAAAACCCTGACCGAAGGCATACACAAGAAAGAGACATTGACGCCCCATCGGAAAAAGAAAAAACTAGGTACAAACTCGAAGAGAAATGATGCAAGAAGAGAAGACAACACTGCCGCCTCTTAGAGACGAGGACAGAAGAAACTTAAGTGAGCCAGCTGAACATATCAACTACCTCCTACAGCATATTGAAACTAACAACGAAACAAACCTCAACAACTTGATTTATACAAACACAAAAATGATAACGGGCCTCTTTACAACACAAGGAGAAACCTCGAATAACAGGAAGAAAAAGCCCACCTGGGAATTATTAGAATTAGATTAGAAAAAGAGATCTCCCAACTAAAGAGAGGTGGGGGA
Organism: Thysanoteuthis rhombus; assembly: GCA_963457665.1. Taxonomy (NCBI): domain Eukaryota; kingdom Metazoa; phylum Mollusca; class Cephalopoda; order Oegopsida; family Thysanoteuthidae; genus Thysanoteuthis; species Thysanoteuthis major. The sequence continues at coordinate 40,520,884 of OY735213.1, forward strand.
CTACTGAGAAATGCACCATACATGAACTGACAATGTGCAAGACTATGGAACAAATACAAGATAAGACAAAAAGACGCGCCTGTGGCAGTGGAAAAGATACACCAAAGCTGTATAGACAACGAACTGCGAAATACACACAAAACTGCACGTTGCAAAACAAACGAAGAAAAATTTACCGGGACCTGAGTGGGGAAAGAAACAGAACATAAAACCGGATGCTAAAGAATTTCTGGGACGACGTATGGGAAACACCCAAAAAGACACAACTAAGCTCCAGAGTAGTTTGATAACATGAAAAGAGAACTCAAAGACGTAGATGACAATGAACAAATAGTATTGAATGAAACCACATTGGAACACACCTACAAAGGATAGCCAATTGGAGAGCACGTAGACCTGATTGGATCCACGGATATTGGTTTCAGAAATTGACCATATTACCAGAAGAACAGAAAGGATGCAGGAGAGGAACAAAAGGATGAATGATTTGCTCTACACCGATCAGACAATCCTAGACGAAGTAAGAAAAGGAGGAAGAATGTTGCAATGGAATGGATCAGCTATAAAAATGCATACATGATCCCATGCAACAGGACACTCAAATGCTTTGGGGTATTCAAAATCAGCGAACCAGCGAGATTCATAGCCAACTCTATGAAAAACTGGAAAAAATAAACTAGACTTGGCAGCTACAGGAGAAAACTTAGCAGAGGTAAGTATAAAAAGAGGAATCTTCAAGGAAGACTCTCTGTTCCCACTACTATTAGTTTCTGACCATAATAACACTCAACAGAATCCTGTAAAACAGCAAAAGGTACCAGTTCTTCAAAACAAAGGTAATGGTCAATTATATCATGTATGTAGACAACATAAAACTATTTGCCGAGAACAGGGAAGAGCTTGAAACGTTGTTCAAGAAAGTGAAAGAATATAGCGATGACACAGGAAGGGATTTCGAAATGGAGAAAATGTACACAAATGGCAATGCACAAATGAAGGCTCGTGACAGCAGAAGGAATCGAATTACCGTGCAACAAAAAAAATCAGAGCATTGACCACACAGGACCGATATACATACCTGAGAGACCACGAATGTGACACGATAAAACAGGAGGAAATTAAAGAGAAAATAAGAAGAGAATACCTTAGGAGCATAAAAAAATATCTGAGATCAAACTAAATAGCAGGAATCTGATAAAAGGGAAGAACACATGTGCAGTATCAATAGTAAGATACACAGTACCATTCCTTGGATGGACAAAGGAAGAAGTCCAACCAAAGGACCGACGAACAAAAAAATGCTGATGACAATGCACAAGGCCTTACGTCCCAGGTATGACACAGATACAGTGTATGTAAAAAGGAAATAAGGCGGTAGAGGACTCATCAGCATATAAGACTGTGTCCAAAAGGCCTAGACAGAATTTTTTTTAAGTATATGCAAGCAAATAGTGAAGATATTATAAAAAATGCCCGAAGCAGTGCAACGAACAACAAAAAAGTAGCTAACAAAGGAGCAGCACAGCAAACAAGGAAAGAAAAATGGGAATAGAAAGAAACTATACGGAGAATTTAAAAGACAGATACAAAATATCGCAGACGAGAGATCATAGACAAGGCTACACAAAAGAAACCTGAAGAGAGGAACAGAATCGTTCATTCTGGCGGCCCAAAACAAATGCATCAGGATAAACTATGTCAAGATTTCAGCAATCGACAGAACCCAAACAAACAGCAAATCCCACCCATGTGGTTAAAGAGATGAGACCATGAACCACATACCAAGTGAATGTAGTCAACTAGCCCAGAAGGAGTATGAACACAGACACGACAGGGTAGAAAAAGCGATACACTGGGAACCAAGCAAACGAACGAGATTCAACCATGCAGACAAGTGGTATCAGCACAAACCGGTGACAGCCCCGGGAAATAGAAGCTAAAATTACTTGGGCAATTTTGACCAAGGGGAGGAGAATCTACCAGAATCTACCAGATAATAGGTATGGCCGTATCTGCGGATCACTGAGTAAATGCAAAAGAGTGAAAAGCTAGGAAATTACCAGAACCCAGCAAAGGAACTGAAGAAAGTATGAACGTGAAAGTCATGGTAGTACCAGTAATAGTGGATGCACTCGGAACCCTACCAGAAACACTGGAAACGGAATTGGAGGAACTGAAGACAGGGGGAAGGATTGAGACTATACAGACCACACCACGACAGGGAATGCACGAATATCGAGGAGAGTACTGCAAATATGAGACCTACGACCCCAGCTGTTAGCAATGGCCAAACAGTCAAAAGAGAGGCATGGTGGATACGGTACAAACCACAGTGCTGCTGTGATAGGTGCGAACAAGAGGAGACTGGGGGCATAAGGAGACTTAATGTCACTCAGTCTCCTGCGTTGACCACCAGGCATCTGGTGTGAAAAAAGAAGGCCTGCCAAATAGTAGACGTGGCTGTGCCTGCAGACCATAGAGTAAAAAAGAAGGAGGGTGAAAAAAGGGAAAAATACCAGGACCTAGCAAGGGAGTTAAAGAAAATGTGGAACATGAAAACCAGGGTAGTACCAGTCATAGTGGGAGCACTAGGAACTGTCCCCAGAACGCTGAGGGAGAGACTGGAGGAGATCGGGATTAGGGGGAGGATAGAGACCGTACAGACCACAGCACTACTGGGAACTGCACGGGTACTGAGGAAGGTGCTAGAGATATAAGTACTGCAACGAATTGTAGCTCTGTCATGATATGCGAAAGAGGGAGGAGACGTTAGCTGAAGACCTGAGGAGACTTATTGTCACTCAGCCCTCAGCGATAACCACTGGGCAACCGGTGTGAAACTGTAAATCGCAAAATTACTGCGATCTATGAGTACTAGGAGAGGAGGGCTGGAGACTTGAGGAGACTTGCTGTCACTCAAACTCCAGCGGTTACCACCAGGCAACTGGTGTGAGATTCCTAATAATAATAATAATAATAATAATAATAATGCGGGCTCCAAGAACTCTAATCGATGGATAGGCGAACTAGGAAACTTATGACAATGCATAAAGCATTACACCCTAGAGATGATACAGATAGACTATACGTTAAGAGAAAAGAAAGTGGCAGGGGGCTCATCAGCATAGAAGACTGTGTCCAGGGAGCTAAAGTAGTCCTAGATAAATATGTGCAAACAAATAGTGAAGAAATCATAAAGAGTGCGAGAGATAGTGCAACAAATAATAAAGTAGAAAACAATGGAACAGTACCGCAAACAAGAAAAGAAAGATGGGAAGAGAAAAAATTGTATGGCGAGTTTGAAAGGCAGATACAAGATGTAGCAGACGAGAAATCATGGACGTGGTTACGAAAAGGAAACCTTAAGAGAGAAACGGAATCACTCATCATGGCAGCCCAAAACAAAAGCATAAGGACAAACTACATAAAAACAAAAATCGACAGAACACAGACAAACAGCAAATGCCGCATGTGCGGTGAAAGAGATGAGACAGTAAACCACATAACTAGTGAATGTAGTCAACTCACCCAGAGGGAGTATAAGCATAGACACGATAGAGTAGCAACGATGATACACTGGGAACTAAGCAAACAAATGGGATTCAGCCATGTGGAAAAGTGGTATCAGTACAAGCCAGAGGCAGTTTTGGAGAATGACAACCACAAACTACTCTGGGACTTTGACATCCAAACTGACCACCTCATCCAGGCAAGAAGACCAGACTTAGTAATAGTAGACAAAAAAAGGATGGCCTACCAAATAGTAGACGTTGCTGTACCTGCAGACCATAGAGTAAAAAAGAAGGAGAGTGAAAAACGGGAAAAATACCAGGACCTAGCAAGAGAGTTAAAGAAGATGTGGAACATGAAAACCAGGGTAGTACCGGTCATAATGGGCGCGCTAGGAACAGTCCCCAAAACGCTGAGGGAGAGACTGGAGGAGATCGGGATTAGGGGAAGGATTGAGACCGTACAGACCACAGCTCTACTGGGAACTGCACGGATACTGAGGAAGGTACTAGAGATATGAGTACTGCAACGAATTCTAGCCCTGACATGATAGGTGAAAGAGAGAGGAGACGTTAGCTGAAGACCTGAGGAGACTTATTGTCACTCAGCCTTCAGCGATAACCACTGGGCAACCGGTGTGAGACTGTAAATCGCAGAATTACTGCGACCTATGAGTACTAGGAGAGGAGGGCTGGAGACTTGAGGAGACTTGCTGTCACTCAAACTCCAGCGGTTACCAACAGGCAACTGGTGTGAGATTCCAAATAATAATAATAATAATAATAATAATTATAATAATAATAATAATAATAATAATACAAGATAGGAACCCGAGCAATAATAACAACACAAGATAGGAACCCGAGCAATAATAGGGAAGGGAAACCCAACTGGGAGAGAAGGTTACAAAGGCAGATCTCCCAACTACAGAGAGATGAAGCACTGCTTAGAAATACACCACACACAGACAGACCACGAGTAAGACTTTATAACAAATACAAGGTAACGCAAAAAGGCATCGCAACTGTAGTCGAAGAGTTACACCAGAAAAGACTAGCTAAAGAGGCAAGACTAAAAAGATACAGACTAAGAACGGCCCAATACACACAAAACCGCACATTCCAAAACAATGAGAAAAAGTTTTACCGAGATTTAAATGGGGAAAGAAGGCAGGACATGAAACCAGATGCCACAGAGGCCAAGAACTATTGGAATAGCATATGGGGGCACCCAAAAAGACATAACGTAACACCGCAATGGTTAGGAAACATGAGAAAAGAACTAGGAGATATAGACAAGGGAGAACCAATAGTACTGAATGAAACCACATTGAAACATACTCTTAGGAAAGTAGCCAACTGGAAAGCACCGGGTCCCGACGGGATCCATGGGTATTGGTTCAAAAAATTTACCACGTTACACGGCAGACTCACTCACCTACTCCAAAATTGTCTGAATGAAGGCAAAGCACCAGAATGGATGACTAAAGGCAGAACCACCCTCATCCAAAAAGACCCGGGAAAGGGGAACATAGCAAGCAACTATAGACCAATCACTTGCCTACCACTTATGTGGAAAATCCTGACCGGGCAAATAGCAGAGAGAATATACATGTCAATGGATAGAAGGGGGCTACTACCAGAAGAACAGAAAGGGTGTAGGATAGGAACCAAAGGGGCAAACGATTTACTCTACATAGACCAGATGATCTTAAAAGAAGTAAGGAAAAGGAGAAAGAATATCGCAATGGGATGGATAGATTACAAAAAGGCATACGATATGATTCCACATAGCTGGATACTCGAATGCCTTAGAATGTTCAAAATTAGCGAACCGGTGGTTAAATTCATTGGTAATTCAATGGAAGACTGGAAAGTAGATTTGACAGCCGCAGGGGACAAACTAGCCGAGGTAGGGATAAAAAGGGGGATCTTCCAAGGGGACTCGTTGTCCCCACTGTTATTTGTTCTAACAATGATACCGCTTAACAGAATCCTGAAAAACAGCAAAGGATACCACTTCTCTAAAACAAAAGGAAAGGTCAACCACTTAATGTACATGGACGATATTAAATTGTTTGCGAAAAACAGGGGAGAGCTTGAGACTCTGTTCAACGAAGTAAGGGAATATAGTGAGGACATAGGAATGGAGTTTGGGATAGAAAAATGCGCAATCATGGTAATGCACAAAGGAAGGCTTTCAATGACTGAGGGAATTGAACTTCCGGACAACAACAAGATTAGGGCATTGACTGCACAAGACCGATACAAGTACCTAGGTGTCCTTGAATGTGACACGATAAAACGGGAAGAGATGAAGGAGAAAATTAAGAGGGAATACCTTAGAAGGATAAGGAAAATATTAGAAACCAAATTAAATAGCAGAAATCTAATAAAAGGAATGAACACCTGGGCTGTGTCAGTAGTTAGGTATACAGGACCATTCCTAGGATGGACAAAGGAAGAGCTCCAATCAATGGATAGGCGAACAAGGAAACTTATGACGATGCATAAAGCATTACACCCTAGAGATGATACAGATAGACTATACGTTAAGAGAAAAGAAGGTGGTAGGGGGCTCATCAGCATAGAAGATTGTGTCCAGAGAGCTAAAGTAGTCCTAGATAAATATGTGCAAACAAATAGTGAAGAAATCATAAAGAGCGCGAGGGATAGTGCAACAAACAAAGTAGAAAGCAATGGAACGGTACAGCAAACTAGAAAAGAAAAGTGGGAAGGGAAAAAATTGTACGGCGAGTTTAAAAGACAGATAAAAGATATAGCAGACGAGAAATCATGGACGTGGTTACGAAAGGGAAACCTTAAGAGAGAAACAGAATCGCTCATCATGGCAGCCCAAAACAAAAGCATAAGGACAAACTACATAAAAGCTAAAATCGACAGAACACAGGCAAACAGCAAATGCCGCATGTGCGGTGAAAGAGATGAGACAGTAAACCACATAACTAGTGAATGTAGTCAACTCGCCCAGAAGGAGTATAAGCATAGACACGATAGAGTAGCAACGATGATACACTGGGAACTAAGTAAACAAATGGGATTCAACCATGGGGAAAAGTGGTATCAGCACAAGCCAGAGGCAGTTTTGGAGAATGACAACCACAAACTACTGTGGGACTTTGACATCCAAACTGACCACCTCATCCAGGCAAGAAGGCCGGACTTAGTAATAGTAGACAAAAAAAGGAAGGCCTGCCAAATAGTAGACGTGGCTGTGCCTGCAGACCATAGAGTAAAAAAGAAGGAGGCTGAAAAAAGGGAAAAATACCAGGACCTAGCAAGGGAGTTAAAGAAAATGTGGAACATGAAAACCAGGGTAGTACCGGTCATAGTGGGAGCACTAGGAACTGTCCCCAAAACGCTGAGGGAGAGACTGGAGGAGATCGGGATTAGGGGGAGGATAGAGACCGTACAGACCACAGCACTACTGGGAACTGCACGGGTACTGAGGAAGGTGCTAGAGATATAAGTACTGCAACGAATTGTAGCTCTGTCATGATATGCGAAAGAGGGAGGAGACGTTAGCTGAGGACCTGAGGAGACTTATTGTCACTCAGCCCTCAGCGATAACCACTGGGCAACCGGTGTGAAACTGTAAATCGCAGAATTACTGCGACCTGCTAGTACTAGGAGAGGAGGGCTGGAGACTTGAGGAGACTTGCTGTCACTCAAACTCCAGCGGTTACCACCAGGCAACTGGTGTGAGATTCCAAATAATAATAATAATAATAATAATAATAATAATAATAATAATAATAATGATAATAATGATAATAATAATGTGGGCCCTGCGTTCGCGATTACCCCGATTGTAATGATCTGATTTCTATCCATCTATATAATTCTAAAAGTCTGATTCCATTTATCTGTATGTGATAAGTCACCGAAACGTCGTATTGTAGTGAAAAGTATTTAATTAAAGTACCCCACGAAACATGGTCTTTTTAAAGCTCTTATTGAGACCAAAAAGCCCATTTGAACATTTTGCAGAAAGTTGTGATAATAGGTAGTAGTGAAAATATGTTAATAGTTTCAAGTGGTTTATATATTTACTTTATGGAATGAATTTGCTATTATCAGCTCATTCCAGTTAAGTGGTACATTGTCGTTTGTAAGTAATAATTCGATTTAAGCTTTCTATGGATTTGCATTTTGTATATCGCATTACTTGAACAATAGTTTTGTTTCCTGGACAATGCACATTCTTGTATGAAGGAAAATACTGGGGGGAATTCGATAAATGATTGCAAAGGACAGAAAATTTAAGTGATCGCTTTGTGTACTAATCCCAGCCAACAAGAAGATATTCAAAGTTTTTTTTTTCATCGAACCAACTCTTTATTACCTTCAATAATATGATTCTTTCTCGGCAGACCATAAAATGTTTATTGTTTCCTCTTTCCATTAACCAATTAATTGCGAGTGACGGAAATTTCAGTTGTTGCTGATTCAATGAAATTTCCGTTTTATTGTGATTGACAGCAACTCAATTCTATCTGTGAGTCAGAGCATTTATTTTGGAATGGATAATTTACAATAAGTACCTTGCAATCGATTATCTAGCAATGGACAAGAGCTTCAATCTTCTAAAGGATAGTAATTACTCTCATCTGCCTACTGCACTTACTGGGTAAAATAAATGTACACGTGCAACTTTTTTAATTTTTTGTTCCTTGGTATAAGTGTTATTTTCTGATTTATCATGTCTAAAAATGTATAGTGGACGTCGATTATTCCCTTGAAACTTTGTTTTTGTTACCAGGGCAGTGATAATTTGAAATCGTTTTTCCAATTGGACAACGGGCAACTTAGCACGTTTTTAATCACATAGCGTAAGAAAAACAATTGCATATGACTATCACTGTCTTAGTCACGAAAGCAAAATTTAAAGAGGACAATAGCTGTTTTCTATATTTTTTGCACAGAAGCAATTAAAAAATAATGCTCACTACTCAAGAAGAAAAATCACGGTGTTATTCATCGCCTGAATGGTTCGTTTCTCTGAAAACTTTAGAAGCTGGAAAATCGTTAGCACATTCAACTCATATCAAAACAAGCCGGATGCAAAACTTTTCTACAAACTGATACTTCAGAGTCAATCAACGTTATTCTTGTGAAACCAGATAAGCGTTTATTAGTAGGAATTCATTTTTAAAACAAACTTCGTATTTGTCAAAATATTTTCAATAGAAAATTGTTCTTGAAAATTACTGTCTACAAAATTGCAAGAACATCAAAATTGGCGCTTATGGAAAAAATAGTTTACCGCTGCAGTCAAACAATAACAACTGTATTTAAATAACTTTGCAATTGAACTGTTCTTAGAAATATCCAAAAAAGATACGTTGCTCTGCATTTTTTATTTATGTTCAATCAGAATAGACCCAGATTTTTTACGAATTTGCCAAAAAATAAATAAGGGGGTCCATTTCATTGATTGTATTCAATAGTTACGTCCCTTGGAAAATGTTACAGACAGAATATATTGCGTAGCGTATTAGATAAGTAAGGGTGGTAAAAGGCCACGAAGAGATTTTTAAAAATTCATAACTTGTACTATTTTACGATCTTTTTGTTTTTCCTCTGATTGCATATATAAGGGAACCGCTGGGAATTCATTACGGAAAAAGTGAGCGAATAGACAATGAACTAAAATGATAGAATTTTACTTTGAATACCTTTGACAGTAACCAAGGAGCATATTCTCGTTAATTGAATGTGTGGACACCGCCATTGGAGATCATGATTTGTCCTTTATTTGCTCATTTTCGAGAATTGGATTCTTTTAACAATCATCCACAAACGAGGGGACCTCGTTCAGTCCGAAATGCTGAAAATCGTAGACGTGTACACAGGAGAAAACATCCTTCGAAATTATATAGAATATTATTGAAAGAGCAAGAATGTGCGAAGTTGAACATGGCGGGCATTCGAAAGAAATAATTTTCCGTAAATAAGTTGATTAAAATTCCCTTTGTTAATATATTTCATTTGTTGAAAACAATTTTTTTAATCATTAAAACTACAAAGACATGAATCTTTAAAACCCTTTGGAAGTTTTGTGTCATTCTATAAAATACTGCCAACAAGAATTAATGAAGAATCGTACAATACCAATTAGTTGAAGTCACAATATCAGACAAGGGGAACTTAATGTTTTCGACATTTGTTTATTTCACGTCATTCTTAATTCTTGCATTATGCATGAATTAATGTGGGATTCCTTTTTCGAAAACTTCACATAATTCATCAATCGTTCGCGCATTTTCACTGCAATTATCATAAATATGAGTGAAATGTGATCAATGAGATTTGTTTGTTCGCTTCTAGATAATTGCCCTCCTCTAAAAAAAGAAATGAAATTATAACTCAGGGATAATTATCATCAAGAAAAATAACACATCAAAAAATGTATTCATACCTGCACTATTAATTAGACAAGTCTGGAGTGATGAAACCAAAGAGGACAAAGCACATCAGTTATCAACAATTGATTTGATCAGTTTATGAAGATGACACGCCTTGATGTTGCTAAATCAGGAAATGCTGCAATGTTTTTTTGCCAAAAAGCAGAAGTTAATCACAACATCAATCAGATAACTTGTAAGATGTTAATTTAATATTGTTAGTTGCTAATTCTCATTTTTGGAGAATTTTTTTTTTTTTAAAGAAAAGAAGAATGATATAGAATATTTTTTAAAGAGTTACAAATGAACTCACACATACTCACACACACACACGCACATACACGCACATACACGCACACATATTCATATATATATATATATATATATATATATATATATATATATATATATATATATATATATATATATAGCCCACAGTCAGAACGAGTGACTGAACGGGGTTTTTTTTGGTTTTTTTCTTCTTCATGATCCAGTTGTCACTTTCATCAACATTCTGTCGGATCACCTCACATTCACAAAACAAAACTAACAAACAAACATACACACACATGCGTGCATGCACACACACACACACACACACACACACACACATATATATATATATATATATATATATATATATATATATATATATATATATACACACACACACATGCACACACACATTATATTACTTGAAATTATTTGAAATGTCTTCCCGTTAATACACGGTGAATGTTACATTCGGCCTAGACTGCTGCAGGAATCCAAACTGGTTCGATTCCAGCAGCAGCCTATTTTCTTTATTTGTTCTATTTACGCTCTCTAGGCCAAAGTAATATAAAACATTTATAATTATTTCTGTCAGATTATACATCCATTTCTTAATAAGATATATATATATATATATATATATATATATATATATATATACTAGTGCGATGAGAAAGAATGGCAAGTGTTTCAGGTGTTTCGGGGAGATTGAAGGGCGTTGAAAGGAACATTAACATGTGTGTTCATGAGGAGATGAGCGTTTGCTTGTCTAAAATTACACCTAACGTAAATGAGATAACCCAAAGGTCCACACCCCTCTTGAGTTTCTATACTTGTTTAGGGTTAGATCTGTAAGATGCTCTCCTATTAGTGTATTTTAGTAATTAATCTTGTATTTCTGCAACGGCATTGTTGTAGCATGATCATATTATGAAGTAGTTGTGCTTAATGTTATTAATCATGCACGGGCAGTTATTTTCAATGCGTTTATTATCAACAGAACTTCGTGTGCTACGTGCGAATTTTTATTCCGATAGTGCAACCCAGAGCAAAAAAAGTCCTCTTTACAAACTTACCAAAATTGATATCCAATCATGGGATTCTTTTCTTTGTGGAAACATGCTTCTGTCAGTAACTTTCATATGAACACAAATAGTCGTCAGACTATCTATCAATAAGGTATGGAGATGGACAGGGTACCACAGTATGCGGTATATACCTACTTCTCGATTTCCAGGTTTTTTGTATGTTCAATGTCTACTAAAGGAAACATTACCGTATATCTAGTTCCCAAAAGACATTTCCATCACTGCTATCAATAGCTGTACATTGAAACGGTCAAATGGTTTTGTCCTCCGTGATAAAAGGGAAAATATACAAAATGTTGGCCATATGCCAAAATTTCAAAAAATAGAAAGCGAATCGTATTTAAGCTGTAACTATCTTAAACGCAAAAATATTTCCGTATGAAAATAGATACCGAAATTTATTCTAAATGGAGAAATACCATCAAAATGCAAAGAAAATAATTCAAAAAAAATTGCAAGAATAGAAATTCATTTTAGGTGCTATATTTGCTTATGTACGGTTGTGTTTTTTTGTAAATTCTTATGAAGGTAAAATAGAACTATTTTCTTAACTGTTTGAAATCAATAGTTCAGACAGAATCGGCGTTACCAAACCAACTGAAGATTGTCTGTATCTTTTAAAGCAATAGATACAGAGTAAGGTTTTTAAAAGAAGGATCTACAACCAATGTATCCTCCTGATAGTCACCTATGGAGCTGACATAACGTAGAACCTAACAAAGATACTGACCCTCAAACTGAGAATCATGCAACGTGCACATGAGAGAATCATGCTCGACATTACATGGTGGGATCACAAAGTGGGCTAGTAGAATAGAGAAAACGATTAAGATGGTCAGTCAAATGGCAATGAGCTGATCATATTACAAGAATGTCAGACAACCGATGGAAATCACGACTAACAATATGGATCCCCAGGGATCATATGCGAAACTGTGGCTGGCAGATTTCAAGATGGCATAACAAAATTGACAAGTTCTTAAAGTATTGGCTCCACAACGTCCATGATAGAAAGTTGTCGCAAATTCTTGGAAAGGTCTATGTCCAACGACGGACGCTAAATGGCTGATGATGATGATGGTGGTCATGTGATTCGTTTGAGAGATTTAGAAATCCGGATAATGCCAGGTACTGCTGATAGTATCAACTCCAAATGAAATGATGTTTATTTCTAATAGCTAAATTACCAAGAAAAGCTAGTTTTACTATCATAATCTCTTTTCTGTATTAGGTTTCCTTTTGCCCCTTACAATAATAATAATAATAATAATAATAATAATAATAATAATAATAATAATAATAATAATGACGATAATAATAATAATGATAATCATTTTCGTCATCTTGTTTGTTTTCCTTTTCTTTTCTTTCTTTTTTCTATTGGGCAAATGTGTTTGAAACTTTTGTTGAATGAGAGAAGCAAATAGATTTAGAGAAAACACAGATTCCGATGAAAGAATGAGACACGATTTCTAAGCCATCTGTGATATTTAAATTGATTGTAATTCTTGGATGATGGCAAAAAACTTTCATCATCCTGGAAGTCGTCAGTCAGTGATTGATTCTTCCTTTCCCCTTTTTTCCCTGTACATCATACACGTGTGTGTCCTCTTTTGCACAGAGGCCCATCTAATTGGATTAAGAAAATTTGCAGTTATTTATCATTTAGTCCGGATATGCCAAGTCAACTTGATCAATGCAATCCTAATCTTCATCCGTAGGTGCGATTGGAGAAGTCAGTAACAGCTCGGACAATGGATCAGGCAATCCGAATCCAAACTCGGCTCGAGGCAGCTTATGTTCATCATCATCATTATCATCATCATCAGTTTTTTTAACGTCCGTCGTTAGATATAGACCTTCCCTGGGATCCGCCACATTTCTCTATCATGGGCGTCGCAGGGCCAGCATTTCATGAATTTGTCTAGTTCATCTCTCCATCTTGTATTTTGTCGGCTTCAGTTTCGCATGTGGTCTCTGTGGATCCATGCTGTGGGTCGTGATGTCCATCGGTTGTCTTTCATTCTCGCAACATGACCAGTCCATTGCCATTTGAGTTTTCTAATGGATTCTATGATGTCTCGGACCCCCGTTTTCTTTCTAATACTTTGTACTGTCTTGTGATCTGTCCATGTAAGGTTGAGCATGATTCTCTCATGCGCACTTTGCATGCTTCCCGGTTTGGGGGTTTGTTCACTTCGCGCTAATTTCACCGAGGAATGCATAAATCCATCTCTTCTCCAGTTATGGGTAAAACAGTAGGCAAATTAGTTTTTTTCTAACCTTGGGATGGCTAGCCAGTTTAGGAGAAGGACATATCTGATTCCCAAACCAGGGAGTGGAGCCCCCTTTGAAGGGTTCCGACGCCCAAATTTGATGTCCCATCGACCACTCCTTTAGCCAAGCTGATGTCAGACGTATCGCTCTCTAAACTTCATCAACAAAGCTGAGACGAGAAATCTAACAACTGGGCATCCCAGGGTATCCATACGCTTCGCCCAGACACTCAGGAAAAAGTGTTACGTAGTAAAACTTGCTGAAAAAATTCTTATTTGTTATACTTAAATTTATAAGTTTATCTCAAAATAGTATTTATTTCTAATCATAAATTCACTTCAAGAAAAACTAATAAATTTGGGTTACAATTCAATATAGTAAATTTTCCTTAAATTTCATTCACAGAAACACTTTTCCAGTGCATGGTTCCCGAAGTGGGCAGGGGGCGTTCAGTTGTCTGCCGAGATAAAACAAAGACCATTCAATCTTTATAAGCCCTTTGTATATTTAACAAAAATCAGATTCAGCTTCGTGAACGGTTATGATATTTGTCAGAAATAGATGCAGTATTAGCGAATCTATACCGAGATTATAATTGTTAGTAAAAGAAGAATTAGTTTACAAACATACCTTTCATGGATGAAATTTATAATTAGGATTCATGACACACAGTGTTAAGGAAATATGATATACGGTCCAGGTTAAGGTAGCCATAATGTTCACAGCGGCATTTTTCTCTAAACAATAGTTGGGTTGCTGGTACTAAAGTACCGATTGGTGAGTAGGTACGTGAATGGAAATGAATATTATTTAAGGTTCAGAAATAGAACTCTAGAAGCTTCTCAGTAGGAGAATTCAATCTGTAGCGGAGTCCTCTTAAGGCAAAACGTGTTTTTGAGCTAAGAACTGTAAGCCGACGAGTTGTTACCGCGAGGCAGATAGACGTGTCGAGATGGCACTGATAATGCAGTACACGCTCGAGCCTAATACAAGAGGGACAAAAGGAAGCTCGAAGCAAGGAAATAAATAGCTGGAGAATAAAAGTTGGCTGTTCAAGATTGTCAAAATGTGATTAATATGGATGGGCAGTGGCAGCAGCGAGACAAAAATGTCTCTTGCCAAATTAGCAGCAAAACAACATTGTGGTCTCTGTTTTCGTGAGAAGGACTCTGAAAGTATCACGGGCTCAAAGACCGCCATAGCCCGATCCGGTTTCTGAATACAAAAGCCAAAACAGTCCTATTCTATTTTTATGGTCTATCCCTTTTGGAAACGCCTGATTGTCTCAATAGAATTGATTTGTTACAAAAGTGCGTTCTTAATTGAATGCGGCGACTGGTTTCAGATTCTTCTTGCTACATAACATCGCTGATTATATTTGCTCTGACAATCACAATCAGTCGGTTCAGCTGACTCCATTGATATCAGGAGGAAAACAAATGTCTACATCAGCTTGCAAAATTTTGGCCACTACGTGTTCAGCAAAGTAATATATTCGTTATCCTTATTATTATTATTTTTATTATTATTATTATTATTATTATTATTATTATTATTATTATTGTTATTATTATTATTATTATTACAATCATCATCATCATCATCATCATTTTGCGACGGCAAGTATCAATTCTAAAAAAAACAGAAGTGATTTTCATGTTCTTCTTGTCGATCTGGAGTCGACAGTTTTACAGGAAAAAATGTGAATGTTTTCCTTCATTACGTACAGTTAAATTTTATTCTCGTAAAACGAAACAAAAATCAACAAAGATTTATTATAATAATTAAGAATTATTTTGTTTCCTCTCAAGTGCTGACAGGAATCCAGAACATTTCGCTTTCGGGAATTTTCAAGATATTTCATTTGTCATTCTAAGCAGAAGTCGAAAATTCTATACAACTCTTTAAAAAAAAGAAAGCAGATTCTCAGACAATGAAAAACGGATTGTCAACTCAGTAATCAATGTTATATCTCCAGGCTTAATATATCGAGGTTATCAGTAATATTTTCGAACGCTTTAGCTCAGAATAAGTAGGTATTTCCTGATGCCATACCAAGGCAAATATTACTTTCCAAGGTGCTTGGTTTTATACTTGTAAAATATGGGATACACGCAGAACAAACATATCGACTTTGAAAATGTTCATTTACCTCTACAAACGAAGTGTGTGTTCTTTCATGTCTGTCCGTCACACGATATCTCCAAAGGTTCCCAATGATTTTCAATAACACTCTGTGAAAGGGAGGACAATTGGCTACGAGAGAAGTAATTAAATTTGGGAACGGATCCATGCATTTTTTACAGTTACCTCACGTGTAGTAGCTACATGCCTGGACTACACAATATCCTCAAAAATTCTCCATGAATTTCAATGCAATTTTGTGGGAGAGTGGGCAATAGACCACAAAATAAGCGATTTAGTTTCAGGGTGGATCCGTGAATTCTCTCTAGCTACCTCCCCTGCATCATAGCTGTGTGTCCACACGATGTATCCAAAGGTTTTCAATAAATTTTGATGATATTATCTAGAAAAATACACCATGAGGTATGGAAGAACTGATCAAATTTTGGGAAAGAGCCGGGAATTTTTTGCTCGATTGAGAGACGTCTTGTTATCCCCTCCCCCTGCCCATTCATTTATGTATCCGCTCAAGTTGACTCCCACCATTTCTCCTTAAGTTCTAAATCAATTCCACTGACATTTTGTCGAAGGATTTGTCACGGGCTTAGGGAGGATTGATCAGATTTCGTGGCAGATCAAGGGACCTTTTTACAGTTACCTCCCCTACATTGTGAGTATCTATGAACTGATGTTCATTCAGTTTTACAGTAAAAATGGGGTTCGCAGAAAATGCACTCACTGAACGCTCTCTAGTTTGAAAACAGGTAAGAATTGAGAAATGGACTACTTGAAAAAAATCTATTTGTTCTGTTGTTGCCGAGATAGTAGTGATGCCTACCATGTGTGAATAATGTCGTAATATGTAAAATATATCGTGAAGCATTCATAATATCATACTGCGAGAGAGTTAGAAGACAGACGTAAATTATTAGCAAATTGTTTCGCTAATGTTCGCTCACATTTCTAGTGGAAAAGGAGAATCAGTTTGAGTATTCTCCCTTGTCCATTCAGATACGAATGGCAATTGTAAAATCAACTTCGGTAAATTTCGAATGGGCCAAGAGAGAATCGATGTACAAACAAAGGAACGTTAGCGACGGGCCAATACTATGAAATCCTTTCAATGACGAAGCTAAAGTATGCATAGTCTACTCAGATATTGTAATGGTTAGCATGTCTGACTCTACAATCAGGAGGCGCTGGATTGGATTCCTGGTATGAGCGAAGAGTGTAAAAGATTCTTCACTAATTGAGTACCCTCTAAACAGTGTGATTGGGGGGGGGCATCTGTTTGGTGGACATGCATCTTGGCAAGGTGATGATAAAATTTTTTTAAAAACTAGTGGGTTTAAAGTTCTGGTCTCGACCAGATTTGTGACTTACAAGGATCACTAAGCTAATGCATTCAATGTCTCAAAATGGTAATATTTCTTTAAAATAAATACCCGTGAGAAATTCCACAGATATATTTGAATTTCTGTGATATATATATATATATATATATATATATATATATATATATATATATATATATATATATATATATATATATATACTCCCAAATTCGTTTCAGTAAGAAAACCTCGTCGTTCTAAATAGAGGGTAGCAGATAGATAGGATATCAGCGAAATTCGTACCTTTAAGCGGAGAAGTTCATTGTTACTGAGAAGCAGAAAAAATCGCCCTGTTTACTATATAAATAGTATTACACGAGTGTATTATCATAAATTGGATGACTAAAAATATCAATAAATAAATCAAAACGATCAATTAAATATACATAAATGATTTGTTAAAGAGAATCAGCAAGACATATGTTATATAAGTTATATGAATATCTAAAAAGGCACTAAAATTATAAACGAATTTTGTCAGGTAAATGATCAAATATTTTGATGGAAGAACTCATCAGTTTTTATTTGATCGTAAGAATACATTTCTTTACGTTCATTTGCAGGAACACTTGCTTGCGTAGATGGGCCTTTGATATTTGTGAATCTCTAAAATTAGAGGTAAATTTAATAAGCACACGTGTTACTGTCTGTTAAAGTGAAAATGAGAGACTGAATCGTAACCTTGACATTTGGGCTTTGAAGCTCCTGAACTATAATTTTAAAGGTGCGCATCAAATTACCCTTTGGTAAGTTGATGCGCGCTCGTAATATCATACTATGTCCCATATTAGTTGTTACATTAAGTGTATGAAATGCATATACAAATGTTGGGATTATTATGGGATAGACTTAGTATTGCATTGAAAATCGACGGATATGCACTTGACTGAACGCAGTTTGTAGAATTCCGTCGTGATGCTTACTATATGTCTTACAATTCGAACTTACAAAATATCAGAAAATGATTTATTCATGACATAATACAAAATATCGGAAAATGTGTGGTTTTTCATATTAAAAAACCATCAAAAAAAAGTCACAAAGAACTTCCAACATAAGTTTCTTCAGTTTTTAAGTTCGTATAGTTGGTTGGCTGTCTTGCTGACTTGGCAGGTTGGCTGGCGAAATATATGTACAGTGAGGGTAAACAAGTATTTGGGCACTTACAAAATATCTATGGGGGTTATTTCGTGATGCTTCAACCTTACCGAATGTGACTATATCTTACCAAAACTGCTGATATGTGATACCTGCTGCTGATATGTTATGAAACAGTGTCAGGACGTTTTTCCGACAAACGTTCTGTCTACGGAGAAGGACTTTTCGTCGAAATTGTTTTTTTTTGTTTTTTGTATTTTTAAATTCCCAAATGAACAATAGACGTGTTGTCAAACTGACATCTGGGTTCTACTTATGGATACGTACATTTATTTTCTCAATACATTTATATTTGATGTTTCACAAAAGATTCAATTTATATACTTCCGATGCTCACATTCACTTTAAATTTACACAAGTGACGTATTTCGGTATGAAATCAGCAATTATTAAGGAAATTACATATTTTCAAATAAGTAATGAGAATAAAATATAAGCAAAAGTAACAGTGGAAAAAAGTATTCGTACACAATCAAAAATTCATCAAAAAGATGTTTATAAAGAAATGCAGGTCTTGACCTTTTTGTGAACCAAAGCCCGACACATCTTTTAAGAGACAACTCCTAACATCGTATAACAGCCAGTGACAAGGTCCTGGTTTCTGTTGCATAGGCCAGCTTATTGATCCTAGCAAGTCTCAAGTCTGGTCGAGACCAGGACTTTAAACCCACAAGTTTGTTTTTCATTATCGCCTTGCCAAGATGTATGTCCACCAAACAGACACCTCCAGTGATCATATAGCTCAGTGGGCGCTCAATTAGTGAAGAATCCTCTACAGTTTTCACTCATAACGGAAATCAAACCCTGGACTTCCTGTGTGCAGAGTCTGACGTGCTAACCATTACACTATCTGGGCGGACTATGCTTACGTTACCAGGACTTTATTCCTACAAGTTGTTATGACCACCCCCTTGGTAGAAAGCAAGTACACCAAAGGGATACCTCCACTCTAGCGTAGGGACTACACAATTAGCTGCCAAGTGCACAGGGAAATTCGTGTTTATGAAGTCTTTTCTACACTATTTATACCGAGAATCGAGCCAGGACCTCCAGCATGTGAGGCAGACGTACTACCCATCACACTATCCGAGCAGACTAGACCTTTCTATACCTACATTGAAACTTTTGGAATGTTCCAGCAATATTTAACGAAGGAATAATTTCTTCGCAGTTGTCATTCACTACTTCTTGAAACGAAGCAGTTATGATTAAAGTGAAGGAACTTTAAACAGA
The DNA here is from genome assembly GCA_963457665.1 of Thysanoteuthis rhombus. Lineage (NCBI taxonomy): Eukaryota > Metazoa > Mollusca > Cephalopoda > Oegopsida > Thysanoteuthidae > Thysanoteuthis > Thysanoteuthis major. Next base: position 40,540,368 of record OY735213.1, read on the forward strand.
ACTGAAGAAATATCGTGATTAAGCAACATAATGTCGGTTTGAGCTACGGGGCCATTGCCAAGATCTCAAATGTCCTTGTCAGTACCATTGGATTGATTATTCTGAAGTGGAAGTAGTTTGATACCACAAAAATATCCCTCAAACTGGCTCTCTAAAGAAAATTTCTCCACGAGAAACTCGAAAAATGCCAAATCCGATAGTAACTCGGAAGGAGATCCAAGATGATATGAGAGCAGCCGGTATATCGGTTACTAAACGAACTATTAGTAATGAACTACACAGGAATGGCTTAAAATCACGTATGCCATGGAAAACATCTTTGTTGAAAAAAGGCACCGAGATTTTCGGATGATGTTCACTCGTGGCAATACAGAGAAGCCTAATTCTTTTTGGAGGAAAACATTCTTTCGTCAGATGAATCAAAAATTAAACATTTGGCAAAACCCCAGCTCCTTATGCATGGAGAAAAGATGGATGCACCTATGATCCAAAAAACACCGACCCCAACGTAAAGCACGGAAGTGGAAGTATCATGGTTCGGGAATGTTTCGGAGGCATTTCACGTGACTGAAGGAACCATGAATGGAATGATGTATCGGGGTATTTTGGGAGTTAATGTGTTTTCTTCCGGAGCTGGAGCTTGAAGAAGGTTGGATCTTCAATCAAGATAACGATCCAAAGCATACAGCCAAGATAACTTGCGAACGGTTTGTTCAGAACAATATGTAGGTGTTTCAGTGGCCGAGTCAATCTCCTGACTTGAATCCAATTGGAAATTTATAGCGATTCTTGAAAGATCAAATTCATCAGTGGGGCCCCAGAAAACATTATTGATTTGAAGGTCTTTTGCAAGGAAGAATGGGCCAAGTTGTGGAGGGCTTGTGAAGGGTTACGAAAAACATTTCCTAGCAGTAATCGCAAACCAGTTCTATGCAACTAAGTATTAAAATATGAAATCAATGTGTCTGGATACTTTTTTTCCATTGTTACTTTTGTTTATATCTTATTCTGCGTTGTATGTCTTGAAATATGTATTTTTCTTGGTAATTGTTTGTAAGTATCCACATACATGTTTCTCTTTCACTGTATGTGGTTGTCGCGCATACAGGCTACACCGATAGAGGTAGAAGGCTTAAATTCAAACATTTACTCATTGTTTTGTCTATAAACCTTTTTTAATAACCCGTAAATAGGCTTTTAATTGAGGATTGAACTTGCAATGTAAATTCATACTATGTTAATATCCTATTTTGTATCCTGTAGCATTCATGCTTGTCTTTTTGGAAATTCAGACTTTTCATAGTGATCACTACCCAACAAGAGGTGGGGGAAGTGACTCATTCAATGATCACTCCTTTTCTCTTTCTTTTTAATTGATCACCCTAACATGACAAGCTGCTAAAAGACGTTGATCACGTGACAGTTTGAGTGACTTACCAGAGCTGTTTCAAATGAAGATCCTTTCCTTATAAAGGTTGCCAGTTTAGAGAAAGGTGTTTCGTCAATTCTTTCATTCGGTGATAGATTTATTTCAGAAAATATGGATACAAACAGGAAAGGAAAAGAGGAAAACTATAATCCTTCATTATTTCTATTAATATTCGGACCATCCTCATCTTGGTTGTTTTTCATACAACGTTTCAGCCGTTGTACTCTACGGCCTTCAGCAGGTATCATTTGGTAGGTTTAATAGAAATCATAATAATACCTCATCTCAAAAATTCAGAGATATATAATCCTTCAATTTACATAAATAGTAAATCCGGTCCACGATTCGTCCAGTAGCTCAAAAAAAATAAAATAAACAAAGTATGCTCTGTTTCAGGGAATCATTTGCACTAAAAGACGGGTCAGTGCCGCACTAATTAATGGAACTGAGCAATTGTTGTTCTTCCCCACACATATGCAAGTGCCCCTCCCCACAATAACTTGACGCTTTATCACATTCTGCTGAGGAAGGCGAATAAAAATCTTTAAAGAGTAAACAGAAAGCTGTTTAACGAACGTCAACAGGAAATACTTGAGTCGGAAAATATGACGGTCAGTGGAATTTAGGGAAGAAGCTTTCAAGCGTCCATCGGCGATAAGCATCAATTCTGATCGCAGATATAACATTCCAATGTGTCAGCATCTTACAATAATTCGCCAAATGTCTCTCTGTCCGTCTATTTGCCAATGTAGCTAAACTCAAGGGCGGCTACATTTGTTATGCTTACTAATGAGACCCGGATCATCTTTTCAGCAAATAAGCTATTGAAAATTCCGGGTCTTTAGCGAGAGGTTCGATTTAAAAGTATAATGCTAAACTGGATTCCTACTTTGAGTCCGTCAGGTTGGCTAATCTTAATCTTTATCGTTTTGTTTAACCGAATAAAGTAAACATTTAGCTACAAAAAAACACTTCAGAGCGAGTTTTCAGCTGGTAGAAATAGGATTGTGTTATCTGAAAGCGAAGTGAGATTTCAATCTTCGCTTTTCTTCTGAAACTCTTGGCGCGTGTCTTATTCGTGTGGGTCAGGGATCATTTACATCAGATGCACCGCGCCCGTGGGTCGTTTTCACATGATTGACAACCATGAGATACGAAATTCATTCCTGAATTCAAAGTTCTCGGCAAAACACGCATTTCGGAGGAGATTCCCTTCATGTAAACATATTAATTATAACTATCAGTGATAACTAGAGAGCGATCTATAAATTTAATCTTAGTAATTCTCCTATCACTAAATACGAAAGAAAGAAAAAAATAGTCGAAAACACTGACACATTTTTTGTTTTCAATTTTAATTGACATAGAAATAAATATCCGGTCTTTTCCACATAAATTGACTTCATCTCTATCTGCAGAAATACACGCACGCACGTACGCACGCACGCACGCATGCACGCGCTAATGCACACGTAAGCATACACACACACACACATATGTGTATCGATTAAATGTGAAAATTTGATTTATAACAATGGTTAAACCATCGTTTCACCGAGTTATCTCACCAGATCGACGGTTAATTTACCCATATATATATATATATATATATATATATATATATATATATATATATATATATATACATATATATATATATATATATTTCAATCTATATATATCTATATTCAATATATATAGAATATGCACACACACATGCACGCACGTACGCACGCACGCACGCATGCACGTACTAATGCACACGTAAGCATACACACACACACACATATGTGTATCGATTAAATGTGAAAATTTGATTTATAACAATGGTTAAACCATCGTTTCACCGAGTTAGCTCACCAGATCGACGGTTAATTTACCCATATATATATATATATATATATATATATATATATATATATATATATATATATATATATATATATATATATATATTTCAATCTATATATATCTATATTCAATATATATAGAATATGCACACACACACTCTCGCACGTGCACGCACGCACACCCACACACACTCACACACACACACACACACACACATATATATATATATATATGTATATATATATATATATATATATATATATATATTATTTAGATGTTAAGACTTACAATCATCAGTTTTAGGAATACAGTCATATCAATGAACACACACACACACTTACATACATACGTATGCGTTTAATTTTTTTTTTTTTCAATTTCATTTAGTTTCTTTCCGGCCTTACATCTCTCTCTCTCTCTCTCTCTCTCTCTCTCTCTCTCTCTCTCTCTCTCTCTCACACACACACACACACACACACACATACACACACACACACACTCTATCCTCTCTCTCAATAACTCGCTTTCTTGCTCTCCCACTTTAAATTCACAGACTTTTTTCGACAGTGGACGACATGAAAAAAATATAGATTATCTTCAGAGAATTACTTTATTTCATGGAACATTGAATTTGCTATCGTTAACGTTTGATAAACAGATGCAAATACACTTTCCTCGCCTTATTTTGATACGATTTACGAAATTAGTTGTTTTTTTTTTTTTTCAAATCTGTCTATCATTTTGCGTGCTTTTTCTTTATGTCGTACACGCTCCCATACACACACGCACACACACAAATATATATGTGCATTAACACACACAAACGCGCATGCTTTAACAAATAACAAGGAAAAGATTGAGGTGTTTCTTTTGCTAACACAACATAGTATTTTGTTTTTATTACATATCTGTCAGAATGCTTATTTCAATAGACAAGAGTCCCTTTCTGTAATAGTTTCGAATCGTGTGTTTTTGCTTTTCACCCGAGTAAATAATATCAGATAAGAAACAGGATGAGAGTCTTTGCTATTTGCTGACTTGGGGCAAGACGTCAGAATAAAGGTGGGCGTCAGAATTTCGCACAATGCCAAATAACCTGATGCCTGGAGGAAACGTTGACAAAGTAATCTCTGGCTCAACTTGGTTAGCGTCTCAAGTCACTGAAAAACCTATCGATGAAACGCGCGGTTAACTGCGGTTTCAGTCGGTGGCTGACAGACAATACGGATTGTCGGCTGGTTTGAGAGAAAATCGAAGAAACTTTTACCCTGGCACCGACTCTTATTTTTATCTCACTTGCCAGAGGTACGATTATTTCAACGAGCTTAAAAGCAAAGCATAAATACGGTAATATCCTGCTCAGCGCAACTCCGTTTAGCGCTGAGTCGTTGGAACGCTCTTATTCAAATTTCCGTAATGAATATCGATAAAAGACTTGCATAATGGACAGTCCCAACGATAACTGCCTACATGAAAGACTTTGGTCGATACGCCATTTGTATGAGAATGAACACACACGCATACACAATGATTTATCATATAGCAATATACCTCGAGACCGGGAGATATTTCACCAGTCCAAGAAAATAGATACCAGATGAGATACACAGCACGAAGTCATTCTGTCCTGTTAAGGCTCAAGAATAACATCATTTATTTTAGATTGATTGTCAACAAAGTATTTTCAGTGGTATAGCCTTACGTACATTATGCTAATAATTACTTGCCAACACGTACGAAACTCATTTTATACAACATTAGATCTCAAATAATTAAACTTGTTTTCTAATCTTGTCGTAACTTTAGATCACAATGTGTAACATCACATTGTGTGAGCTTATCTGAAGTTATTAAATGCTCGGGGGTGCAACAGCGAGTCTCTGGATTTCTCAGACGTCTGGCGATATCAATCAACTTATTCTGTATTTTCATCACTGTTAAAAATAGCCACCAAGCTCGTATCTATCAGCTGTTATAATAACCCCGCTTAGCACAGCATTATTTTGGAACGTATCTAGAGCGCTAACTGAAGTAATATTTCAGGATGTATCTGTTTATATTTCTTTATAATAGGTTCATTTATGTTTCAATAATGATGTTTAATTTACCTTGAACTCTCAAACAATTAATGTCGGTTGATCGAGTTCAGATAATCATATTAAGTAAATGTTGTACAATTTTTTGCATCAGACTTGACTCTATTTTTACATCGCCCTTACATCCTAAATTTGGGAAAAATCATACCAACATCATCGTTTGCTTTTACTTATATTCTTTCTTTTCCTAAAAAAAAAACTCTATCTATTTTGCACGTGTTATGAGAACATAAATAAAACAACATTTTCACCAAGTAAATATGTAATATTAATTTTTTTTTATTAATTAACAATCAATAGATTAATTCCAGCTAACTTCACGTATTATAACAGAAACTGACTCAGTTTTTAAAAAAAAAACAGATCTAGTTAATCACTCGATAGAAACCTCAACGTGACCAACGTCTTTTGGCGGCATGTCGAGTTAGGAGTGGTCAATTAAGAGATGGGAAAATGGTTAACGATGAATAAATTATATCTCTTATCTTTTGTTAGGCAGTGATCACTAAAAAAAGTCTGAATTTTGAAAAAAAATGGAAACCCTACCGGTCACGATCTATGCATGTTATCATAAATTACATTGCAAATTGAACCACTCACTCACGAAAAACTTATTGGGGGGTGGGGAATTGAAAAAACGTTGGTCCAATTTCAAGCAAAGATTTAAATCCTCAAGATATTTTAGTTAAAAGAATGTTCTGGTACATGTTATTCGACTATCTTCAATTCAAGTTCCAAATTTCATATTTAATAAGTATTTCATTTTGAAGGAATGATGTTGACAAACATACGAAGGCATCACAAAAAGAGACATTGTTATTTTAAAAGAACCTTCAACGATCTAAGCAGTTCGGGAATATTTTATCGTGCAACGTAAAATTGTGCCGACTTTTAAGTTTCTTTCGAGTATCGAATATATTAAATCTGCTATATATTCTTGTGGGCTATTCGACCAAATTCAATTCAAGATAAAGCTTTTCAGATATTTTACACATTTCATGTATCCTAGACGTGTCAAAATTCAGAAGCTTGTTATTATATATATATATATATATATATATATATATATATATATATATATATATATATATATATATATATATATATATTCATATATATATACATATATATACATATATATATATATACATATATATATATATATACATATATATATATATATACATATATATATATATACATATATATGTATACATACATATATATATATATATATATATATATATAGGATGTCGATTCGCAACACAAACTCTCTGGGCATCAGGGTAGAAACATAAACTTGTTTGTGTAGCGAATCCACTTCCTATTATGTACAAAGTTGAATATATCGAGCCCTCTATAAAATAAGTCCATCACATATCAGACGTTGCATATATATATATATATATATATATATATATATATATATATATATATATATATATATATATGTATGTATATATATGTGTGTGTGTGTATATATATATATATATATATATATATATATATATATATATATATATATATATATATACTTGTAGTCCCATCTCCCAAAAGAATGAGGCTGTTTCTGTCTAAATAACCATCAGTGTATATCAGAAACTTTGAATAACTGATGCCCGAAATTGCTCTTCTCATCATAACCGAAAATCCACTTCATTTGATTGTGGACTGCAGAAGAAATTCTTGGCTAAGCTTTCTTCGCACTGCTATCCGTCGGCTACGGATCGAAAACCAAGCAAATGATGACTCATCTGAAGATATGACAGTGTATCAAGCTCTAAAGATCTACCATCCCAATTGCCCCCCCGCTTATTCTACAGAACATTGACTAGTATATAAGAAGTAACTCTCTTCTGACTGCCCTATTATAGTAAGTCATGTGATGAAAATACTACACTACTAATTTCTGTCGCAGTTACCACTTTGCAACAAGGATTTTTTTTTTCAATTTCCCGTCTCATCACACGCAGACACTCTTTTCATGGTCCACTTAAACCTGAATGAGACGCATTAGTTCCTTTGCCTTTATTGGTGACGTGTATGATCACGCAATTCACAGTTGAGAGCGGAATTCCTAATTCCAATGCTATTTTACGATAGCTCATTTCCACTTTCGGATTGACTAACAATGCATTCAATTTCGATGTCTGTCTGTTCCCATGATCCTGGAGTATGAGATACTGGGAAGTGATGGCGTGGATATTTTCTTTCCTATTTTCATCATAAATTCACGAATTGTAAATGGGTATCTACCTAGGACAACGAATCTTGATGAGACCCTAAAAAAAAAAGAAATCAAGCGAAGAATCTCACTAGGATGGCAAGCCTTTGACAGGGCAAGCTCAACCTTCAAAAATAAGAAGATCCCATTAATCCTAAAAAGAAAGGTGTATAACCGATGCGTCCTCCCAATAGTCAATAATAGAGCCTGACCAAGAGACAGATCCGCAAATTGAGAACTATGCAACGTGCATATGAGAGAATTATGCTGGGCCTCACATGGAGAGATCACAAGACAGCACAGTACATCTGGGAAAAGACAAGAGTCAAGGACATCATATAACACATTGAAAATCTCAAATGGCAGTGGGCTGGCCATGTTACAAGAATGTCGGACAAACGATGGACATCACGACTCACGCCATGGATCCCCTGAGATCACATGCGCAACAGAGGCTGGTAGAATATTAGATGGAGAGACGAGCTAAACAAATTCAGAAAGTACTGGCTCCACGACGCCCACGATAGAGAAGTGTGGTGAATCCTTGGGAAAGTCTATGTCCAACGACGGACATTGAAAGTCTGATGATGATGATGATGATGATGATGATGATGATGATGATGATGATGATGATATCTTTATTAAACATCCAATCTAAATAAGTGTATAAGCTTATATCCTGTATGAGCAGTTTTGAGTTAGGAATTAACAGAAGTTGTGAACCAGAAATCTATTAGATTTAAAACATGAAAGGTAGCAGATCTAGATAAAAGCCACCCTTTCTTCGATATTTCAGTTGGTGAACACTAACTTTTTGAATGGCTTTGTTTAATCAAACTTAATGTAAAAGTGTATTTCGGGGGAAATTTTGATTTGGTTAAATGAATTGAAACATCTAGCTTTTCGCCTATGACTTAGAATTGTTTATATACTTTTGCCATTTGTGCGTATATAAGATTTTAAAAGTATTTCTATCCACTTTTTAAAGGAACAAACGGATCAAAACCAAGTTCAAGTCAAATCCCTTCATTTCTATTAATCTTTTCATTCAATAAAAAACATTACAAATATTTATCAACCATTTATTCGCCTACTTTTTTTAATGTTGAACCTTTGTCATGAAAGATGGCGAAGGATTCTATCTTTATTTCATGTATGCATGAGTCTGTGTATTCCAGCGCTCCTGGTCGTACTGTTTTGTCCACAGATTTGAAAATTGGCATAGCTACTCGAATAAACCACTTTAAAAAAAGATTTCTGAATTTTGGAGAGAGAAAAAAAAAGCATTTTTTTACCTTGTAGGGATGGGCTTATTTTGACGAGTAAGGTTCATTAATGATAATTCAAATTGTTTGTTTTTTTACTCAATTTTTGAGGTTTTCCTTTGGGAAACGCCAGTAATGTCATAAATAGAATTAATTCCTACCATATTTATTCTTTGAAGGGATTTTTTTTACATGACTTCAAATTTTGACTGTTGTTCAATTATTGACTGAGAATGGCGAATTTTCATATATTCTTTATTTCTGGCAAAACCTTCTTTAATGTCCTACAGTTTCGTTCATCGATTTCTTTCTTCAATATTGTTTGTGATTGATTTTCCAAACTTGAGCCACCAGAGTCTGATGCAACTAACACTGATTAATCAATGGGATGAGAGATGGATCACAGTATACATATTGAGCTAATCAACATATAACGCGCTTCGGTGCATCGCTCTAAACAGAGAATAGTCTGAACGCAAACATGAGACGAACCTAATAATATAATCAATCAATATAAGTTAAAGCATTAGTCTTTGTCATGATCTGATCGTGTCGAGAATATACCTCGGATCTACAATGACTGCTGAACGTTTTATTTTACACAACTTAATCCCCGTGAGAAAAATTCACGGATATATCTGAATTCCTATGAGATGTTTTTTGCTTTTTTTTAGTTTTTTTTTTGTTGTTGTTGTTTTGTTTTTTCGCAGAAATTACTGGATTCGTTTCAGTGGAAGAGTCCATTGTTACAAATGATAGGTAAAAGATATCTTATGCTTAGCTCGCGAGAAAAAAAAATCACGGATATGTCTGAATTCCCATGAAATGTTTTTGTTTTTTTAGTTTGTTTGTTTTTGTTTTGTTTTTTTGTTTTTTAGCAGAAATTACTGGACCTGTGGAGGAATCCATTGTTACATATGGTAGGTAAGAGATATCTTATGCTTAGCTCGCGAGAATAAAAATTTACGGATATATTTGAACTTCTATGAGATACTTATATTTTAGAAAATAAATTACTGGGCGTGTTTGTGTTAAATGTTGCATAGTAGATATTTTTATCTGCAACATTCTTACCTTCGAGCAGAAAAGTCCATTGTTACAGTCAGAGAAACTGGAAAATCATACTATCCATTTAATAAGTAGATTTGATTCAAATGATAGAAAAAAAATCACGAGAACAATAAGCAACTTACTTAGGAAAGAACAAAAATTTAAAAAGCACCCCAGACGAAGGTGCGAACTCTGAACATTGTAAGGCGATTGCAATTCATTTACTTTTCCCGTCCTCGTGAATTCTAGATCAACAAATTTAAACGTGTTTCTCGACTCTAATGCAATCCCCACATGTCAAGAATAAATAAAAAGATCTACATAAGTAAACCACTCGAGATAATTACCTTATCAACATAAGTGGTGGATTAACCATTAGGCTGAGTACGTTTAAGCCTAGGGGTCCAGGAGGCATTTAAAACGAGATCAAAAAAATATCTTGATAGCGTGTTGAAAAATAGTCCAATTCAGTGTTCAAAATTGGTTTGAGTGTTCAAAAGGGTTCAATTGTGTGTTCAAAAATGGTTTGAATTGAGAGTTTAAAAATGTTTTAATTGAATGTTCAAAACTGTTTTGATTGAGGGTTCAGAACTGTCTTAATTGAATGTTCAAAACTGTTTTGATTGAGGGTTCAGAACTGTCTTAATTGAATGTTCAAAACTGTTTTGATTGAGGGTTCAGAACTGTCTTAATTGAATGTTATAAATATGTTTTGATTGAGGATTCAGAACTGTCTTAATTGAGGGTTCAGAACTGTCTTGTTTGAGGGTTCCAAACTGGTTCGATTGAGTCTGCATGTGAATATTTGGTACTATATTTCAGTACATTAGCATTAGTTTTTCCATATCTTGAATATTACAAATTCTATTTTGTTTTCTAAATTACTCTCCATACATATAAAAAAAATATCCCCTACCTACGATTTGAAATGATGGACTCTTCCATTGGAACGACTCGAAGATGATCTCCTTGTATAATGACCAGGTGACCATTTCTGGTTTTTCTGTCCGTAACAATGAACTCCTCCACTTGAAATTAACAATTTTGTCGATAAAAATATCTCCTACCCATCATTCGAAATAATAGACTCATCCACTGAAAGGAGTTCAGCAGTTTCTTTTCGGGGGAATAATCTCGTGTAAATTCAAGTAGGTGTGGCATATCCACGAATCTTTTCACATGGTTCCACTAATGAAGAATATTTAAGAATTCATTCATATTCATTTCTTCGTTTCACAAATCAGAATTTAGTCCTTGTGACATATCTTACTCTCATCCAGCTTGACTTAGTTATCTTGCTGAAGAATATTTTGTTGCCAAATCAGATGGAGTAAGTTCTTCAAGTGCCTAAAACTAGTAACGTAGTTATGGAATTTCTGACTTCAACGTGCAGGGTGGCTGAGTCTTGGGGAAAAAAAAAAACATGATCCCTCTGCTCCCCCAAGCTACGGGTAAAATAGCGCTGGGTGAAGCGCATGACACCACCTCCTGCGTTTGCCAACTTCAAATCTACTTAACATATCGTACGCGTCAAAGAATCCGTCGAGACTGAGAGAGAGAGGGTGAGAGAGAAAGACACAGAGAGAGAGTTGTGATATGTAAAGCCCCAGCAGGGACAGCTGAAACCATAGCCAGCGAGAGGGCACTACTTGACTTTTTGAGAAAACTAAATTAGGTGGAGTCATCCCTACCGAAGGCCAAACTAATAGTTGTGAAGTTTCTGATACCAATACAGCATAAATCATCATCATGATCAGCAGCAGCAACAGCAGCAACAACAGCAGCAGCAACCTTTTAGCGTCCGTCGTTGAACGTAGACCATTCCTTAAGACCTCTCTATCATGGGCGTCACGGAGCCAATATTTTCTGAGCAGCATAAATGATAAACACTAACTGCTAATAATTCCTCTTCTAAATTAATTCCCTGATTTCCGGACAGGTTCTTGCAAGAACACTCATATAGTAGCGCTCGCGTGCACACACACACAAACGCACATTTCACGCACACACACATACACACACACACACACATGCATATATATATATATATATATATATATATATATATATATATATATATTAGAAAGGGAGATCATTCTGACGCATCGTCCTCGGGCATAGTAATTCTGATTAAGATCCTTAGTTTTCAAAAACAATTAAATCTGATTGATAATACAAAATACATTATTCGAATGAGAATGGGCTTTCTACTTCCATAGTTACAAGAATAAAACTTACTACCGGGTGCTAAAGAGTGCCCTAGGCACGAAAAGTTGACTTTCACTGGGAATATATGTTGAACTAATTGACACCTATTGGGTAATTTTTCTGCTGGAATTTTCGTATTTCGTTCTATATTATATGATTAATATTCATTTCAACTTACGTAGATAATTAAATTCAACCATTCAACTGATCTACTTTGTTTTATAACATTCTTACAAAATTATTTTTTGCACACACACAAAAATATATATATAGCGAAATAAAGAATTTAATTTATTTGGATCCCTATTTAGGGCGTTATTGGGCGAGTGTCTATGTTTCTAGAAGTAGAACCTTCCTCTAATTCTATTTATATATCTTCCTTTTTTTTCCTTGTTTAGTTGTTAGTTAGTTTGTTTTATTTTCCATCGAGGAAGTGGATTCACGTTTGATTATTACAAATTACTTGGGATGTTACAGACACTTTCTCCACCAGTGTGTTGTTAATCCATCAGCTATTTCTGGTATGTTTCCTCTCGGGAAGTATCCTATTCCTACTTTAATCTGCCAATATATATTTGAAAAATAAAGATATTCGATGTTTTCCCTAAACAAATTCATTTCATACTTCTAATGTACTTCTCAATTAGGTAAAATGATTTCACCTTGTTTTTTGGGGTTTTTTTTTGTTTTTTTTTTGGTTTTTTTATTTTGTTCAGCGTTTCGTTCTTTTGAAATTTCGGTAATGTACGCTTCGTTATTATTTGTTCTGCAAGTAGTAGGCGCTCCTCACGCCCAGTAATTAGCCTTTTCTATTTGTGTTGTCAAGTTATGTTTAATGAGGGCGTTATTTTAAATCTATTGTTATTTTTTATATATTTCAATGTGGATAACTATTACCTAATTTATACCATGGTTTTAAGATAAATTTGTACAAAATATTATTAGGAATATATTAAATATATCATTACTACTTTCATTTCAACATCAGTTACTTGGTAGTCATTGCTGGAGACTGGGTGTCAGCAACAGTCTCACAGTTGTCTGGTGGTTATTGCTGAAGACTGAGAGCACTGAACATTTTAAAGACAACAAATCTCCCATACATATATTGTTATTATTTTTTGTGAGTTGAGCTATCTATGCGTGAAGAATGATTGATATCTGGAATAGAGTGTGTAAGTAGGTGTACACAGAAAAATCAGTTCTTCGTGGTGACTCTGTTCTATGCCATTGGTGCAATCGACAGACTGTCATGAAACTCAGTAACTGCGAAGATCTGAATTCATTCATTTTGATTCATTCACATTCTCTCTCTCTCTCTCTCTCTCTCTCTCTCTCTCTCTATATATATATATATATATATATATATATATATATATATATATATATATATATATACATATATAATGTGTACTTTAGAGAGTGAGACAGACTCGGGAGTGAAGTTTTTGGTAGTAAGGTTTATTAATCTTTATATATATATATATATATATATATATATATATATATATATATGAATCATGAATTACGTTATATCATGTAGAAATGACCATCCGTCGTTACACCGTCAATATATGACTCAATTTCGACAACAAATAGAATAAACAATCAAAGAGAATGGGACTGATGTCAAGCGCAAATATCGTCATCATGCGGTCAAACCATTACCCAATAGACATGATTGTCATTATGAACATTTGTCTTTTAATGTCCGTCGTTGGACATAGACCTTCCCCAGGGTTCAACACATCTCTCTATCATGGATGTCACAGAGCCAATACTTTCTGAATTTGTCAAGCTCGTCTCTCCAACTTGTATTCGGCCAGCCTCGGCTGCACATGTGATCTCTAGGGATCCATGTTGTGAGTCTTGATGTAAATCGGTTGTCTGCCATTCTAGCAACATGACCATTTGAATTTTCTAATGGATTCTATGATGTATTGGATTACTGTTTTTTCTTTGATATACTGTGTTGTCTAGTGGTCTCTTCACGTGTGCGTGATCCTTTCATGCGTACCTTGAATGCTTCTCAGTTTGCAGGTCAGTCTCTTGGTTGAGTTCCATGTTTCAGCTCCATAGGTGACCATCAGGAGGATGCATAGGTTGCATACTCCTCTTTCTAGGAATAATGGGATCTTTCTGTCCTTGGTTGAGCTTGCTCTACCAAAGGCTTGTCATCCTAAAGTGAGCCTCTGTTTGATTTCTTTTTCTTATGATGATTCTATGGAGATTCGTTGTCCTGGGTAGATGTTGTGGTCTACTTCCCCCAGTTCTGCGTTTTAGATTTTGAAGTTGTCGCCAAATGAGCCGACCATATCGATTCTTTCGAACCATTGTTTTATATGTGTGTGTCTAAATTGTAATAACCAACATGCTGTAAAAGCAACAAAAATAATTGTGACAGCCTCGAACAAAAATGATTTAAATATCAATAAGTGGCTTGGAATAGAGTAAGCTGTTTCCGCGATTTTGCGTTAAAAAAACAATCAGTGGTCAGAAAAAAATTGTAATGGTCAGCTTTTTTCGCCCTCCTGTATCTGAAAAAGATCAGTCATATCATGCAGTCATACCATTGCCTAATAGACATGATTGTCATTATCAACAACAGTCTGTTAGCGTCCATCATTGGACATAGACCTTCCCCAAGATTCGCCACACCTTTCTATCATGGGCATCGTGGAGCCAATACTTTCTGAATTTATCTAGCTCGTCACACCATCTTACTTTCTGTCCTCGCACCTGATCCACTGGGATCCAATCTGGGGATCCATGTTTTGAGACGTGATGTCCAGTGGTTGTCTGACATTCATACATGTCCAATCATTTTGCCATTCGAGTTTTCTAACAGTTTCTATGATGTCCCTAACTCCTGTCTTTTCTCTGATATATTGTGCTGTCCAAAGATCTCTCCATGTAAGGCTGAGCATGATTCTTTCTCTCGCCCGTTGCATGGTTTTCAGTTTGAGGGTCAATGTTTTGGTTAGATTCTATGTTTCCACTCCATAGGTGACTATCAGTAGGATATATTGATTGTATACCTTTCTTTTCCGGACAAGTGGGATTCATACATATTTTCAACACCGGAATTTACATTTGTTTGTGAAAAAAAAGGCTCCAGTGAACGCTTATTATTTTGTACCAGAATATTCCCATCAGAAACGACTGGATTATTTACGTAGGGATCGGCACAAAGGAGCCCAAAGCTATTAAGTAATTTATTCTTAATAATTCAAATATCCTAATTTAATTTTTTCCGAGTCTCAACTCAACCTTTTAAGACATGGAGTTTTAGGAGTTATTATGACGTAATATTCGTGATTGCGTCACAATAGAAACATAAATTAACCAATGATATTAATGCTTAAAGGGACAGGGGAAATTGGCATACATGCCTACTACATGTTTATATCATGTTTACGAACAGGAGAAATTGGTATAGAAGCTTGCTACATGCTTAGATTATGTTTATGAACAGGAGAGATTGGCATACATGCTTAATACATGTTTAGATCATGTTTACGAACAGGAAATTGGTATAGAAGCTTGCTACATGTTTAGATTATGTTTATGAACAGGAGAGATTGGTATAGATGCTTACTACATGTTTAGATCATGTTTAGATCAAAAATTTCATCGATTAAAAAAAAGCCGCAGATTCCGTGGTTATTTACATGATTGCATTGTGAGATTAGCTATCAAAGCTTTGATTTAAAAAATCTTTTCCTTTTTATCGGCGGCTTTTGTATTTTTTAAACAACTCTTTTTGTCGATTTCCATTCTTCTGTGAATGGAACATATGTTCTGTACCCATTCATACATTTTTTACAATATACGTCTTTCTTTTACACATGAATGACAACAACGATTCTCCTCATTTGACGAAGTTTAGATAAATGAGAAAGAAAATTCTATCTCTTACGATTACTACGTCACCAAAACTGTTAAAATAGTTTTATTCAGTTTTTAAGCTCGTCTGTCTGTTTGTCTGTTTGTCTGTCCATCTCACTGGCTGGCTGACTGGCTATCTATGTATATATGTAAATATCATGCGTAAAGGCCACCCAAATGGAGCTAGAGGACTGAAAATGTAAACATTTACTCCTAACCAAGTGTTAAAAAAAGTTTATTTCATCTTTTAACCCCCCCCCCCCAACAAGTTTTTAGTGGGGGGGATTCATGATGTAAATTCATGCTAAATTGGTCACTAGTTTTTGCTCGCTTGTTGGGAAATTCGAATCTTCTAGTTAGCCAACGAAAGGTGAGAGGAATAACTTATGCATTGATCAACCCTTAATCCAATATTTTGATTGATCACCCCCAACACGGCAACCTGCTGGAAGAAAATATTTTTCATATCAATAATTTCGGGAAATATTTAACGCTGCGGCTCGTAAATGACCTTAGCGGTCTCCAAGTTATGTACGATGAATCCAGTCGAATAGATAGATGAATGAATACAAGGGATTGGATTTGTAAGTTTCTGCTTGGCTTCTTATCTACACAATTATATTTACATGTATTTATGTGAATACCTTTTTTGTGTGTTTGCTATGAATTCATTGTATTCATGTTTACCAATTTATGAAAGAGTCTATTTTCATATGGCCGTATTGTTGTTGTTGTTTTCGTTGTTGTTGTTGTTTTTGTTGTTGGTTTTTTGGTGTTGTTGTTATTGTTGTTGTTGTTGTTGTAGTGGTGGCGGTGCTAGTGGTGGTGGTGGTTCTTAAAATGATATTAAAATCTGGACGTCGAGTGAAAACTCCTGAAAGCACTAATTTCTATTGATCCAAATCAGGAAAAAAAAATATCTTTCCATAAAATATTGTGGCCGTCTTCTCCCATTTCTTTGCTCTCTGTTTGGCACATTTCCTTTCAGCCGACCAAAATACAATTTAGTTTGGGTTTCTCTCTCTCTCTCTCTCTCTCTCTCTCTCTCTCTCTCTCTCTCTCTCTCTCTCTCTCTCTCTGCTTACCTGAATCACAGCAGTCATTCTCACTCCGACAACCTCCTCTGCCAGCCCCGTCCATACCTCTACCACCGATCCTACGTCTCTGCCTCCTCTTACATCCCGCATTATTTTGAGCTCTTTTGTGGAGGAAAAAAATATATATTTCATGGGCAGATAAGAAATTCCATAAGCGACTCGATTCCAGTTAACATCTGTCTTATCCTTTTTTTTTTTTTACTTGTTCGCATTCACTCGAACCAGAGATGTCGTATTTGAATAGAGTTCGAAAGATCAAAAGTCTAATTCCTTTCCAAGCCAATTCACTGCGATGACTCTGCACTCGAACAGACTGTTTGGCAAAGAATAAAATAACAGCAAAAAAAAAAAAAAAGAAAGAAAGAAAATGATAGCCCAAAACGTATTACAACCCCATCTCGGTCTGCCGATTTAGACAAGTTCAGAGGATATTGACCCCAGCGACGCCCACGATCGAGAGGCCTGGCAAATCTTGCCCGAAAGGCTGTCACTACTGATGATGATGTAGCGACGTACCTGACACGCACGTACATGCAATTGTTTGAGAGCTCAAATCGGTTGCTCTTGTGCATTACTTATTACTCATGATGAACACCGTAAATGAAATTGAAAAGTAAATACACGTGTGAATAATCATAACACATGATTTATAATGTATGCATACATATATACATACAGACAGTAGAGGGCCCAGCAAACAAAAACGCTAATCCGATAAATCGTTAAATATTTATCAGAAACAAGGACAACCGCTAACCGATTTGGGTTTTCTCTAAAAAGAACTCCTTCAAAACAGACCTAGAGAGCTGAAATTTTAATGTCTTTGCTTAGACGTTGAGTTTTGAATAAACTTTATATTGGATGTAAACTAATGTTCAATTTCATTTTTTATTTGATTATTCATGTACAACTTGATCATCATCTGATATTGACATTCTGTACCTTTTTGGAAAGCTTTATGTCTAAACCCCGGCGTATTTAAATTTCAGATCTGTAAGTCTGAACTGAAGTCTGTTTTAAAGGGTTTTAGAGCACAAAAATTAACCAAAGTTAAATTCTCGTAATAAAACTTAACGGTTATCTTTGCTTTCACTGGTTTTTAGCGGACTATCGAATTAGCATTTTCCTTAGCTGTGCCCACCAGATACGTATATCAGACAGACATACACAATGTATCAGAGAAATAGAGGTGAAGAGATTGTTGTCAGCCTTCATTTCGTGTGTTGGAATCTACGGAAGGCCAAATTGTAAAAAAATGAGTTATTATTCTCTTTTCTATTGCTATTTATTTATTTGACAAGCGACGTTTCAGTGACATATTTTCTCGATTTGCATATATGCATTATTTATACACTTGTCACGGCAGATTTTCCAAATAAACAATTCGACTGTCTAGAGAGGCTGGGATAAGTTTTGACAGGCTTCCAGGGATCTAGATTTCCGTCCATTGGCCTGTTCTTGGCTTAAATACATACATAATCTTGACTAGTTAAATTACTATTAAGTTATGTGTGTTCAACGATCAAAATCGAAAACACAGAGTTGAAAAAAAAGAGATGAAAGAGTCGACCGCTACATCTACCTAGCACAACGAAATCCTCAAAAGAAGAAGAAATCAAGCGAAGAATCACACCACGTTGGCAAGCTTTCGGTAGAGCAAGCCTGACTTTCAAGAACAAGAAAATACCACCATTCCTAAAAAGGATAAACAACCAATGCACCCTCTGGATAGTCATAGATGGAGTAGCAACGTGGAACCAAGCTATAAGATTGACCATCAAACTGAGAACCATGCAAAGGGGCACAGGAGAGAATCACGCTCAACCTCACATGGACAGATCAGAAGACATCACAGTGCATTAAAGATTTGAGAGGAGTCTAAGATATCATAGAAACCATCAGGAAACTCAAATGGCAATCGGCTAGACATGTTGCAAGAATGTCCGACAACTACTGGATATCATGACTCACAACATGGATCTGCAAAGTTCATTTGGAAGATAGTGACTGACAGAAAGTAAGATGACATAATAGAGGGGTGTGACGAATCTTGGGGAAGGTCTATGTCCAACGACAGACGCTAAAAGGATGATGATGATGATGATGATGATGATGATGATGATGATGATGATGATGATGATGATGATGATGATGATGATGATGATGATGGTTGACCTTTTTAGAAAGATGAGATATACTTGGCTGGATTCACACCTTGCTTGTCAGGCCAGTTAAATCGTTTAAATCTATTGATCTCAATGCTAAGATGAAAGCTTGGCTGGTGAAACGATTTTCAGTAGAGGAACAACATTAATAAGTGCATTCATAATATTCGTGAAATAACATGAAAAGATTCAGAAACTTGAGAGGGTTAAACTTCTCTATTGAAACCCGATAATCTCCTACTTCATTAATACCCAATGACATCCTACGTTATCTATTGAAGGATATTTATAAATCTCCAAGACAAAGAATGCACATAGATCTGTACTCCTTGAACTATTTCAATGTCATTCACGGCAAGGGGCGTCGGGACCAATTAGAGGCTGGGCGGCGGGCAACTTTTTAGATTTTACGGCATCTATTCTCTCTTGGATGGCTAAAATCGGTTGTTTTCATTCCCAGCTAACTTTATCGCTAAGAATGTTTTATATACTCATTTCATCATCAGCCTTTTAGCGTCCGTCGTTGGACGTGGACCTTCACCAAAGATTCGCCGGATCTCTCTATCGTTGGCGTCACAGAGTCGGTACTTTCTGAACTTATGTAGTTCGTCACGCCATCTCATATTTTGTCAACCCTGGTTTCGCCCTGATTTACCCTAGAGTCTTGATCACAAAATTCCATTCAACTGATTTCCCTTGTTTGCATTTTCATCTCATTCTTCCTTCTATTTGATTTTGAATATCATTCACTTCGTACCCTGGGATAGTCAGTTCTCCTCTAAGAGATTATATTACAGTAGGGTTGGATGATATCCTACCCCTTTGAAATTAGAAACCAACAGAGAAAAGGCAGATCAAATTTCTAACACCATTGCCATTTAAAGAGCTGTTAGAGCTTACCACCACTTTAATGACGGTGCATTTTTAAGCAGGGGATAAAATATAAGTGTGCAGATAAATTGATTAATTCACCCGCAATATAATTTCACTCACCTCTGGGGGAATCATTCACCAGTTGAAGCAGCACTCACCTAGATTGTTCATTATGAGACCTCAGCCAGAACCGTCAACATCAACACAGGTTTCTTCAGTTTTTAAGTTGTTTTGGCTATCTATGTATCGAGCATACAGGCTGAGTCAGTGTTGCTGTAGGACTGCAAATTTAATCATTTACTCCTTATCGCTAGAAAAAGATTTTGTTTTTGTTTGTTGAAAATCCCTCTCCCATATTGGTTTTTAGTGGGGGGTCAATTTACAAAGTAAGGTAATGTTAAATTGAACCCTTAGTTTATGTCTGGCTGCATTCATGCTTTTTTTTTTTTTTGGAGGGGGCAGACTTTTTTAATGATCAACACCCAACAAACATGGGTCCCCGGAGATCACATGCGAAACCGAGGCCGACAGAACAGAAGATGGAGAGATGAACTAGACAAATTCAGGAAATACTGGCTCTGCGACGCGCATGATAGAGAATTGTGGCGAATCCTGGGGAAGATCAATGTCCAACGCCGGACGTTAAAAGAATGATGATGATGATGATGATGATGATGATGATGATGATGATCCAACAAAAAGTGAGAGAAAGGATTTATTAATTGATCACCCTCTTTTCTATTTTTATTTGGTCAACCCAACATGGCATGCTGCTAAAAGACGTTGGTCATATGATGGTTTCTATTGAGCGACTAACCAGACCTCTTCATCAATTTCATCATATTAACGATTGTTTACATGGGTGATCTTTTGAATAGTCTACATTCTTGGTTTGCCTCGTATTGACAAACGATCGAGGAATGCATATCGACTCTGATGATATGAGTGTTGCCTGTGAATACTAAGTTGTCATTTCATATACGAGCAAAGAAATAGATGTATAAAAGATAGAAGCGGGAGTAATTTGATTAAGATAGATAAGAAATTCAGGTTACGACGCCTCCTGTTTAAGGTGAAAAATTAGTTAAATCTAATTCATACTCATCTAAAATTTCGTGGTGCTGGCCAGAGGACTATCCCAAATACTGAACCTGCGGGCCCCTGGACGCCAGCGAGACGTGGAAAACTCTCCCAAATCTTCCTTCGCGATGCCAAGCCATGAAATATGATGCAAATTGACCACTGCTTGAGTGACTGATATTGAGACTGAAAGCATTTCTTCTTTTTGTATTAAGTGTCAGACAGTGATGTAATTAATAGAATAATTGGTGAAATAATTCTCCTTAAATATTCATTCTTGGCAAGAACTCTGCATTAATTCCTGTCGGTAAAAAAAAAAGAGAGGATTATTTCTCCTCCAAAAATTAAGCGGTATGAAACTACTCTAGACTCACGGAAGAATATAACTGACCACGTGTTATTAAATAATATTTTTATCACACTCCCGGTTTCGTGTCTGAACTGTAAATCTCATTTGTTTGAACCTCATTGGAAAAAAGAAGCCGTATTAGCGACAAATTTTAGAATGTGTTTGAATGTCTAATTTGGACGAAAGAGTCTGCGAGCAACAGCAAAATCATCATCAACATCATCATCAATATACAGATCTGGGTAAAAATTCGATGCACAACCAGAATGACTTTTGGAAAGTTTTTTTTTGGAAACGCTTTCAAGTGATTATTCGTCATCCTAATGATACAGATCAATGACAATCTACAGCGTTCTTCTGACGTAACGAATTATTGATAACGTTACCCAAAATGTCAAGCTCACATTTTCTCTCTGTATTTTTTTGTGAATACTTTCCAAATACCAAATATTAAGGAGTCAAATAACGACTGCGGTTCCCTTAGTATTAATAGTTGATTTCACTCTTCCATTACGCTTCGCAAACATCATGACCTCTCTTTATTGAAAAAAAAATTATAACCGTGTAAAAGGAATTATGTTTGAAATTTGGATTTCTTCGTATTTTTGTACCAATAATATGCACCTCATTATTCTCTTCCCCCTTCTCTTTAGCTCGTTTCTAAAATTAGCATTTGATACAGTTTGGGCTCACACCTATAATAGTAGTTCACTTCTTATACGGTGTTGATATATACAGATATTGGAAACATAATTTTCCCCCAAGCTTCGTAAGGAACAACAACTTTTCAGCAGTTTAGTAGTTTCCAGCCAGGCTCGTTCTCTAGTCGTCTAACTGAAAGGATAAACGTTTAAGTATATTTTTCAATGATTGTGCTCTCGGTATAGTTATAAACACTGTATATCATCACTTGTAATGTTAAGATTTTCTTTTTGGATTAAATATCTGCGAGCACAAGAAAACCAAGGATCATTCAAAGGTTTTGTAAACACCCTATGATGAGTAAATGGCTCACTAGACGAAATATACCAAGACAAAATACCATATTGCAAAGATATGATTTATGTCTAGTCTACGATACCCCGACAACCTAATCTATATGAAGGGAGAAATAAAACGAGAAGACGTCATCTAATTACAATAGAAGATCTCTAACTCTCTCTCCCTCTCCCTCTCTCTCTCTTTCTCTATCCATCTATCCATCTATCTATCTATCTATCTATCTATCTATCTATCCATCTATCTATTTTTTTTCTGAAACCGAATCTCAATCCAGATATTTTTACAAAATTGTGATTTCGTAACGAGGTTTCTGTCATCTGCTTTAATCGAATTTCTGTTTTTCAAAATTCCCTCTCTCGTGATTGGTCAGTTTTTGACTAATTGATCAATCACAGCATAACGAGCAGAGATCGTAACAAGAGCATGGCAAGTTTGAATTGACTGGGAAAATAGATGGCTTACTTGCTTTGAATTGTACGAAAAGTATACCGTCGAATTTTGATAATATCTTGAAAATCCTCCATTTTTTATTCAAAAATAAAATAAAGAAAAATATTTGCAAATGGTTGTCTGATATTTTTACTTCGATATGAAAATTAACTTGTATGATTCAGCAGCATTGAGGAAGACAGTTTACTCAGAAACGATTCAGGAGCGCTTCATTTTGGAGCAGTGGCTGGAATGGTCTCGTAGACCATTATTTGTGAAATCGATTTTCACTGGGTATACTGCATTCATAATTTAAAAAAAAAAACATGACCCCGTGTTGAAAAGCACCCAGTATTTAATTACTCTATCTACTCGTCAGCCACAATTCAACATTTTACTTAGAGACATTCAAGGAAAAAAAAACCCTTTTCGAAGGTTCATTTGTAAAAATAGAGAAATATTGATACACTATGTCAAAAAAGTGATGCGATTGAAATAAAGGGTTATTTTCAAAGCCGCTTAAAGTTATGCAACATTCATTTAGAGTTTAGTCGAAACTTTTTGATCAAAATAACACAGCCAAGGATTTTGGTTAAACATATGATCAATAATTTGTTTCCAAGAAAAATATCGTTACTCCTAAGTATATAGACTTACCTGTGCGTTGGTTTTTAAATGAAAAGACTGACGAAGAGCCATCCACACGATTTCTTTTTTCTATTTAATTAAAACTTACCAGCGAAGAGATAGAATTAGGCCTAGATTACTGCTTTGGAATATTTGAGTTTACACTCTTTACGACGATATTATCTGCACGGTGTAAAATAGCTGATTTGTAAGTAGAATTCTAAAATACATCGTAGCATCTATTACTCGGTTTTCCGTTTAGATATTTCACTCTTTGTTAATTCTGTGATGGCGCCGAGCATCAGTGAAGATGAGATGATAAGATTAATAAGTGCAATCTTCAAGGCGCGCGTAAATAAGGCAGCTTGCTGAATTGGTGACAGGTGAATATTTCAGAGAACACACAATGAAATCTGCCATCGAAATTAATGGGTACCAATGTGCTGACTGTGAATAGGACACAGACCACACGGAAATCGTAGTAACAGGAGCCTCGCACAACACTGATCACAAGTAATAACTGATTTGAAGCAGAACCCTAAGGAAGAAAAAAATAGTCCCATAAAAACGTACATTCTTAGTTGTCCAGGCTTAGTAACAGGGTCCTGTAGGAATTTTCGAATTGACTAATGAAACCAATTGAACTTACCAGAACGAGAAAAAATATCTCAGGTAGACATTCAAGACCAGTTGCAAAAAACAATTACGGCTTCTTTTCTCAATGATGGATTTCTGATACCGTTGTCAAAAATATTGTATATCGTCAGAGAGATTACATGCTGAGTAAAGTTCTCAAAAGAACCACATATCCTCAAAGCAAGTATTTTTTGTGCTATTTACAATGAAATGACAAATAAAACCTCGTTATTTCAAATAAAACACCTGTCTAGACCGATGTCTATGATGTAGGGAAGATAATTGTGCATGGATTTTAATTATTTCTTTCATGGCCTATTACCCACCAGCGCACGAAATTTCATAGAAAATTTCTGGAAATATCAGTTGTACAGACTGAGAATACCTGGAGAGATTGTGTGGTGCGAATAGTCAACTAAGATGTAGGGGAAGTAATTGTACAAAATTCAATTATCTTTGCTCGTAGCCTATTGCTCAACCTTCCACGAAATTTGATTGAAATCCATTGAAAACTTTTTCAGATATGCAAACAGACAGTAAGAAAGTACAATAACAAAATTTCAGATCCAGACATTTTATTGCAAAGCAAGTCTTGGTTCTGTTGTTGAATCCCGTATGATTTTTTTTTGAGTTGACAAGTGTAACTGATTGGACATACCAGGGCGACCTTCAAGGAGTTAAAAAAAACTCGGTTAGACATTCCCAATCAGTTGCAAAATATTTTTTGAGCCATTTTTTTTTTTTTTAATTTTCGGATTTTCGCTGTCGTGCCTAGATCAGAAAAATGAAGTCATATTGTATACCGTTGGAAAGGTAATTCATAACTGATTCCAATTCACGTAAGAACCATGTGTGTCGGACACAGTGTCTAATTTTTCCATTCATTCATCGTCCAACACAGTTCGGTATCTGTAAAATTCAATGCGATTTGTGTTACTTGCAAAGTGTTTTCACCGACCACAGTATCCTTCCGTGCTTCCATAGTCGATGATAATAATGATTATAATTTGGCAATGACACCAACTGCTTAACTGGTACAGTAGTTCCATCTTCAGCTTCAATCCATCCTAAACGTCTTCCTGACAAAATTCATCTGAAAGAAATACACGATGATGAATCTTATAGTGACAACGAATAAGACATCCAGCGAGTGAAAAGGACGTCGGTTAGAAATCTGCTGGTGACAATTTTTTATCGACGTATACCTCAAATCATTGTTGATTAAATGTTTCGCTGTTTGA
This sequence comes from Thysanoteuthis rhombus, assembly GCA_963457665.1. Lineage (NCBI taxonomy): Eukaryota > Metazoa > Mollusca > Cephalopoda > Oegopsida > Thysanoteuthidae > Thysanoteuthis > Thysanoteuthis major. The sequence goes on from OY735213.1 coordinate 40,565,878, forward strand.
AGAATAATGCATCGATTTCACCAAATACTGTTATGCTTTCTCTTATCACGTCACTCCGTCCGAATTCTTTCAAGTACCTTCATGGATTTGCTTTCGATGCTCCATTCTTGATGCCTCTTTTACTGGTAACATCACAGCCAGTTAAGATGTGGACTCGGGGAATAACGTATAGCACATAACGTGACCAAGCTTTTCACACGAAATGTGCGTTGGAAGAAATCGTGTGTTACTTCCATTTCCAAATTCTAACCACAGTTCTTGCAGATCTTTACATAAGAAGTGATGCATTTAGAGAAGGAGAAGAGCAATAACATTAGTGTCATTGAACTCTACCGCAAAGCACTTGTAGCCATGCAAAGTAGTAAGATATATGTATGGTACAATACGTTTATCTGCTTCCTCTAAATATGATGTCAATTCATTCCTCTCCAAAAATTTGTCCATTAAGTTTACATTTGAGCTATTGAATTTCATTATTGTCTATCGTAACCTATCAGCTCAGAAAAATGGTCGGAGTCTCGCTCTATACAATGTCCATAAAAAGGTCCTGGTATCTGCAAATCATTAGCTTCATATGCTCCTAATCTCTCAATTTGGACTGGGTTTTTTTTTTGCATTCAAAGACAAAATAGGATTCTCCCGAGGCTCACACACAGATCTCTTCTGTCTCTCACACACCTCAATAAATTATTCCTGGTTGCTGTCAAGCACTAAACAAGCTGAAATTTGCAGGAATCTGCAATAATCTTCCGTCTTGACTGACCTGGCAGTAAACACGTGTACATTTTTGTTGCATATAATTGAAGATATGAAATCAAATACTAGAGTGGTATCCAAAGGTTAACGTTCATTGAAGTTCTCAGTATTATCATCAAAATGTTCTCCTATGTTTTTGACCAGAACATACCTGTCAGGCTTTGTAGTGTAATCACCATCCAGAAGCGGAAAGGTTTCAAATGTCATATCCCAAAATGTCACCAATAGATATTGCACGCGCGACCTAGATGCTGAAAGATCTTTCACTGAAATGATTTTACTGGCTCTTTACCGTTAGCAATGTCTGAAGAGGTAAAATTGTGTAACTCAATTTTTTTTTATGGTAGCTGATAAACTGACTGTCATTGCAATCATCATCATCATCCTCATCATCTTCTTCATCATCATCATCATCATCATCATCTTCTTCATCATCATCATCAGTCTTTTAACGTCCGTCGTTGGACATAGACCTTCCCCAGGATTTGCCACACTTCTCTATCATGGGCGTCGCGGAGCCAGTACTTCCTGAACTTGTCTAGCTTGTCTCTCCATTTAATATTCTGCCGGCCTTGGTTGTGCATGTGATCTCTGGGGATCCATGTTGTGAGTCGTGATGTCCATCGGTTGTCTGCCATTCTTGCAACATGGCCCAATAAAATGCCTCTATCCGAAATTTCATTACTATTTTTTTTTCGATTACTGCTATGTCCTAGTGAACTCTCTGCACCACAAAATATCTCCCAAAGGTTCCTCGTCGGCCCACCCAATATTTCCAATAGTTTTCGCTGAATTTCGAAAACTGACTGTTTGTTGAAGGGTGGGTAACGGACTACAGGCGATGCAATTGAATTCTGGAGTTGAGTATCTGTCCATATCAGACAATATCTCCAAGAGGTTTCTTTCAATTCACACGATATATCCCAAAGTTCTTAATGAATACCAATTCAAATCTAGAAAGGTGGGCGATGAGCAAAGGAAGGAGTGATTAGATTTAGGAGAAGATCTATGAACAATTATCTCTCCTACATCACAGCCATCAATCCAGACACGTGTTTCATCTTGAACAACAACAATTTATTTGATTGGAAATCGCTCAAAATGATTTGCTCTGAGGCATACGATTCCTTTCTTAACTTTACTGAGGATTAAATTTTTTCTTATATGCAGATAAAATCCACCATTATGAAAAAATGGCCATAAAACATTTTCTCAACTGATCTGGAATGTATCCGAAAGTTATTTTGACCCACTGAAGGTCCTCCTAGCATGTTTATTTGGTTCTTCTATTCGACTCAAAAATTCCTACGGAACGCTCTAACAGAGTCTGGACAACGTCCACGGAGTCAAAGAATGTCACTGTACCTGAGTTGGAAAATTGTTACGGACAAATTTATGTCTTCAACTATTGCAGCCCAAGACACACACCCGCGCGAAATATCTTTGATATGAAAGAAGCCGAAAATGGAGAAAAAACTACCATTAGAATATTCTTTTGTAATAAGAACAGAGTTTAAGACTTTAATTTCTCAACCACGGGTGACCAGTCTGCTGCTAGGATTCCCACGTTTTGCCAGCATAAAACTTTGCAAACCAAGTATATATATATATATATATATATATATATATATATATATATATATATATATATATATATATGTATATATATATCAGCTTATTGGTACTGTATGTCGTAAAACGTTGTCTGAGTCGATTAAAATTTATTTTGAGCGTTTACTTGTCATGTTTTATGATTTGAGCCCTGCTTGGTGCTTTTGTCTCTATGTATCCCGAGCACTAATTAGCCTGTGATTGATTTTCTTGAGCGGAAAACCATTGGAACCGTTCTAAATGTAAAATATTTGAAAACTGGTCTGGTTAGTCACTCAATAGAAATCGTCACTAACAAACGACTTTCGGTAGTATGTTGTGTGGTGGTAATTAAATGAAACATTGGAAAAAGGTGAAACTAATTAGCGTCTTGTTGGGTCGTAATCTTTAAAGAAAAGTCTGAAAACAAAACAAAAAATAAATAAAATAAGGGTGAACGCTGTCGGATACAAAAGAAAGGATCAATTTAGCATAAGGTCACAATGCAAATTGCCTATTTTCAAAAGGTGTATTTGTTGTGGATTAAAAAAAAAATTTACAGACAAAATTAGAATTAATCTTTTTTTAAAATTTCAACCTTTCTTTCTCATTGGTGCTGTATTTACTCGTGATAAACTTGGTTGTCAATTTAGCGCGTTCTGCGTTAAATCTACCGCGTTCCGCGTTTTGGCAGTTTGAAAATCGCTAAATTAGCGCAGAAATGTTTGCCCATTTCTTCTTTTCATATTTTCAGTGTGTTTTGACCATTTTTTGGTTTGTTTGTTTTTTGTTTTTTACTGTTTTCTTTTTGATTTTGGTGTTTTGTTTTGTTTTTTTCGCAGCACGAAAATATTTTTCTAGTTGGCAACACTGGTGATACCTACATAGCCACCCAGACTGACAGGCAAACAAACAAAAAATCCTATGTCGACAGTTTTGGTTGACGGTTTTTAACTGTGATAGTTCCACTGATCACCATGGGTATCGTCTACTTCAGCAAATCCTGCCCTTAAAATACTGAGCTTCGTTCTTAGTGGCCTGTTTTCCAGGCAACGTCTCCGTTACACTGACGCTGAGTATGCCTTGGCCCCTATGACAAAAGCCGTCGGGAACTTGGCTAATTTGATCTTTAACAATGGGTGTTATTTTTGGTGTCTTGCAAACTCTCAAGTGTTTTATGCCAAGTTGGGGTCATTATGCAAATGCGATTAATATCAATTGTTCAAGGAGGATCGAGCACTAAGCCGTGGAAAGTTATCTCCCATGCAACAGGCATTTTAGATGCATTGCCCCTACCTTTGGCCTGCTTTCCAAACATTGTTGTTGTTCTCGTACTTATCGTATTTTCCTTCATATTAAAGGAAATGGCGCATACAAGAATGAAACACGGTAATTTGAAATGTCAATAGTTTCTGAAAGCGAAAACTTAATATTTTCTGTTTCTTACGTACTCTTTCCTCGTTGTTTCGGGAAATAACTTCATTTATTCTATTTAATGCTATCAATTTGCTATTTCGCCTCTGAGTTATTCATTTTCTGTATATATCGCACGCAAGGGCCACTCAATTATTATTATTATTATTATTATTGTTGTTGTTGTTGTTGTTGTTGTTGCTGCTGTTGTTGCTATCTCTATTTTCACACCAGTCATTTGGTGGTCATCGCTGAAGGCTGATAGCAGGTGTCCTCAAGTCACCAGCCCACTTCTCAATATTTTCTCACATTTGCAGTTTCACACCAGTCTCCTAGTGGTCATCGTTGATGGCTGAGAGACAGCGAATCTCCTCAGATCTCTAGCCCTCCAATCATCATCCTCATATATCGCAGCAGTATTGTGGTTTGTACCATCCCAACCTTCCCCCAGTCTTACCTACACATGCCTATTTCATTCTAGCTGTTAGGCCATTGCTGACGACTCGAGGTCATTAGTCTCATATTTTTCAGTACTCTCCTCAGTATTCGTAAAGACATGGTCTGCATAGTCTCAGTCCTCCCTCTTATCTCCAGCTCCTCGAATCTCGTTTCCAATGTCTTTGGCACAGTTCCAAGTGCGCCTACTATTATTGGTACTACACTGAGCTTCATCTTCCACACTTTTTTTATCAGCTCCCTTGCCAAATCTAGGTATTCTCCTACCTTTTTCCTCTCTTTCATTTTCATTCTGTGATCCACAGGCATAGACACATCAATTACTTGGCAGGTTTCCCTTGTCCACAACCACCAGGTCAGGTCGTCTTGTTTGGGGTAGGGTGGTGGGTTTTGATGTCGAAATCCCAGAGTAATTTGTGGCTTCTATTTCCCACGACAGTCTCCGGTTTGTGCTTTCATCATATGCTTACATCAGATTTTCTCAACCTTTTTCAGCCCAACGCCCCCTATGACACCCAGTTGCATATCAAGGTCCCTTATGACACCTAGCTGCATGTCAACGCATCCCAGTTGTTCAAATATGAGAAATACTCCAGATAGATTTTTAAAGACGTGGTAGCTTGTCGTCATTAATAAAACATCAACGTATAGTTCGAAGGTTTTATTAAGAAAATGTGATGGTGATTAAATCTATTGATTTTTTATGGGTGCAAATTATCGAATTAATTATGGTTGCAAGGTTTTATAAAAAGTTTTCTTTTTTCAAGTAAATCGCTTAGAGTACATACAACATAATCTTTACCACTAGAGTGACCCTTCAGCTTGATGATCTTTAACAATTGTAGCAATATCTAGCTCGAACTTAGACAGTCTCAAGTCACTACAACTAACAGTTTGTTTTTGTTCTTCGTAAGTATTTTGCTCACTGCGCTGATACACTATTTTATAAGTTGATAATAAGGAAAAGCGATGAAAAGTAGCTTTCCTTTTTTCCAAATAACAGGAAATTCCCCATTCTGGCGTAACCACATTTCATGATATTCACCGCAATCAAATATTTGTTCCACTTCTCCATCAATCTGCAACTGAGTGATTCTTTCCTGCGAGGCAATTCCTTGGCAAATAAATGGATCCATAACCCAGACAGGAATATCTAATTTGGCTATAACTGAAGAAATCTGTACGCATGAGTGTGTGTGTGTGTGTGTGCGGGCGTGTGTGTTTGCACCGTGATTACTCGACAACTGGCTATTGTACGAAGTTGACATTCGCCAGATTAATTAGTCAGCCCACAAAACAGTGCATTGTCGAGTTTGAAGGTCTTTGAACCTTTGGAGAGCCAGTGCACTCCAGTGTGCAGAGGAAGGCGATCAGGTTCCTCTTCGTTATCTTGACATGATTGGTGGGATAATCTGTTATTTAAGGAATGTGTTTTAATCTCGTTAACTAACGAAATTGCTGAATGGAGGCACAGCTTTCTAGGAACAAGATGCCGACGATGAGTAACACAATGTATTGAAAAAAGACTTGGAATTTCCTTCTCTGTTAATGCAATTAATCAAGCACAGCAACCTGTCTCTGTTAGTGTCCCGTCTATTGCACAGGCGCTAATATTTGTTTCTGGGATGATGTTGGTCATAAGATTACGTTTTAGCTTTTCATAGAGTGATTCTCCGTACATGTCGGCCTTTACTGACCTACAAAACAGCATTTGTTTACGTGCTTTCCGCTCTTTGATAAATCGTATATAAGCCATTAACAACGCCTCGGTTGATTCATCTGGTTGTATTCCAAATTCATGTGAGCGCAACTCTACACTCAACTGACTTTTGATATCATTTCCCATTTCATCAATACAAGATGACACGATGCTGTTACTGAGAAGGATGAATTTCAGAACATCGACTGCATTCATCTTGAGAACAGTTGCCAGACTTTCAGATACACATGGCAGAACTGACATTTCAGCATTTTCCACGTTCCGCAATTATTCTGGAAATATTGTAAGAAGCATTGAGAGCACTGCTATCAACATTAGAATCTGTATTCCTCTTTGTGAAGCGTGAAAATACATGAAAAGTACACCTTCTGCATGTTTCTTCAGTTTGCGAAATACTGCTCAGTCATCACCAGCTTTACGTGGATGTTTCTCATGAAGATGAATCTTGGAGTCTCGACACTTTCACGGCCTCGTCAGAATATACTTCTTTGTAAATGAGACGCGGCAACCTTTTTCTGATTTGTTGGTAGTGAAATGGACTGATATTGGGAGTATTCAACGTTATATTGCCAGACTTACACTGGTTTCGTTTTTGTCTTTTTTGTTTTTTGTTGTTTTTTGCAGAAGTCGAGTCTAGGCAACTGTCAGTCTCTTCAGATGGGCGCCTCTTCAAGTACTTATCCATATCTGCGCGCACACACACACATACACCCACAAAAGACACCAAGAGAAGTGTTTGCTTTTTAATAATTGTACATAATCCTAACAATAACTGCATGGGAGCATGATTAATTCCCGTTATGGTACACTAGTTTGAAAACAATAGCAAGGAAGATAATTTCAACACTACAGTGTATTAAGCACAATAGTTTGCCAATCGCCAGTTATTTACTTGTATAGAACAAATGGTTTGGAAAGTAAGCATTTAATAACTGCCTAATGTTAATTCCTTCTTGTGTTTGTGCAGATACCACTAAACAACAGCCATTTGTAAATCAGAATCATAAATATTTATAGGATCCCACAACGCCCTCTCTAGAAGCTCAAACGTCCAGTGAAAGTCCTTTAACACTTCAAAGCCCCATTTAAAAACGAACAACTCCCTCAGGGGACGTTAATGCTAACGTTGAAGACCACTGGTCAACATTATAGAGACACATTCGTTTGCATGGCCCCCAGTCTATAACAGTTGTTACCTTGTCGTACCTGTTCTCGTACTCTTTCTTGGCTAGTTTACTACATTCGCTGATCATGATTTATAGTGTCATCCTTTCCACACATAGGTGGCATTCGCTGTTTGCTCCATGGCTATGTCTATCTAATTTTTTGCTCTCTTGATACTTTACCCTGTGGTTTGCCTACAGGGTTCTTTGAGACTCATGCTCCCTGGTTATGTCTATCTAATTTTTTGCTCTCTTGATACTTTACCCTGTGGTTTGCCCACAGGGTTCTTGGAGACTCATGTTCTCTGGTTATGTCTATCTAATTATTTGCTCTCTTGATACTTTACCCTGTGGTTATCCAGCAAGGTTCTTTGGGACTCATGCTCCCTGGCAATGTCTATCTAATTTTTTTGCTTTCTTGATACTTTACCCTGCGCAACGAAATCTACCATGTAATACATTCTTTTCTCCTTGTTCAATAACACAAGATCTTGTCTTCTGGCCTGGATTGGGTAATCCTTTTGAATATTTTACCAGTTCAGGGATGAGAATAACATGATCAAAGACGTTGATAAACACGGAAGTATTAACACGTGGAGTTAGGATAGCGGAGGAGATATGTGTCAGGCCAAAAAATAGACTGTTATTTTGTGCATCAGGAAAGCTGTCCATGAAAAGTTGAATACACTTAGATGACATATCAATTAAGTTTGACAAAATTAAAGTCTATCACTTAACTAAGAAGACTGTTCTAAGATGGAATATAGTCGGAAATATTGTACTCTATTTCCATGTTTAATGTTAACATTCAACTTGTCCGACATTTTTTATAATCTGCACAGATAAGATTGCCGTATAATGAATCACCGCCACTAATATATGCAGCTTTTTGCTTCGTAAATTAAACTGTTGTGGTGGTAAAATCAACTTACCTTCTTACTAAAGCACACCTATGAATATTGTAATTTCCAGGACGAACTGTGTGATTAACCTTAATGAGTATGAACAATTGAAAACACGCATTAATGGATGAAAATATATATGACAAAACTGGCTGCTTCAGGGTCAATTTCCACTCCACTTGTATTGTATGTATGATAAATAAAAAAATATAGATTTGAATAAATGTAATTATCTAATAGAATCAAATAAGCCCTTGTGTATCTTTATGATACATTTTCGTTAATATTCAAGGTTCTTTGGGACTCATGCTCCCTGGCTAGGTCTATCTAATCTTCTGCTTTTTCTATTTAGCTCAGTCAGTAAGACGGTTTCTGTTGGCCATGAGTTCGAATCACGGGAGGGGATGCGAATTTTACATGTCACTTTACACCCCGTTATTTTGGTGGGGATTGTTCTTGTTGTTCTTGTTACGGTGGAAAAATGAAGCCAACTCTATTTTTAGAGTTTGACAAAAAACAGCAAATACATATGTGCATGTGCCGAGTCGATTTTAACATTGAAAGGACCTAGTTCCCAACATTTCCTGTAGAGGCTATCATTACTCAATCAATTATTTCCAAACGAATCGAAACAAAAATGAGACATTCATAAAATTATGATATTTAATTCAAGTCTTTCACGGATCAATAACATCTCTCTTCGTAGCATAACAATTGGAAATGAAAAATATTTTATCAGATATATTTGGGGTGTCTCTTGAAATCTTCAGGCGCTAAGCGGCTGCACTATTTGCACCGCCCTAACTGTGGCCCTGTTCACACGTCTGTGCCTGCGTATGTGTGTGTGCATGTTTACGAATGCCAACGTGCGTGTACACATCTTCTGACTAGGTATCTTCTGACTGCAACATTCTCTTTGGTTTATCATAATCTATGATAATAAGTAAAACAATATTATGTAATAAAATTCGACCTCTCGGTTTGAGTGACATTTGAATTTCAAGATAAATCAGCGCTACTGGACAGAAGATGATTATATTTCATAAATATTCTAGAGATGCCTGTGAGAAACCAGAAAGAGACTTAGATAAAGGCAGTGCGAGTGCCAGCATAGATGAGCACTAAGCGTGCATAGAACGCATGCTGTAGTCCTACTAACTGACACTAGACGTTGCCATAGTGACAGTATCACAGCTCTAACAGCTCGAAGTAGTAGAAGCAGCAGCAGCAGCAACATCAGTCCCAGTGTGCGGAAGCAATTACACAAAGGCGATCGGTGTGTGCACAAATGAGAAAGTATTCGCTCTGTGGAACAGACAACGCAATGGGCAGATGAATAAATACTGAAACATCGAAAAGGGCTCCCCATGATTGATCTGACGGAGTTTAAACTGGAAGTGGGGGTAGAGAAAAGTGTGGGACGACTATGTGATTTTCATCCATCTAGATATTACTGCTAGCGCTAGCCAAACTTCTGCCTGATGCGTGTCGACAGCACACATTTTGATAGATCATCGTGGGTGAAGTTACCTGGCCTACGTTCGATAAGTGCATACTCAAATCGAAACTGAATGGACAGATGGACGGTATTTTTGTAAGTAAACAGCAGAAAGTATATTGACACAGAAAGAAAATTGGTATTTTTCTCAGAAGTACAAGTAGTTCAATTGTTGATAACGTAGCGGCGCAGACAATGCAATCGGCGACCCGAGTTCAGATTCCAGTCGAAGCTGTTCAAATCCAACCAGAATTATAATGTCCTAGGATAAGGCATGAATCCATCTCTACTCCGCCAATCTATGGGCTAAATACACTAGAAAGGGGTTTGATGTAGAAAACCTAGGAAAATTACGCTAATTGTAAATTCATTATCCACGTTAGTTTATACCAATACTTATCATATTACATCATAGATTTACTTCCAGACACTATTAAATTTAGGTTGACAAATTTTTTTTTCAACAAATAGTTTTTTTTTTGTTTGTTTGTTTTTTTTTCAAGTTAATCCAAAGGAACGCTACGTAATACTGTTTTCTCTGTGTGGCATGATAGAGTGGACTCTCCAGCATTGGAAAGGCAACCAGTCTAGGAGAAGGACAATTCTGATTCCAGACGAGTCAACTTGATGCCAAACGTATCCCTCTGCTTTCCTTTGGGCTGCTTTAACGAGGCCAAGTCGATTGGGTACCCCAGGATCTCCATACACTTTGCCTAGGCTTGCACGCAGAAGAATCGTTCCATTGTCTATCGCTGTGGTTTTGAAACTGGGATTCGCGGACCACAGAGGATCCGTCAAATAATGTTTGGTGGGTCGCAGGAATGTTTCCTCTGAACATGACATTGTGAATCTAGTGACAGAGAAATAGCACCATCAATCGCAGAACAATGAAAAACATGATTATTGTCCACAGACCGGTGATATACATTAGAATTCAAAAAAATTAATCCATTCTAAATTATATGATTTTTAAAGATTGTAGTTAGTTAATTAGACTAAAAAACTAAAAGCTAGAAATAAGGGTCTGTCCCTGTTTCCTTTAAAGTAGGAATCCTTGAGTTTTCAAAGTTTTGAAACCACTGGTTTATCGAGACAAAAAGAGGACTATTTTTTTTTATATAAAATCAGCCAACAGCGATTTACTTGATTCTCTCGTGTGTAATACACAAGAAAGGTTTTGAAATTGAGTGGGGGCGTGTGTGAGGGATAGACATGACTTTACTTAGCGGTGTACGTGCCTATGTGGTATCAATATTTATAGAATGACTATAAGAAAACTGAATTATCATTCACCTCTCTGTAAAAGAGAATACGTAAGTTACTTATTTATAAAGGGCGACTTTTAGTGATCACATCCTTTTAAAGAAAATCCATCTTCCAGTTCTCACGTTATTTCTATAAGTTACCAGTTGATTCAATAAAGATTTGTGAAAGTGTGGGCCATGTGGAGTAGAGAAGAATTTGTTGAACACGGGGGCAGATCCAGGGATTTATTTCTGATCGATTCTGTGAAAGAGAAAGTGGCCTGTGGACTGAGGAAGAAGTGGGTAAATTTCGGAACGGAATATTTTTTTCGATTGAAACACTGAACGGCATTGACAGAGGAATTCGTTAACTGAGTACTTTCTAGTTAGTTTATTAATTACTTTGAAGATATTGGCGATATTTTTTTAATCAGTCGCTTACCAGTCCACATTTCGCATGGAATGCGTTTATTTTCAATAATCCAAGAAGACTTGTCTAAAAGAACAATCAGAATCTACCCTAAAGAATCAGCTGGATTTTATTAAACCCTTAATCAATATAAGGAACTGCTGTGAGTAATCACAAAAGAGAGCGAATGACGCCAGAAAAAAAAAGCTCTTTCGTTAAAGCATAAACTAAATCAGAGATTTCCAGCAGATTTTTTCTTTCTCCAAATATCTATTTATATAATGAACAGAGTGTCTTTTTCCTGTCTCTCTTCAATACAATGGACTCTTCCACTTGAACAGAACAGTTTTTCATGATTAAAATCACCTACTCACCATTTTAAATAATGGACTCTTGCATTGAAACGAATTCAGAAGTAGCCTCCCCCCGCAAAAAAAAACTATTTCATACGAATTCAAATATATCCTTGATTTTTCTTTTCTCGAGGAAGGACTAATTATTTAACAAATACGAATCTGTAATCACACACTTTTAGGATAGGAGTTGAAAACAAACGATTTAATACACGAGATTTTTAGTCAAATCTCTGAAGATAGAATTTCGTCTATTAAAGCCTCGATACAGAAAACTAATTTCTTGATTTTCAGAAAATCTCTAATCGTGTCTGAGGTACACTAGAAATTAGGTAATCCTTGCTTATACGAATGTGAAATAACCTTGTTCGTATGCAGTATTTAACCACCACATTTTACATCCGTATAAGCAAGGATTACCAAAAGGACTTTCTACAGAAAAAATGCCATGATTCTCCAAGTACTAAAAAACTACTATACTTGGAATATCGATTGGTGGAAACCCCATGTTTTATCTTCATTACTTTCCGAATTTTCGGTTGAAATAAAGATCAACTTATCCATAACCCGTAGAATGGAATGTTTATTCTATTTCATGTACATAGACTCAGACGAATGTGACCTTCAAATGCACCCGTTGAACTTCCTTGGTAGTGTCACTGGAATCCCAAATTTACCGGTCGTTCTTTCCTGATCAATGGCTATCACAAGCTATTAATATCTATGCTTGGTCTGCTAATCGAGTTCTGAATACACTAAGCGTGCAGATTCCACTGAGCAAGATTTTGCGGAATTCTAAAAATACAAGACTCCATATAAAAGCTGGAGGTTACACGACGGAAAGGTTGGAAGGAAAAAAAGTACTGAGATAAGGAGATTAGTCTGGAACAACCTACATAAAATGAATAAAAAAAATGGTTTTACAAAACTCAGACAAGAAAAGACTAAAACTCATTATAATTATCCACAAAACATATTTTGTTCCTCATGACTTTGGAAATGGCTTAAGTATTCTGTAAGATCATAAGCATTGTTTGTTTTGTTTTTTTTTTAAATATACAGCTTTCCAGAATTCTACTTCGTACTAATTTAATCGGTTGGATTCTCCGAATATTCACGCAAAATCCCAGCCTTGATCATGAGAAAATATCATTCGTATTTAGCCATGTATATCTAGAGACAAAATATTTTGGGATTCGCTATATCATTGGTTGAGGTTGAGCTGGATGACATTGGAATTTCGATTTCAATGAGAAATTTTAGCCAAACAAATTGAAAATAAACCTTTTGTAAATGAACACATTGACAATCATTCCTCCAACAACAAAACATTTGACTTTCCCCGGGGACCTGACGAAAACTTCCCAATAGATACACAAAGCTAATATCAATAATTCCAATAAGTCATTGTTTAAAAATGCACCATTCTAAACTTATCAATTTTTTCCGTTTTTCAAATTTTAATTCCTCGTTATTCTCGTTTTTTTTTTTTTTTTCATTTATTTACACCTTTTCGTTGTTGAATTTGTAATCAATAAACCCAAGTCCTTTGTATTGGGATTATTTTCTGTAAATCATTTCCGGAGATTTACTCGAAGATAATCAACGACAATTGTTTTTAAATGTGAGGTCAGGGACGTAAACAGGAGAAATTTAATACGAAAATAAAGATAAGATGAGCATTTACTTTTGTTTACACGTAGCATAGCGACTATTTCCATGTTAGTTTACCGATGGCATCAAAAAACGAATGATTTTACAATTGCATTGTACTTTTAAAAAATATCAAACAATTCCTCTACGTTTTTTGACTATGTTCAACCAGAATGAATCTCTATTTTTACGCAAAAAACCATATATAAAGGAATTACTATAATTGGCCATCAATAGTTATCTACCTTGACTTAAGTTACAGAAAAAAATAGACATAAACGTGACGTATTACACAAATAGATAATTTTATAAATTTTATTTCGGGCATGAAGATTCTAACGTGCACACACATAAATACGTATATGCATACTCACGCCCACTTACATCTACATTTATGTATGTATCTGCGTAGCTAGGTGTACGTATGTCTAGCACTTTTTTTTTCCTATAAAGTAAAACTAAACCACTGTTTGAATAAATATCAATTTAAAAACAATTCATAATTTCACTGATAGAAGAAAGACAGAATTCAATTTCTCCGGGCTCCGCGCCACTATAGATATAAAAGAAAGAATTTAGAGTTGCTCCCAACTCATTTACGAACTAAACTGAATCATGCTTACTTTTAAAGACCATGGTGAACTGACACAACCATTACTCTGAGTCCGGAAGCAGTAGTAATGATAGTTGTTGTTATATATACAAATAATCATGAGAAAACTGAAATGAAAAACCAGACAATTTCAGTTATTTTATGAGAAGGTGTGTTCCGACTGTAACCATTTATTCGGATGCACAACTATGTGGACAAATATAACTATTACATCTGGCAATCGTTCGTATTTCGCCACGGCCACTATTTGTGCTTTTACATTCTGCACAGAATTGAAGCAATTCCCAAATACTGAACACATCTCGAAGAATAAAAATGGCGGAAAGCGCTACAATTACGGCTGCTCTACTGCATTGTCACTGTTCACAAAATGTTGGCTCTGCTTCTATAATTTCCCTCTGACTATCAGACTAATGATTGCCAAGAACTCACAAGATTTGATATCATCACAAGATCAGAAGCAATTCCGAGTGATAATAAGAGAAGATGAGTGCATATTACCTTTTTACATTCATGTACCGGAAGTCCACAAGTTAAGAACGTTTGACTTACAGACAGCTTGTTTCGGAACGGACTGCCTTTAAGGAAGGTTGCCAACTTGGCCATTTTTTGTCAAGATCTGGCTGATTCTTCTCATATTTAGCCGATAAAAATCTATGATAGCCGAATAAATCTGGTATAAAAGTTTGATAAAAGTAAATGTGCTATTTTCATGAATAATTTATTCTTCAGTCTTGGTACATGATTATTTTATTTGATAAATTGTTTTTTAATGACTATGTATGTATGTATGAATATAATTTTAGCTGGGGAAAAAAATTAAATAACTGATTCTAGCCATCTTTAAAAGACTGTTTTAAATATTTATAACAAACGATACTTCTCAACACTTCATCATAAAACCCAATTTGTATTTTTAATCGAATTTCTGACTGAGGTTCGTAATAACGAACGACGCACTATTTAGCGACAGACATAAAAACATGGTTCGTTCTGGGCGGTTCGTGGGATAACTATGCCGTCAGTATTTCAAGTCGGATCACGATAGCTGGTAGTGCTGTGCTGTGTGTGCCACCATGTTTTGATTGTTTTTAACTTTGTACATACTGTGTGCCCTTGTAACGATGCCCCAAAGCGTAAAGCTGGTGCAAATGATGGCGCCAAAGAAGAGAAAAACAATCTCGATTGGCAGGGCTTTCACAGATACAGACGATACAACACTTTCTCGAACATAATTTTATATATACATAAAGTGATGTATGCTGGGTGTGATACGTACATTCACAGACAAGAATTTTCTAATTATCATTATTATTATTATTATCATTATCATTATTATTATTATTATTATTATTATCGTTGTCGTTGTTATTGTTGTTGTTGTTGTTGGTGGTGGTGGTGGTGGTGGTGGTGGTGGTGGTGATGGTGATGGTGATATTCCGTTAATGTTTTTTATGCTTAGAAAGGTAAGATATTTACTATGAAGACAAACATTTGACAAACTGGTACTAAATAAATTCAATGCAGATTTTTGCATCTCTCCTCAAAACAATGCATACCAATGTTCAATCGGAAATGAACTGATGGGCCAAAACATTATGACCAATGACATGTGGCGAGAATGATAGCTACATTCTTGTAACAACTGCATATGTCAGGGGTATATAAGCAGGTAAGCCGGCCCCAGGAACTTTATTTTGATGTCCGAAATCTTGTTTACTTTCACTCTTGTGTTCAG
Source organism: Thysanoteuthis rhombus (assembly GCA_963457665.1). Classification (NCBI taxonomy): domain Eukaryota; kingdom Metazoa; phylum Mollusca; class Cephalopoda; order Oegopsida; family Thysanoteuthidae; genus Thysanoteuthis; species Thysanoteuthis major. Next base: position 40,581,386 of record OY735213.1, read on the forward strand.
TGACCATCATTCTTATCTTGCCTTTAGGGCTTACCCGTTTATTCTCTCATCCGAGCCTCCTAGGACTCTCACTTTCTCTCTCTCTCTCACACACACACACATATAGATACACAAAGATATACATATATATATATATATATATATATATATAGAGATAGATAGATAGATAGATAGATAGATAGATAGATAGATATAAAACCATCATATTTCTTCCCCTACAATTCTCTAATCATTATTTATTAGGTAACTAATAAATCTGGCGAAATGAACAAGCCGTCACGGATTTAGGTAAACGCCGCATACGAAATTAATCATATTTTAATCATTTTACTATCTTTGAACCGTTTTCTAGGCTGCCGGCTGGAACGCCTGTTGATTCAAGGTCCACCAAGCAACCTCCTGTGTTGAAGCAGACCGCAGAACAAAAGCTGAAGAAAAAAGCTCGTACTGCATGGTGGGAAAACCTTCCTCTCCCACATTGGCCTAGCTAGCCACCTGCCACAGACTTGGAAAACTCTGACAAATCTTTGGTTGCAAGGCCAAGCATGTCATGAATGTAAAGAGCTGCAAAGGAACAGAAATTCTGTCGAGTCAAATTGAAGGGAAAAAAAACCGCCATGATAGATGAAGAGTGTATTTCCGGAACGCGGTAAGCACCATTTTCTAAAAAGTGTAGGCTGTTCACATGTTCAGGAGTGAGTAATGAAATAGTGAAAACAGGAGGACTATTTGGTAATATGTTTTCTGGTTGTTTAGGGGGGTGGGGAGTAGGGAATTTGTATCTGTGTCAGCGAAAAGAAGTTGGTCAAGATGAAGGGGGTCAGTGATAGTAGGGGGTCTAGATGAGAACGGTCAGTTTCTAGAAAAGTTGTTTGTGTCACTATGGGGGCGTTTAGAAAAGAGACGTAGCACGTGGTATTTGATGGATTTTTTAATTATATGGATAGGAGTGAAAGTAGGGTGTGTTGTTTTAACCTTTCTGGTGAACTGACAGGTGAAACTTGGTGTGTATGTGTGAGTGTGTATGTATGTATGTATAGGCGTCTTTCTACAGAGGGTCAGTGAGTGTTCGTACCGTTTCTTACATGAGCTAATATGTTTTAACTTATGTGTTGCATGCTAATACTGTTTGTTTTGCTTTGTTTGTTTTTAGGGGGGGGGGTCAAAAAATTTTGTGTCAAAATTAATGCATTCATGGGGTGTGCAATCTGGTAATGCCCATACCTAAATAGTAAATTCTGGGTTTGGGGTTATAGTGTGGCATTTGGCTAAAAGGGCCGCCTGGATACATCTGTGTCTCGAAGAGCTGTGTGTATCTTTGATTAAATGAGCTTTGTGAAACTTGAACTTGTGATTGTGTGTATTTCTATGTTAGACAAGGGTGTTCGTTTATTCGTCTAGTTTTAAGGCTCTTTTCTGCTCGTATATTCTTTTCTTGAGAGATCACTATGTTTCTCCAATGTAGATCTTGTCGCAATCATTCACGGTATTGCGCAAACACCAGCTTCAGGTGCTGGGGTTTGTGTTGTTGTTTATTTACCAAATCTTTGATGGTTCTTGAGGTGTTCGTTGCGATTTGTATTTTCAGTTTGCTCAGGTTGGAGCACGGTTTGTTGGTGGTTGAGTTGGTTGTGACGTGCCTAATGGTGGTGTTGTTATCCTTTTTATCATTTTTTTTATTTTAGATGCTGCTTATCGCATTTTGGAGCCCAGCTCTACAAATTTGTAATTATAATTACGACACAATTTCATTTGTTTGTCTATTAGATTATTAGTGAATAACTTGGTAATCATTCAGAGAAAATGCAATCGGTTTGTGTTGAGCGTTGATTTATCTCTTTGTTAATTTTTGTTCAGTCATAAGAGTAAAGGATTAGTGGGCCAATGTTCTTGCTCAAGTTTTGGATTGGTAAAATACGCTCTCAGAAACTCGACAAGAGTGAATTTCAAGTGGAGACAATAAGTTACTTTTAATGTTGATAACTCTTGAATTTTTTTTAAATTTCTAATTATAAAACGATGCACAGATCTGGTCATCCACTCAGAAAAAAAATTCACTTTTCCAACGTTTTTTTAGCAGCATGCCAGGTTGGGGGTGATCACTAAAACAGTCTGATTTTTTGAAAAAAACAATTGTGAACGCGACCGGACGTAAAGGAAGAGGCCAATTTAGCGCAAACTTACATTGTAAATTGAATACCCACAAGGAAAAAATCATGAGATGAAAGAACCAAAAATAGATATTCAGCCAGCCAGACTCACTTAAAACTGAAGAAACATATATTGACAGTTTTGGTTGATGGTTTCTAACATTCAATACATAAATGGTGGTTGTTAACTCGTTAAAGAGCAAAACCACTTTTTGCTCCCATTCCCCCTTTGTTTGTTGGAGATGGGGGTCATTATGAATTATACTCTATTGATGAGGTTCTTTCCTAATGTAGGCTCTGAGATGGCTTGTAAGGTCTGCAGTTGATTTGCAGGTTTTACAGCAAATTATGCGGGTATTTCACACCACCATAACCCTTCCTTGATCTGCATTGTAATCGACCTGTACTGCATTGATATGCCTCGTTACACCTGTCTGCGACCAGCAGACCTTGTTACATATTGGGCATGACGAGAGGTCTGTATGTTTTGTATTATATTTCAAATGGTTTACCAAGCCAGCTTCAGATAGCAAGACACGGCTGCAGTATGTACTTGCCAGCCTTCTCTCTCTCTTCCTGGACCCGAAGGAAGTTCTCTGCCGAAGCAATTTCGCATGGCAAATGCTTTTAGCCTCAAGTTTGGCACTTCCTGCAGGATCTTTTCCTGAGCCCTCCCAATTTTCAATGTCTTTCCTCGTGTCCTTAAGATCATCTTTCAGTCAGTTTTTACACCTTTTCTTCGGTTTATGCTGTGGTAGTTTATGACCGACAAGCTCTCCATAGATTAGTTTTTTAGCCGTGATACATGACCCACCTAACCCAGTCAACTTTTGATGATATGTTTCAGTGCTCAAACTCTGAGACCGCCCAAGCACCCCCGTATACATACATCCATATGTGTGTGTGTGCGTGTGTAAATTTCTTTTAAATCTATGGATATATTAAGTGTGTAAATTCGTTTGAAATTTCTTACAATGTAGATATCTGCTCAAATGTTAGGATCATCGCGAAGGCTCAAATGTTGAAAATTCTGATCCGACTTGATCAGTGTCTCTCTTTTTTTCTGTGCTACAATGTTAAGTTGTGATGCTTCCATTTGGCCTTGTATAAGTGTATAATACCCAACCTCGTTTCTTTGCCTAGATCTGTGAGACTCAAATAAGTTATAGCAATAATATTCAAGAGTGTTCATTTGATCAAATATCCTACACGAGAGCCAATTAGGTGTCCATCAAATTTTTCAATATCAAGAGATTAGTTGTCACACTTCTTCGATCACGTAGCAAGAACGAACTGTATTTTATTAAGACGGGAAATTTAAATTAACTTTTCCCTCCATCAGTCCTTGGTGTCACTTGATCCTTCGATTAGATGACGTTGTTTGTTCTGAGTGACCAGAAAATGGATTTCGCACCATGTCTATATTAAATGACGATAGTGTTCAATAATTATATTTAAGTGATTATTCACCTCGATTTATCACAGAAAATGGAAATAAGACTTTTAAAGAATTTTTAGAACAAAACTACAGTTTACCCCCGTTAGCGCTCTACATACTATAGATGCAGTGCTAAATGAAACAGAGCTATGAGCGCTCATTACAATATAACATAAATAGAGATACGAGCTTTCAGTACTTGGAGTTGCAGGTTATCTTAAATTCTTGATGCGTAAAACGTTGTGCGACCTTGTGGATAGACAGTAAATTTGGTCAGAGATTTTGGTGTTATGGGAATACGCATGATAGTGGATCAGTTTCTTACAAATTGACATTCAATCTTAACATAATGTACGCAGTGCTATTCCCAACCTAGATGTACTGTGCCAGCAATCATTTTGTAATATAGAATGTCTTTGTTGATCCGCATCAAGATGGAATGGATTAGTACCGTGTATTTCATCTGATAGCTACTTTCCGGGTAAAACATCACGTGATGAAATATTACTAAGCGTCGACATATATCGTTAAGTGATAAAATATTGTGGATTGGTATGCGTTTATTCTCATGCAAGTGATACATTGACCAATGTAAATAGTATACACTCATTTCAGAGACTGTCTGTGATCTATCTGTTATCATCATTTATTTCGGAAATTTAGGATTATCAAATCTATTACGAAATATTCTTGAAAGAGAGCTGTGTAGCGAATCAACGCTAAACTTGGCAGCACCGTGCGAGGTATAACTGAAGTGAAATTTGTCCCATTACAACGTTTATTTTCTGAGGTCACAGTATCTCTAACTCAACTGCTCAATAATTACGTATCAACCACGATATTCAAAGTAGTATTTGTACTTACAAAATTATGGGGAAAATGAATTCGATTCTCAATGACTGCAAAAGTTTGAGAAAAATCGTTAACGCTCTTTCGATGGGATGATGCGTTTCTCTCCACAGCTTTTAAAACCCTCTCAAGATGGCCGACGAATCAATTCAGTGTTTTCTTCAATTTTCTTTTATTTGGAGAAATCACGTACAAAGAAGCAATCGAAGCTTCTAAATTAAAGGAGAATAATGAGTGGCACAGGAATGCTGTTGCAAAATCCGAAACAATTGTTTTTGATGGATAATTATTCAATTCTACTCACGTTCTTGCCGCAAATCAACTCATGTAACACAGCCATAGGAAATAAATTTTTATCTTGTGTTGTTGTTCGTGTTTTGTTTGTCTGTTTCTTGTTGTTTTTTTTTTCATTCATTTTAGCGGTTTAATATGTTTCTCCACCAAATCGCTGTCTAATTTTATGTAATCTGTCCCAAATTGGATACGTGCCACATTTATTGATTATAGCTGTCAGACAACAATGAAAGTTGCAAGCAAAAACAAAAACAAGGAGACAGACAGACGAAGACAAGCAAGTCACCAAGCAAACAGGCTTGATTGGCAACCAATACCGTCCATTAAACAATTTCCTCGGTTAAAGAAAAATTGATGCGGTTCGATGGGAGTCGATGGACGAAAAAAACAAAAACGACACTTCTGATCTGAACAAGCATCTAAATACTCAACAATCAATTCCCTAAAACACGCCCTCGCATACACTCAGAAATAGTATCCTGTAGACTTTCTAGGTTATCAATAGCGATAAACACACTGAAAATTGATTACACCATAATTATTAAATCGAAAAATTACTTAGTCGAACATTTGGGCTTAGAGGGAAGTTTTAATTGAAATACTTTTTTGGTTGTTGCATGCGTTTGAATAGCAAGATTTTCGGATAATTCAATCTTCTTCGAGGTCAATATATATATATATATATATAAGAAAGATAAATTATATGCGCAAACTCTGATATGAGTGTATGTGTTGTCACGATCAATGAATTTTCTTCATGAATAAAAACAGGACTAGTTGCTTCAGGGTCAGACTCCAGTCTGACTTCATTGGTGCAGCCTGTGCAAGGGACACATACATAGATAGAAAACTACGACCATTCCAGCCACTGGTCCAAATTTTTAAAAACAACATTTTCGAGTTTATTCTATGAACAGTTAGGGCTGCACGCGTGATAGATACATACATAGGAAAATCTGAATATTCCAACCACTGGGCCGAATATGAAAAAAGTAAAGATACTTTTCTCCAACTCGTTGAGGAGAGTGTGTGTATCTGTGTCCAAGATTTCGTAGAGGGGTTTTTACAATGGAGGGTTAAGGCTGTACAAGTGACACATACATTGATGTAAAAACGTATCTTTTCTGACACTAGGCTGGGTTATGAAAAATAGTTACTAACAAATCTACTTCTAGTGGGGTTGAAATAATGTTGAATGCAAAGTTTTAGCCTCATTAGTAGCGTTAAAGGATTCTAATAGTGGTGAGGGTTATTGTTGTCATTGTTGTTACCAGTGGGAAATAAGCATACTCTAGTAGGAGTCCGACAATTTTGTCAACTTCTCGTCAAAGAATAAGAACTCAATTCAAATAAGCAATCTTCTCATTTTGTCAAACTCCTACTGAAGTTTTGATTTTATTCCCGTATGTAACAACAATGACAGATGACAATGACCAATGATGTCATATGCGAATAATAGTAACATAGTGACGTACGCAAAAAACTGATCACAAATTCACTCCCATCTCTAAAGCTCAATTTGTGTCAATTTGTTTTGCTAAAGTTTGAGAATCCTATTTACAGGAACTACTTATAAACGAAATGGAACACTTAGTTTCGGAATGATATTGGGTTGGAGAAATGAATTCAGTTCTGTTAACTTATTAGATTGTAATGAAGCTAAGGAGTTTGACCCTAGCACAGCCAAGCTTGTTTTTCTTTTTTTCTTTTTTTTCTGTATAGGGATATTTAACGAGTAATTATATTATCAGGACGAAATAGACGAATTAACGGGTGACTGAAAGCAAAAATTAAATAAGAATTGCTCTTTACAAATTAACTGAAGTATTCACGTAAGAAATCACTCATTGGAATAACTGGCTGATCTCTCGTAAGCCCCCAAATGCAATTAAACGAGTTAAAGGCAGAAAATCATTTAATGATACCAGTCATAAGATCACAATGAGAAGAAATTAGGAGAATTAGGACTGATGCGAAATTCAAAATCGATACGAACAACGAAATTGTGTTTGCTGCATTATATAATTTTTCATATTTTTTTTTCATTATTTGTGTCTAAAGCTGCGTGCAAATCAAAAGTTAAATGTACACATTTTGAAGGAATTTTAAATAGATCAACAAATCACATTTATCAATTGAATGTGTAGTTGATTTTTTACTTTATTCTATTTAATAATTATCCAGTCCAGCAAAGATATGCCGCTGATATGAGGATTCTAATTCTAGGAACAATCGTTCAGTGCTACGGTATAGTTGATGAAGTGAATGTGAGACTATTCATCGTATTTTGTAGCATGCAGAACGCACTTAGATTATACAGCCCTGTTTCCGATATGCGGATACGTCAACATTTAATCTTGACTATCGTAAAAACATATTTGCATATACAATGTAAAGTGGCTTTTCTTTCTTTCTTTCTTTTTTCCAGAAAGAAAAGTTCACCTCTTATGTTGCAATGTGATGGAGATGTGAATGACCGAGTGATTAACGGTACGTACAATAGGATTGGTGACCCGAGTTCAAACTCTGACTAAGATAGTTAGCGTTCACTTTACACCAATCCCCTTTGGAAAAGCACGAATCCATCTCCTGCGTGTCAACACGTTTTGATTTAGCGTGGCAGGGTGTGGCCCATCACCCCATCTAATGTTTTGCGCTTTCTGTAACAGACCTGGTTGAAAGTCCGTTTCCAACAACAATCTTTGAAGTCTAATTAAAAAGATGTAGTGGGAGCAAGAGAGAGTGGAACAACTAAACATAGATAAAGCAATTTTGGATTGAGTCTTTTGATCTAATGAGACCAAGCGGGAACTTTTCAGTCATTCAAGCAAGCAATACATGTGGCGTAAAAAGAAGGCAAGATTTGCAAAAGGGCGCCAACCCGACAGTGAAGTCTGGGGGAGGATCCATTATTCTATGGGGTTGCTATAGTGCAGAGTTGTTGGTCATCTTGTGCAGATTGAAGGAGCCCCGTAAAAGAAAACTGTTGGGATATTCTTTAGGATAATCTGAAAAGTTAGGCTCGAAATCTCCGCATGAGAAGAAATTAGATATTCCAACAACGAACCAAGATCTCAAACACAAGTCAAAACAGGGGATTAAATGGTTGGAACAGGGAAAGATCAATGTTCTGCCATGGCTTTCACACTCACCTGATCTGAATCCTATTGAAAATTTATGGAGTTGATTAAAAATGAATGTTAGGAAAAGAAATTAGGAAAGAACATATCGGAATTAGAGAAACTCAGCTAATGAGAATGTCGTAAAATTTCTATCAAAACATGCCAGAAGTATTTGGGTAAGTATCCTAAACGTTTGGCAAAAGTTCTTGAACAAAAACGACACACAATATTGATGATCAATTGTTCTTTGTATGTCGTTACTGTACGAATACTTTTTGTTCGCGTGTTTTTTGGTCTTTTTTTCCCAAATATTGCCCCATAACTCCTTCAATAATGAACGTATTTACTTCATATTTTGTGTGTATCATTGCCTATGTTGTATCTTACTAAAACAAGTATGAATGAGGTTATCAGATGAAACGTACAATTTCTCACACCATACTAATACTTGTTGCCCCGATTGTTGGCTGTCTGATACAGTAAGTGGAAAATATATGCACGATTCATCTTGAAATCAGGCTCTACGTTGCAAATCAATGTATTCAGTTAAAATATATAGACTTTGTATATCTTAAAGTAATGACATTTCATCACTGCATAGTTTGCAAATGCTAAAAAGACAAAACATTCGAATATAAGATGCCTGATTCCTGCTTCAGCGTTCGAACCTAAACCAGTTGGCTGAAGATGAAATGCGTTGACCTCACAAGGCGTGTAGACTAATACAGGTACACCTTGATTGTGCGGTTAATTCTTTCCAAATTTTCCATTCTATCTAAAACCGTACTGTTCGAGGTCTTATGATTTATTGATAGTTTTTTTTTTCAGCTTATACTTAGTTACATTAATTCGTTCAGCAATACCTGATCTGGTGTGCATCAAAACTTGCACTTATCAAAACTGCACTATTCAAAGTACTTCTGTATATCTCTATACAAGCAAAATTAAATCAAGGTGTAACACATTGAAATAAGAACATTATCAAAATGGAGGTTTATTCACATAAATAATCTCATGCCCCTAGGTGTATGATCCTCGGATTCCGGCTCTCTCAAAGTATCGTATTATTTTATTTATCTATTCTTGTAATCGTATTTATCTATCTATTTATTACAGTGAGAAAAATAAATATATAGGAATAAAAAGCTTATAATAATAACCAGGTAAAAGAAAACAGTTTCAATACAACATCGGAGTTTCAGATGATTATATGATACATAGCAAATATCAAATTCTTAGTATATCTCTGAATTTTTGAGATGAGGTATTATTATCATTTCTATCATTATTCGGACCATCTTCATCTTGGCTGTTTTTCATACAACGTTTCGGCCGTTGTACTCAGCAGCTTTCATCAGTTAGGTGTGGGGAAGTAACGAACCGAACCCTTTATTTAACCGACAGGGGTATATTGACTGCACTCCCTTCTTAGCATTAGTAATATTATTATTGTCTCACACTGGGATTGAACCTAGAACCATCAGATTACTTGCATTAATTTTGTCTGATTCTGTAACCACTACGCTATAGAGACATAGCGTAGTGGTTACAGAATACTACTAATGCTAAGAGGGGAGTGCAGTCAATATACCCCCTCGGTTAAATAAAGGATTCGGTTTGTTACTTCCCCACACCTACCAGATGATACCTGATGAAGGCCGTAAAGCACAACGGCCGAAACGTTGTATGAAAAGCAACCAAGATGAGGATGGTCCGAATAATAATAGAAATATCAAATTCGTCATTATAACAAAGAAAGTGTCTATCTACAACACATGACAGTTATTCCCTTGCAGTTGGCACCGTGGGGCAACGGAATCTCTTGCCGGTGCCTGGGGTCGGCCCTGCATACCATGCAAGAAAAAAAAAAGAACGACTTCACTTCTAATTAGTACACCTGACTCTCTCTTGTTCTGGTCTCGTCTCTCGTTGAAGTGGGTTAGAAATGAAGCAATATTCAAGAGAAAGGTTTTCACGGTCTGATAAATATAGAGCAAGCATACTTGAGAGTTATTTCATTATCCCGTTAACTACGGGAGGTAGTACGTGTGATAGTTACCCATTTCAAGTTAGAAGCCCTTGTCCATTGCAAGATAATCAATTGCAAGCTGTTTATTGCAAGATAAGAGCCCTTACTCAAAAATAGAATTGAATTACCACCAATCACAAAAAAAACGGAAATTCTATTGAGTTAGCTATAGAAAGGCAATGACGGAAATCTCCGTCAACCGCAATTAATTGATTGATAATTATTCCGTTGAATCTCTTGAAAAGCTCACTGTAGCATCAAACAGATCCTGTTTTTGAAACGCATTTCAATTGTTTTAATTTCCTGCATGGTTACAATTTCCTGAATTCACGTAATCATCAAAACCTTTGATGTTAAACAATAAAAAATACTTCACACTGAGTTTCGGGAGAGCAGAGAACTCTAGGCTATTATGAAAGAGAGATTTTTATAATTCATCCTAAATAGAAAATAACAATGATAAATGAAATAAAGAAGATATTCATGAATGTGTTTACTTTCAGAATATTTCGATAGAATTAACAGCGAAGAATTGGTGTGATAGCGTAAGTATAAAAATCAACAGGTCCGCTGCCTGATGCGTAGTTAATAACAGAGCTTGATGCTGAAATTGTCATTGTATAATGTTCGATCGATGTGATTAATATTTACCACTGAATTAAGTGCATTGCCAAAGAAGAAGACGGAATTGAAAAATAAGTATTTCTATTTTCATTATTAGGTTACAGACTCTGGCTCTGGCGATCATCTCAGACGAGACTCTACAAAAAAAATATGTGGAAACAACGCAAATTCAATCTTGAAGACTATGAATAACCGTAACACTGGATTTGATAGTGGAAGCAATTTATCACGTAAATTCTATTCATACTGAACGACAAAATCCATAACTTGAAACAATTTCATCGCAAAGTCATAAAGAGGAAAATAATAAGTAAATATGAAAATTTAAGAATTTTAATTCGAATTTAAGAGCTTTTGAAAAGGAGACGGCTTGCTTAAAAATTAAACCTATCGATAAAAACGCATTTGTATCGACAGTAAATAAAACGGCTATTACTAGAACTTGTGCTATGAAAGAATTCCTCAATCTTCTGCAGTTCCCTTAAAGGCAGAAAAAAGTCAATAACGAAGAATTTCGAACTGTCTTCGAGGAAACTTCTGATACTACACGATTTTTTTAATACGTTTTGATACACATATCAGGTTACGCGCATATAGGGGGTTCGTTGTGTGACTGTGTGTGCGCGTGCGTGCGCGTGTGTGCCTCTGTGTGTGTGCACGCACGCCTCTGTGTGCGTGTGTGTGTGTCTGCGCGCGCCTCTGTGTGTGTGTGTGTGCGCTCTTGCGCGCCTCTGTGTGTGTGAGTGTGTGTGTGTGTGTGTGTGTGTGTGAATATGTGTGTGTGTGTGTGTGTGTGTGCACGCGCTGGCATGTGTTCGAATTTTTTGTGGCGCTACTGATTGGCAGATTTTACATCCATTCGGTATTTAAAAAGCAAACCATACATTTGTGAAGACACGGTACCAAGATTCGAACCAGGACCCACGATTTACAGAGAAAGAAAAAAAAATGATAACAAAGGAAAATTGTCCACTATCGTCTACGACATGAGTGCATATTCTTTCGGCGTTTATGACCACGAGTTCACGCGTGTGGGTCATTTAAACCTACCCTGATAAAAAAAAAAGGCAAAATATTTTAGGGTTCAAGTCCTATAACGCCGATTCTACCGGCTTCTTTTAGATGTAATTCTCTTCAGCCTCTGGAATGCCATGTGTTCGAGAGAATAATTGAAACTTTCATCCAACACGAACGCACTGACAGAGGGCAACGTGTGTACATGTTCGAGAACGCATCGAATAATAATGATAATTCTGAAGCAGTAGTAGTAGTTGTAGTAGCAGCAGTAGTTAGAGAGCTTTGCATTCAGATGACGTTAATAATCCTGAGTAATACTGATGTTTGCACGCTGCGTGAGAGTATCGTTGCTCGTAATTTTTAAAAAGATATTCTGCATCTCAAATTCCCATTTAAATTTTGTTAATAACAATGTAGCTTTTAAAGAATATCCATCTGAATAATTTCTATTAAATCATAACGAGCAAAAGAATGAGACTCGAAGTGCATCGTTTAACTAACAGCGATTTAACAAATCCAGCTGAATAACAGCCTTTTCTAGCTTCTGCATAACCATTAAAAATATCAACTGAGTAATATCTTAATTGCTCCATAGGTTTGTCACACGAGTCCAGAATAGGGGAATAAAGTTTTGTTTTTTTTTTTCATTATAGACCCTCGTTTATTCCACATTTCGAACACAGAAAATTATTTTTTTTTAAATCAAATCAACGCACCCAAAACAGTAAATTTGTGCGCAACAGGTTTGTGAGTCGAAGTTTATCGGTCTGAATTAAAATCAATAAAAAAAAAAGCGAATATCCAGAGGAAAATTGAATCAATCCAAAAATGAAAATAGCATATTCACAAAAAACGGATCAAGTATTGTTTTTTTTTTTTTTTTTTCTTCTTTCGTGAAAAGTCCCTACTGGAACATAAACGATGCTATTTTCAGCGGCGGGCTATGCAACAATTATGAAAATGACTACAACAGAGCGGAGGAGGAAGCGTCAGTAGCATCGCATTTTCTAGAACGACACGCGTTTCTCTGAGACGCTTGATTTTACCGCCGTTTTATTCGAGTGTTTCTCTTTGTTGTATTTATCATTTTTACGCGCCAAAGAAGTGTCGTGTTTTCCGGTATATAAGACGTACCACCATGCAAGACGCATCTTAATTTTTGCAGACACATTCTTGAAATTAAAGAAAAAAAAAAAACCTCTTCTTTTTCCTCTGATCTTCACCCCCCCCCCCCTCACACACATTATCGGTTTATTTCATTTCGCTTTTATTTATTCAAATCTATATTAAACCCTACAGTGGCTGGCTGTTCTCATTATTTGCATAGCGTAATAACGTTGAACAACTGAAAAAGCGTTCATCCCCGGAGAAAAAAAAAAACGCGTCTTATATGCCGTAAATTACAATAACATTCCTTTTTTTGTTTTTGTTTTTTCTTGATTGTTTCATTTCATTCACTTGCCCATTCATTTTTATTTCTCCCGTGTAGCAGCCACAGATTCGGGAACGAAGAAACAAACATAGATTTTGATTTATTCCAAACAATAGAATACGCCGATAGCTTAATAATACTATGCCAAACTTTTATTATTTATGAATAGTTTGAAAATATCGCTTATTATTCGATCAAATAAAAAGGGAGATTTTGAGAGAAAGAAGAACCTTATTTTCTCCAAAACTATTAAAGCTACTGAAACGAATTTGGTCAAAAATGCCGTGTACACATAAACCTTATAGCCACGATCGATGTTACTTTAACTGTGGGATGCAGGATCAGAAATCACTGCTGTTAATGGATAGATGCTGAAGACTGCATGGTCACGATACTATAGTGCTTATATACTTACTATTGTGATGTCTGCACAACACAGTGGACAATATCACCTGTAGCAGCCGTAGGAATCTATGCTGCTAAGACGCACTAATTAAAATTATCACTAGATAAATATCATTTCGAAGCATTTAAACCAAAATTGATGCCCAACAGAGTTGAATTGCATTCCCTTCTCAATAAACGACTCGTAAAAGCGTTCACAGCATGCTACAACAGCCTCTTCCCTAATGAACAGAACCTGGCTGTAGTCACTTCTGTGATGGCGACCGGCAGTAGCAGCCATCTAGTGACATAAAGCAGAAGCCCGAGCAATACCCACATCTGCGACTACCGCCCATAATTAGATGGCTTCTTTGCCCCCCCCCCCCAACCAATTCTCCTCTCAGCACTTAGTTGCGGGCTGTGTTTATTTATTTAAAACTCTTTTTAGCTTCTCCTTTTATTGTTTTAACGCTTTTAAATTATATATACATCCATAAAGGCACGTTAGAATCCTTTGTGGATCGCCGGCACCCTTTTCCGACTTCCCTTTTTTTTTTGTCTTTTTTCTTTTTTTTTTTTTTTTTACAAAACACCGCGAAATCGCAATTACCATGCAACAGTAACATGAATGCGTGAATCAACTTTTTTTTTCTTTTTTTTTTTTTTGCTTTTCACTCATTTTCTTTTTTTTTTTATCTGAATTATTTCTCAGACAACGCTGACATTTGTCTTTTTTCCTCTCTCTCTCTCTCTCTCCTCTTTCTCTCCTCTTTCTCTTCCCTCTCCCGTGTGTAACTCGACTCACCGCACTCCTCTCCCTCCCATCTCTCTCTCTCTCTCTCTCTTCTGTCTGTTTTTCGTCAATTTGCTTCACCACCACTACTACTACTACAACTACTACTACTACAACTACTACTACTACTACTACTATTACTACTACTACTACTACAATTCCTCCTACTACTGCCGCTACTGCAATAGCTCTTCATCACTTGTGTAACTGTGACGACGGACACGACGACTACATCAGAGACTGAAACGACGAAGAAGAAGAAGAGGAAACCATCGAAGCATGCCTGGCACGTCCCCGACGCATCATATCTGGCATAACCGTGCTGCTGCTGGTCCAAGTTCCATTGCTGCCACTACCAAACATCTACCATTATTTGTCCTTTGAACAACAACAAAATACGCTCTCATATCCAAGCCCTTCTTTCCTATCAGGAAACCCACGAGGAAGAAGAAGAAAAAAAAAAAAGATTCAGAGGAGACCAAACTACCAGACTATCATCTCAAAGGGAAGATTCACCAGGAAGATAGCATCAAACGCGTTGCTGCCTCTACTGACGCTCTAACAAATAACATATATATATCTGTATCTATACATACACATATATACTCTGAAAAAAAAAGGTTACCACAAAGAACACGGAGACCCTTTTCTTTCTTTTACGTGCATTCATGAACAGTATTTCTCATCGTGTGAAAATAGATAGATAGATAAAAAGACCTCGAACCTTAAAACGCGAGCTCCGACCATATATTCACTTATAAATCTCCCATTAAGTGAACAAGAAAAAGACAGCGATCTGAAAGAGAAGCTGTGAAATTGTTCCGTGACAAGCATAGACATCCCTTGTGTACCAGCCTCAACTATCATCACTTATATTCCATAAGATAGCTCTACAAAAAATATCCTCCGTGGTCAAAATAATAATAATAGTAATCCTTACTGCTAATCTCCGATCTATTGTTATTATTACTAAAACAATTCTTTGCCTTGGAGTTGGGTTGGTGTCGAAACAAGCAACATCATCTTATTTACCTGGAGCAGCATTGGTCACCGGAATTACTAGAGGAAGAAGGGAGTTACTAAAGCTGGCCAGAAAAAATCCTCTGACCGGAGGTGAAGAACAGATAGCAAGCGAAAAACAAAAGCAACCCCCGTGAAAACGAGGGGTGGAAAAGAGAGGAAAAAAAATAATAACAAATCTTGAAAGAAAGGACGAGATAAATATATATGTACATATATATATAAATATATACATATATATATGATCACAGTATCTATCTATATTTTTTAAATGAAGCGAAAAATATAAGAGGGCTTCGAAGTGAAAGAAAAACAAAAGCCGAAAAATTGTCAAGCCCTAAAGGCGGAAGTGAAAGAAAGTAAAAAGAAGAGACCCCCCCCCCTCAAACCTTCCATATTATTTTAACCAAGGAAAAAAGGAAATTCCACGCATTCATTTGAAATCAATTTTGCCCCTGAAAATCTGAAGACGAGAAAAGAAAAAAAAACGACAGCTTGAATTTAATATTCTTTTTTTCTTGCTTAGATTCTGAACTGGTCCAATGCGAAAGAAAAAATACTTCTTTGGATTGGATATTGAACGTTGGAAGTTTTCGAAGGCTACATTACTTTTTATTCATTCTGACCGATAGACGATGTATTGATAGTTATTTCGAATATTCTATCGCCAAATTCTTTCGTCTGTTTTTTCTAACGTTATTCCTTTTTCCCTCGGGGGTAGCAAGTAAGTACACACGTACTTCGTACACACGTAAAACAATCAAACAGATACAGATACCCACAAAAATACCCCTATTTTCCATCTATCATTTCATCTGTTTTTATCTGTCATAACATGTAAAAGTCTACTGGAGATATTTATTACTCATCACAAGAAAATCTATTTCTGTATTTATCTAAATTCATTGTTCAACCCCGACCATCTCCGTGTCATTTTTTTTTTTTTTTTTTTGCTATTCCCCCCCACCGTTGTTTCTCTTCATTGAGATAATCATTAATCTCTTCTAATTGTAGAGGGATTTTAGTAAGTAAATTATGTCTGCAGTGCTAATATAGCAGTACTACACGAGCATGATTCAACAATAATAACAAGCAGATTGCATAATAGTTATAATGATGACTATGCCTATGCGTGAGGTGAATTGCCACGCGCTCTGACAAAACAAGGCTCCAGTCCGAAGAGATAGGTGTCTATTATTCACAACAAATATACCCACCAACCAAGCTCCGATAGTTTGACAACAACTATCTTTACTTTTCTTGGTTAGCTGCCATTTTCCTTCCCTTTTAAACCATAGCCGAAACAAAGAACGCTCAGATTATGAATGGGATATTCAGAAAAGGTGGACATTATTAATTATTAATAACAAATCTTTTCGTGGGCAGTTGCCTGAGAGACACGCGAGTTTTCACACGCGTACGCGCCCACGTACCAGGCTCTCTCGTGTAAACACATGTTTATATCTGTCTGAGCATATATAATCGTACATAATATATGCGATATAAATTACGTATATAAAATTTAATCCCCGCGTTTGATATCTAATATTAT
This sequence comes from Thysanoteuthis rhombus, assembly GCA_963457665.1. Taxonomy (NCBI): domain Eukaryota; kingdom Metazoa; phylum Mollusca; class Cephalopoda; order Oegopsida; family Thysanoteuthidae; genus Thysanoteuthis; species Thysanoteuthis major. The sequence goes on from OY735213.1 coordinate 40,598,090, forward strand.
CCAATGCGTTCATAATACCTTGGATATGTATTCACATGATGGTATCTCAAAACATTACTACACGTAATGAGCAGAGTTTGTAAAGAGAAATGCGCTAAAAGCCAACGAAAACTCTGATTAAGTTTCAATGGAACATTCTCGTCAGGATATCAACAGGCATTGACGTACACACGCACACACGCTCACTGACAAATAAGACTATCCACACACACGAACAAAGGATCAACAATAAACAGGGGAAGCAACTTTATTATGGTCATTTTTTAAAGAAAAATTAATTGAAAAGGAAAACAAAACAGAAGAGAAACAGTGTACCAAATTTCGATCGATTCAATCAAAACAGACGATAGGTAATTCAAGTAAACGGCGATAGATAAATGAAAACAAAGAATTTGGTGTACAAAAAAAAACGACTGGAAATTCCTAAACTTTGGAAGTTTTTTTTTTTTTTTCACAATTCTGAAACTTACCCGACAAATATAATCAATATTTCAACATATCATTATACATAGCCATAAGTGATTTGTGATTCGATGCCAAAAGCGCATGCTCGAAAACTTCCGACTCAATCGTCAGTCCATACGGAACTTAGGTGCTATGGATGTTGCTAAAAGCTTGCTTCTATATGTAACCAATTGGGCACCGCTATAATGATAATATGGTTTATCCAATTGGCTTCTTCCATATTAATAACCATTTATCAACATTGAGAGCTTTTTTCCCTAGTTTTCTCTAGTACTGATGAGTAGCGATCAGCACTATGCTATTTTGATTATTTATGCTATGCATAATTTCAGAAGTATAGTGTTCATTTCTATGGTATGTTAACTAACATTGTCTAGTTATGACCGTACTATATTATCACTACTGACGTATAGTGATCATTACAGTACTGTTGCTTGCTTGCATGTTAGGTGTTAATTATTTTGATATAAATTACTGACTAAGTTGTGGCCATCGAACTGCAACTCTGTCATTGATCAAAACGTATTTGCAATCTAAATCGCATTTAAGTTTGGCTGAATTTTTCTTCTTTTTTTATATTCATGCTATTGGACATTTTAGATTTTGGAAAATTGACCGAATTTATCTGTTGACTTAATAAATGAAATTAGCTTAGTAAATGTCATTACTATAACAATTGATGAAGAAAAGATCATAACATTTTAAGGAAAATATTCCTGAACATTTTTCTACATTCAAGTCTTAAAACATAAGATAAAATACTGCTTTGAACGATGGATATGTATCATTAAGATGAACTTTGGTAGGTAAACGTACAATTTAACATTAGAATCAAAATTGAAGTATAAAAATTAATCTGTAAAAAGCTGAATCAATACTTAAATGTATATCAATAAGAATGTAAAGGTCAATCAATTCCTATGCATGTATTTATACGCAATTTTAGACGTAAACGTAAATAAATAAATCTCAAGGGACTAGGGGATTTTTTTTTTTACAAAAAAAAAGCTTTCTTTGTTCATCACTTTTAATCTTTTTTATAATTATTCTACCGCAACTACTGTTGCTCTCTCCACACAACGTGTAGCTGTATTTGTAACAGAGGTGGCGGTCGTCGTCATAGTGCTTGGTCGTTGTCCCCATTGTGGCCACCGACGTGAAGGTGGTGCTGGAAGTACCTGTATATGGCCATTGTTTTTCGACCTCAGCAAAAGCCACCAGGCTGTCGATCGCAGCAAGATTAGCCTTCGGGAATACACGACATTGATGGGTGACAAATAAGCATGAAGTAAGGTCCAAAGAGTCCTTGCGGTAATGGCGAACACACCTCCAACTCACAACAGTCCCATTACCAATACTCCCCACAAAAATGTGGCGCAGAATGCCCTGGCATTTATGGCAGCCACCCCCAAGCGGGCTGGGGTCCCGGTCAATAACGGACCCGACGAAAGGATTACGCTTAATGTTGGAGGAGTCCGACATGAAACCCATGTTTCAACACTCAACAACTGTCCCAACACACGCCTTTCGAAATTGGCAGATTTACACAAGCAATCCCATCAGAGAGAGGAATATTTCTTTGATCGGCACCCAGCCGTTTTCAACTCTGTTATAGACTTTTATCGAACAGGTGAGTCTTTTTTTAAATCTCAACTGAAACTTCTTTTTACTTTAGTATCAATTATATTGTGTCTTGTCTCTTTCTCTCCTCTTCTCAATCTACCACTATCTATCCATATATCTATTTATCTCTCTCTCTCTCTCTCACACACACAATATATATATATATATATATATATATATATATATATATATATATATGTATGAAGATGATATATATGTATATATATATATGAAGATGATATATATATATATATATCTTCTTCATCAATGTTGTGTATAGTTTATTCTATTAACACAGGTACGTCCTTCTATACAGCAAATTTGGTGGATCATAAACTGAGAAAAACCAGTCAGAATTCGGCGATGTATAAACTGGCTGAATAAGAAACGTTTTCTGGCTAATATATACATTGTTTGATCTATTATACATCAATCTTTATGAGGACTACAGGATATTGGGCTTCTGACAACTGACAACCAAGCAGGAAAACCAACAAACAAACAAAAAAAACAGGCCAATCAAGCCGGGCAAGAGATTCACGCCGTTGACATGATGATATCTGATATGTTGGACATCAAATGATGATGAACAAAATATTCGATCAGTCTTAACTATTGATTTTTCGCAGTGATGGTTGCTAAGGAAACCAAATAAATTGCTCTTGTTTTGATCAATTTCAGCTCCTGTAGGCTCAAGATTGGTAATAAGACTATATACACACGTCAAAATCATTATAGTCATTCATATACACGCATTTAAATGAATGCATGCGTATATACATCACGTATATAGACAGGCAGTGTGTATTTGAGTGTTTGCGTAGATGAAGAATACATAGATATATGACATTGCATTTATACAAGATATAGGGTTTTACACACGCATCCATATATATATATATATATATATATATATATATATATATATATATCTTTGGGTATATCTATGCATGCTTAAATTCGTGGATATCTTATCCTGAACGTTTGCCTAACCTTCTTATATTTCTCATTCATTAAAGAAAGCAATGAAGGAATTCATTATTTCAAAGGGAACGGAATAGCCGACTGGTTGCATTGTTTCTAAATGGCGAGGCAGCATTATTTGTTGAAATTTTATTATCGAAAAATGAACAATACAGATTTATGAGAGAAATTAGTTTATGTCTGAGGAATAAGTGCACCTCAGTCACATAAGCGTTTGTATCTTTGTTACTGCACACAACTCTCTCTTCATGTATGCATTTAGGCCAATAACTCTCACCAAACACTCGTCTTAGACAGACAACAAAGTACAGAAAAGTTCTGTTATAGAATGGTATAATGTTGCTCGACTTAGTTACTCCACCATGATAATTTGGTATAGAAATACAAAAGGTTCAGTCGATGAGGATATGTAAAGATGGATTCATTCATATATATATATATATATATATATATATATATATATATATATATATATATTTGTGTCTGTGAGTGACTGCTTATACTCATATGATTTTAGTGCAGACGAACTTCTGCTCTCGAATATGTATGTGCATATCCTTTCATGTGAGACGAGATCAATGTAAATAAGAGAGGTTACATGTGTTATGGCTCTGCTCAGTTATATTTATGAAAGTGATATTTTTCTTTCATATAAACAAGTATTGTTGTCATATCCATTGCTTGGAATACGTTTATTCCCAGCAAGGGGCATGGGTTTATTGGATTAATACTGCCTGCAGAGATCGAAGAGCGATTCAACGAAATGGTTTGGCTTCGATTGCTAAATTGTGAACACGCCATCTTTTATCATTCGATGATTTATGAATCAGAGCGCTCGACGGCAAACTGTCAGTCTCATCTGAGCAAAGTAAATATAAGTCGTCGGGTATTGGTTGGTCGCTTTGGGAATGAGCTAAACTCTCAATAACCATTGTCTGTCATTTAGATGTATTACAGAATTAGTCTAGGTAGAGTTTAACACTTTTCACACTCAACAAATATTTAGCCGAGAAAGGAACTTATACGAGCAACAACGGACCATATCCTGAGTAAGATAACTTTCCATGAATCTGCATGGATATCTCTCTTTGGTCCATCCTTTGTTTTCCTTCCATGAATTAAAATACCTGTCTGATGGAACGTACAATGGTTAACAAAAATGTACAGTGAGTTTGTCTGCAGTAACGCCTAAAACTCTGCCGTTACGTCTGACATTCCAATCGAAAAGCAACAAGTAATCACGTTCCGTTGTATTGGAAACGTCGCGATGATTATTCTTGTGCAACAAAGGCCAAAGTGTCAGTAGATAGATGCACATTATATGATACTTATTAGCTGTGCCTTTCAGTGCAATGGGAATGCAATGATATTATAATCAATGCTCTTTTCTAGGAGTAAGCGTGCGCAATAATCTCATGTTACGCAATTTTTTTCCCAGTGACATAAGTATGTGCGCACTTTTGAATTCGACGTAGAGAATCAATAATTTTTCTTTCAGTAAAAGCTGAGTAAGCTATCAACAGAATTCGGAACCTTTTGCGTGCACATTAATTTCCTTTGTGCACTGATTACGTACGCATGCACACTTAGGGGGAACGGGGATTATATATATATATATATATATATATATATATATATATATATATATATATATATATATATATATATATATATATATATCGCTTAAATTCAGCATTACTGACCGTTGAGTTCTGCGTAGGGCAAAGGTAAATGCCAGCCTCTGGGTCTGAAGCCAAGGTTTCGATCCCACCTCGTGGTACTGGATGGATAATGGATAGTCTATAGCCACACTGAAGAGTTGTAATACAACGAAACAGCTGTCTGTGGATGACTCAATTATTATATAACATAGGGTTATATATATATATATATATATATATATATATATATGTCCCCTGTGTTATAACTGTGGGGTGAAATCATTAAGGAGACAAAAAAGATCATTTTCAACAAAATGCATCACTTGAGAAAAAATCAAAAATTAAAAAGAAAATAACATTCAAAAAACAAACTGAAATCATCTGATCAAATGAGAACACTCGTATTTCGTTCTCTCTCATGATGTAAGTGTGATGCATGAAGGCATAGCGAGATGTGACTGTTATCTCTGTCAGCGCTCTTCAGACGTTGGTTTAAATTTTAATCGAAGACTGATTGGCTAGACAGCTTAACTGCACCTTCTACATCGCATGACGTTTCAAACGAATCAAGTTATTGACATAATTGTGATAATTACGGACGGAGGATCAAGAAGATTAATGTGATCCTGGCACAGGTCCACGTTCCATCGTATCTCCTTTTTTGCTACCGAAAATTATCCGTGCAACTTGGAAATGAGATGCAGCAGAATTATCCAACAGCTTTAAAATTAGGAGCTATTCAAAATGTCTTAGAATATCATGGATAAGAAAGCTGAACGCCGTTTTAAAACATCTACATGTTAAGTTACATAAATTATAAAAGCAATTTACCTCTACATGTTAAAAAGAAGCAATGCTCGCGTGATAGATGCGTAGGATGTTTGAATTCAAGCGTGTGCTACCCATACAGAAACGATTGTGCAATGTATCGTGTGGCAACGTTTTAGAATGTAGACCTTTTTTTTTTTGTTTGTTTTACTTTGGCCATGCCAGTAATTTATTTGTCCAGTGGTCTGAAGAGGCAACTACTTCTTTCTTTTGTCGTATTTCTTCAAATCAATTCTCACTCGAGTCTTTCACAAAATGATTCTTAAACCTCTACTGTATCTGGAGAAAAGAGAATCGATGGAAGATTAAATTTGATTTCCGAAGCACACTGTCCCTGTTTAATATGAGTGATGTAATTTATGCATTGAAAGAAGATATTCTGTCTATCATTGAATACTATCTGTGCTAGCGAAACGTTCACGTTTTCAGTCTCCTACGGATTGACAATATATTGCGTCTGTGACCACCTCCTCTTCATCAATCGTTATTCTGACATAAATAATGAAATAAATCAGAATCTAGATGTGTGTTGTACGATATATACACTATAGGATTTTGAATATTTTTGTTGAGCCTTTAAAATCCTTCTTTTTTTTTTCTAAATTCTTATCAAATTCATCAATCTTCTTTTTTCTTTGGGCAATATGTTGCTGATCATTGTATATCTTCTAGCCGTTTATTTGTTGCTCCTTTCTTTTTTCTCATAACGTTTCGATCGTTTACTCTCCGGTCTTCTTCTCCTGACTTAGAATTAGTTCTAGCAAGCCATTTCATTGATTCTAAATGAATGTTAAAATTTCAAAGAAAGAGTTCTCGTTTCATTCATTTGATCATTTGATATCTTTTTCGACGTTTTAATGTTCTCTTCCTCTTTTTTAGTTATGAACTCTGTCTTTTGTTTTGCCTACACATATTCGATCCTAACTTTATCACATATATATATATATATATATATATATATATATATATATATATATATATATATATATATATATATATATATATATAAATACAAAACATGCGTGTGTGCTTATATATATGTGTGTGTGTGAGTGTGTGTCCTTGTTGTTATGCACAAGAAAATGTATTTCTGCTTGCCACATGAGAAGTAGCCACTTCGAAAAACCACTTGACTTTATTTCTCTTCTCCTTTTCAATTGTTCAGATTAATGGCACCTGCTGTACTTTGCAATGAAAATTGTCATTAGCAAATTAATCTATTTACCTCTTCTTCACTGATTTGACATTTCGTTTTCAAATCTCGATACCATTAAAAAAACAAAAATCACTTCCAACAAAAGTTAAACTCAGTTAAAGACGATCGAAAATCTTTTTGTTCGATAACAAATATTTTGGATATGCTAACATTACCCGAAACGTATCGAACCATGTATTTAAGTGAACATGCATTCTGCAATATGAATGTGCTTCAGGCTGTTTCACTCTCCAACCAGATTTGTATAGACGCGTATAGTTGCATACAAACCACGTATGAACTTATAATAAAAGGATGATCATTTCGTAGCAACAGACCGACAGACCGACAGACAGACAGATAGTTAGATAGATAGATAGATTGATAGATGGATAGATAATTTGAATATTCTAAACAAATTCACCCCACCTTGTGCATATCACATTCAAATTCATATATTCAATCGAATGTCTTGTAAGAAGTTGATTGGTAAATTCGTTTATTCGATATTAGAATCAAAATACATTATTTCTGCCTTGTCTATACTCTCTTAAAGGACAAATAAAGAAAAAAAAAACGTCCAGATAAATGAACTACTTGTCAGAGTTGAAATATCTCCTCCTTAAACAATTCCAAATTAACCTTTCAACAAAATTCTCTCCTGACAAATGCATACCAACAGATCCTCGAGAATTGACAATTCTGGATATTTGACATAATTGAATTTATTCAAATGAATTATAATTCTTGTAATGAACTAGTCAAAAAAATTTTAATCGACTTTCCAAACAAAATCCGATTATAGACGATGCGTCATAAGACCCCATTCGTTCAGTTAGAAAGGTTTTTCCCATTTTTGATAAACGCAGGACGATGAAAATAAGTAAATTTCAGGTTAACCAGAAAGTGTGTTTCAGGTACATGATACTACCTGTGTCCCATAATTGTTGTTACATTGAGTGTATGAAAAATATATGCAAATGAAACAACTATTATGGGACAGAGGTAGTATATCTTATTGACTCGCTTACAATAGAAAAGGTCATTGCCCGCCTTAATAAGATTTATACTAGATTCAGCTGTGACTGAACCTTGACCTTTGTCTCTCATGAAATTCATTCATTATTCCTTGATTAAGTATCAACCTTTCATTAATGTTGGTAATATTATTTTCAATAAATGGAAAATGATTAGATAAATGTGTAAAAGTGATAAACACATTTCACAAATAGAGATCTATTAAATTTGAATTTTAAAAACTGATCTTTCTTACGTTTTTGGTGAATCTATCAGAAGAGAAAGTTAACTAATTTACGACTAGTACAATGTGAAACAAATAAATTGAATAACTATCTTATTAGTTATTACTTGTTTTTTTTTGTTTTTTTATTATTAGATGAAGTATTGTGATCAATTGTAATTATTTTGATTACTTAAAGATTAGGATGAAGGTAAACAGTAAAACAAAATAACACCAAATTGAATAATGTTTAGAAAATGTCATCGGTACTACTTAATCAAAACACTTTACGGTTGTAAACATAGCTGCTAACTTCAGTGAACTGTGTAATCTCAAGTCCCAATGCAGACAATTAGATTCCCCCCTTGGGCATCTTCTTTCCAGAGCTCAGGCACTAAACAAAGGACAACAAGGTTATTTCCCCACGTGAAAACCCGCTCTTATACAACGCTACCAAGAGAAAGAAGGGAGATACATGCAGACATCTTTTTTTTTTAAATTCTATTTTATTTTGGGGGTCGGGGCTAAAACGATAGAAAGTTCGAGTGTTTCATAACTAAATGTGCAGACCTGATTAGCGACTCAACAAAAACCGTCACGAGACCAATGTCTTTTGGCAGCATGCCATGTTGGGTGTGATCAATTAAAAAAATTTGGAAAAAGGGGTGATCAATGAATAAATTACCTCTCGCGTGGTTTGTTCGGCCCTGATCAGTAAAAAATGTTCGAATTTTTAAAAAAACAATTATGAACGCTGCCTGACATAGACCGAGGGACCAATTTAGCATAAACTTACATTGAAAATTAAACCCTCACTAAAAACCTATTTGCGAAGGGTTTTTTTTTTTTTCAAGTTTCTTTTCTGGACACAAGGAGTAAATGCTTACAGTTTCAGCCCTCTAACTCCATTCGTGTTACCTGTATGTGCAACGCACGCATAGATAGCCACCTAGGGACTAAACAAAGGTCAGCAAGGGCGATTGATGAAATTCAAATTCATAATTGTTACATTTGCATGTACATTTCATACACTAAATGTAATAATCTATTATGTGACAGAATTAGCACCATGCATTTTAGACACATCATCATTATCATCATCACCATCATCAGCCTTTGGACATAAACCTTCCCAAGGATTCGCCAGGCCTCTCTATCGTGGATGTCGCGGAGCCAGTACTTTCTGAACTTGTCCAGCTCGTCACACCATGTTTTGTCGGCCACGATTTCGCATATGATCTCTAGTGATCAACGTTGTGAGCTGCGACGTCCAACTGGAATTTCGTTGGTTTTATCAACCAATCTTGGAGTGAGCTCAATCTTCATTGGGTACCTCACACTTGTGACCCAGTGTCAGACTGAGATAGATAGGTAAGATAATTGAGAGAGTCATGGCCCTGACATATGACTCATTTGAAAACTGATGAAGCCAATACTGACAGTTTTCGTTGACAGTTTCTAATTACCACAATAATACAATATCTGAATGAGTATTATGGTTATAGAATAATTTCAGTGTTCTTATTACACAGTAGTAATCTCATAGCACGAGAGAATAGGGAAATGGAGATAATTGGGGAAAAATCTTGTGAAGCCTAATTATTTGAACTTGTTATTTCTGCTCATTCAAACGTTCATTGTTCAATCGAAAACCAGTCAAGTGACAAACATTTATTTTCAATGTTCATCTTCCATGTAAAAAGTCTACTTTCATATAATTTTTTTTTACTAAAGATTGATGGTGTCTTTATCGTAATTTGTCGTTATCTCTGTATGTATAGAATGCAAAAATAACGGAAAAAACTTTAGATTTAATCTGCTTCTAGGTGTCATCTCCCCAAACCCCTCTAAAAAGTGGACAGAAAGGTTCAGGACCAGTTAAAGATATATATATATATATATATATATATATATATATATATATATATATATATATATATATATATAATCAGCCGACCGTGTTCATATCTATCTATCCAATGCCAATTAGTAAGATCAAATTAAAGAGAATTAGCTTTAACTTCCAACAACGAAAAAACAGTTGGTTTTAAACTATCAATGTTAATATCGAAATTCCTACGACCGAGTCAGACTAAAAGCTGTACTTTCAGATTCGTGCCAAAAAATCCAGTCCAGTGCCAAACGATTATTTTCGATTTGCTTCCATACGTGAGATAGATTCGCCCGCCATTGACGACATTGCTTCTTCTAGTTCAAATTTTTGTCACTGTGGAGGAGTGGAAGTGCCGATGGCCGATCACTTGACAACGCAGAAATCGACCGTGCGTGCCGAGTTCGAACCCCGACCGAGTAAGACTAATCCTAATGTCCTAGAGAAATGCATGAATCCAACCCTTCTCCCCGCTTCCTATACATAGATAAAATAGCGTATGGTGAAATGAGTGACGCTACTAAGTCTATTTTCACACGCCGCTAAAACCTCGAAGAGCTCCGAGGCGAGAAGAATCTTGGGATATGTGAAGACTGGGAAGGGATTGCCGTGGCCAGCGTAAGGGCACTTTCAATGTGGATGACAAAAATGGAGGGATTCCACGCGACCTTCATTCAGCATTTAAACTTGCATTAAAATACATCCCAAATGTTTTCACACAGAGTCCTTCCGAATCAAAATATTGATTCGTTATAGCTGCCGAGGAAGCAACTCTCTAAACCTTCTATTATGACTGAGCTAGTTAAGAAAAGTAAATCCACAGATACATTTGAATTTCGGTGGAATGATTTTTTTAAGAAAAGAAACTATTGAGCTCGTTCCAGTGGAAGAGTCCGCTGTTTCAAATGGTGAGTAGAAGATACGTTTATCATCCAAATTATTGCCCTTAAATTGAAGAGTTCATGGTTACAGATCAAGAAAGAAATGGAATAAAAACTCGCACTTTCACTATATTAGTACAAGCATCTGAAGTTCAGCGAAAAATCTTTTTTACCTTTCAGTTTAGAAAAATGCAACTGTCAAGCATTGATTAGTAAAAGCTGTTCTTCCATCGAATCATCTTCAAATGATAGACTCCGTAGCAATAAGCTTGGAGAATCAGCATTTTGCCAAACTCCAAAACTGGAGTTGACTTTATTTTTCTACCGTAACAAGAACGAGAACAATACTTACCAAAATTAAGGGTGTAAACCTGTATGTGAAATTCACATGCTGCTACCGTGATTTGAATTCTCGACCAACTGATTATCAGGAGTCTGTCTCACTGACTGAGCTAAATTGCCAAGTCTTAGATATCAACGAAAAACTATCATAAAGATACACACGAGCTCATTTCATTCTAATAAACAAATACATTTATACAAAAAAATTGTAATTTTTCATCTATTATATGGACAATACAAAGGTTTCATTTATCATCTTCAGTCTGAATAGAGGTTAGAGTGGACTTCTACCCTACAGTAGTCAGTCTTGTCATTCGATTTTCAAGAGAGAAATGTACCCAGTTGAAGGACAAAGAGACAAAGATGAACAAATGATATATGCGTGCAATCATTTCAGCCTACAAATTATTTCTTTCTTCTGTTGGGGTTAAAATAGGATTGCATACCGAATTTCAGCTCTAATTCAAAGTTCCAATTTTGGTAAGGGCCATTGCTGTCACTGTTATTGCTGTCACAAGAAAAGATTGTTTAACAATAATAATAAAAAGAACTCGACATTGCAGTCAATAACTGATCAACCCCTAGCGTCAAAAATTGAAGTTACGTGAAAATAAAAATCAATCGAAGAAAAAATATGGTTAGAATAAATTCTATTTATGACATCACTGGCGTTTTCCACTGGAAAATATCTAAAATGGTGTTTTAAAAAATCTAGAAACATCTAGACTCTGTAAGAATCTAGATTTTATTGATAAATTCTTCAAAATAAGGCCCCAAAAGACACCAAAAAAAACATTTCTTTAAAAAAAAGTCTTGGGGGTGTCTAGAGGAGTACTGATGCCAATCTTCCGGAGTGCAGGAACACACAAACATAAAAACATAAACAATCACACAGACACACGCACATAGAAAGGGACTGGTGGCCACGGTTTTTCTGTAGAAGTTCTTGAACGCACGCACTTTTCCATTATCGGTACAAGTTGGAGCAATTTGTAAAAACTGAAATGTCTAAATTACTGTCCAAATTATCTACTCATATAATTAGCACTGTGATTTTTTTCTGTTTCCCTGTCTTTAACAACGAACTCTCCAACTTAAAGGTAACAAAAGTCGCAGATAAAAGTATCTCCTACCAACCATTTGAAACAGTGGAGCTCTTCCACTGAGACGATTTCAGTAGTTTCTTTTCTTGAATAAAATCATCTCGGAAAAAATTCAAATACATTCGTAAATTCTTTCACTGGGATTACGTAGTTTCTAATGATAAACAGACACATTTATTTATCATTTGTCTTATTCATAGAAAGTTTGTTACAAAAATGTATTTGAAATCATCTTGGAGCTTTCAATATAAATATACACGACTTCGTAACATATAAGAGATACTGTGTAGTGTCTGGTCATGTTCTAACATTCTCAAGATGAAAATAATTCCGAAAAACATACTTGAAAGCACGTTTTACAAAATTACCTACACCTTGTTCACTCGAACATATATACTTTGTATGAATTAGGAATAATCCAAGAAGTGCAACGTCATGGAATAGTGGTTAGCTCTCAGATAGAGTTAAATCTTAATTGGGTGCCCCACACTTATGACAGTGTACAAGACTGAGGTAGATAGGTTAGATAATTGTTTGTTCCCCACTGGTACCAGAACTTGATGCTCATTTTCAAGGCAGGCCCTTTTAAATAAGTGATTGATGCAACACCATCTCCCTACCTCCATTGTTGGCCTTGTGTCATACAAAGGTATTCTTAGTAAATGTCATTGAAGAATGACCCCAGTGGTTGACCGTTCACTTTCAAATCACACATAATACTGATTATACAATTTTTGTTCCTGGGTAGGGAGTGTTATTTTCTGATTGCTTGTGCGTGGGAAGTATAGAAAATGGCAATATATTCTCTTTAAACTTCGCTTTTGTGGCTGAAATTGTAATATTCTTAGGTGATTGTTTTACCCACTTCATGTGATTAAAAATCTGCGAATGCATCTGTTGTCCGATCGAAAATAAGTAGAATTCAAATTATTACAGTTCTGTTAGTAAAATTAAAGTTTGAGAGGGATAATTAACATTTTCTATAGTTTTTAGACATAGTCCATCAGAAAATAACACTCATTACCCAGGAACAAAGAAAAGGTTAAAAATGAATAAAAGATTGCACAGCGTAATCACAAGCTCCAAAATTTAGAAATTCGTGGTGGTACTACTAAGTATAAATAGTATGACTTATCATTAAAACTAAACTGAAACTTCCGAGGAAGATTTTCCAGTCAATACTTTAGCAGCCTCGTTATCACAAACCGTAATCTTTTGTGGCTAATGGGGGCCGTCACGTTACTTCATTTCTCAATGTCTTATAAAAATCTATAATATATGTCGTGCTTTCAAACGAAATGAAGACGAATGTTTCAAAACCGATGAGACTTGTACAACGAATAGAAATGGATCCATCTACACTATTCTTAATGCAGATTACCATTAATCTCATATTGGAACAAGTTTCAACACGCCAATATGATTGCATGCTATGTATTTATCAGTGCGCATGCGTTCTTGCATTTCATGAAACGAGTAAATGTATTGGATTTATTTGCCTGTCCTCGAGGGCATGTTCGACACAAAGTCGGCTTAAAGTGGGAGCCCACGCGTTTACGTAAGGGCAATGACAAAAATTGCTCAATCTCTGCAACTAGTCTCACAAAGGCGTCAGGGCTAACCCAACCTTTCTACTTTTAGTGCAATGGGGAGATGCTGCTCCCGGGTAACTAATCTCCTAAGACTGAACATACTTGAATTTTTTTTAGGTCACAGGACGAATCCTGGGATGAATAAAAACATAATGGAGGAGAAAGCAAGCAGATCTTGAAACGCTGAAAATGTTGTTTTGAATGCAATTTCGAAGACATCTAAAGCAAAATAGAAACATGGAACCTAACCAAGGGACAGACTCGCAAACTGAGAAGCATGCAGTGTGTGTATGAAAGGCTCATGCTTAACTTCACATGGAGAGATCAGATCACATGACAGCACAGTATATAAGGAAGAAAACAGGAGTCAGAGACATCATAGAATCTATTAGAAAACTTAAATGGCAATGGGCAGGCCATGTTGCAAGAATGGCAGACACCTAATGGACATCACAAGTCACAACATGGATCCCCAGACATCACATACGAAACCAAGACCAACAGAATACAAGATGGAGAGAACTAGACAAAATCAGAAAGTACTGGCTCTGCGACGCCCACGATAGAGAAGTATGGCGAATCCTGGGGAAGGTTTATGTCCAACGACGGACATTAAAAGACTGATGATGAGATGAGAACGCAAAATACTTATTCTGTATTGTAGTGCATGAATTATACAGAATAAAATGCAAGTGTTATATACAATAGTTAATTTCCTTCTAAACTTACTCGAAAGATCCAATGACTGGTAACAGTTGTATCTATAATCAAGGGAACGAGTCTGAGATTGCTTATGAGGATACTAGAGTGAATTGGAATCATCAGAAATATAAAATTAATATTTTTAAAAAAAGTACTACGGCTTGTATACTTAGTATTTTCAGCTAGAATTTCGACAAAATGGATGAAGCTTGCAGGAGAATTTAAAGCATAAGGTATTTCGATGTGAATAATAAGAAGTTACAGTAGTGATGATAATAATGATGACGCTAACAAGAGATTGCATTCAGCAAAGAAACATGTCATTTATTGGTATGTCCGAAGTAAAAACTTACGATCTTTTCATATTTCACGCGTCGCCGATAAAGAAAATGAGCTCTTTCTTTCGGAACGTATTTTCGTTCCTAATTATAGATCATGATCAAATGCAATGCCGTGCGTCTCTCATTTTTACACTTCTATCTGTAAAATTATTGAAGGCGTTTGATGATTGCGAATTGATAGAATCTGCCGTGTTGATTTCGTAAGACTTTACAGCTACAGCCAACACGATGGCTTGTCATTATGTAATTATTTCCCAGAAAAAATTGATATCATGTTGTTATTTTGATTCACTTCAACATTTTTCGAAAATTGCTCATCTATGCCTGTGAGCATGTGTGTATATATACTTATATGTTCGTATATGTGTGCATTTGAGCAACTCCATATACAGATATAAACATATGACCAGTGTATGAATGTAAATTATAATTCACCTAACATTATTAGATTGAAGTGACAATTTGGAAAGCCGAAGCAAATGTTACAAATGAGATTTCTTTATTCAAGTTAACATGTTTCGTTAGTCCGTGCCAACATCTTCAGAAGTAGATGTTAACTTTGACTAACGAATCATGTTAAATCTCATTGTAGCATCAACTTTGGCTTTTCAAATTGTCTTTTCAATCTAATATATACATATGTAAATGGATGTATGTACTTCACTGAATCTATATTTCTCATATATATATTTATACATATTTCTGTGTGTGTGTGTGTGTGTGTGTGGTTTTACAAATCTATACAGCACAAAAAATGTGAAGCTCGGTAATTCATCCATCTCTCAACATTGGACTCTTCCACATTTCTTTTTTTATCTTTACTTAATTTTACCATTAGTTCAGTTTGATATTCCGAAAATATAAAATATAAACGAGAAAATAAAGTGCAACGTAATATCTTTCATATTTGTAAGAACAATGCAATTGCAAAATTGCTTAAATTTTCGACTTTATTTTTGACAGTGAGGGTTAACTAGTTAACTTACGAAGAAGCAGTTAACTGTATAAAGCGTTTTTTTTGTTTGTTTTTGTTTTTGAAAATATGAACTAGAAATTGTCATCTGTTGAGAGAATGATGAAAGAGACGGTCATATAAGTAGTTTTATCTATCATAATAACTTCTCTTCAAAAGCAGTTTATATCAAATAGTTACTTTTTCTGGATTTAACACATATTTTATTGATCTAACGAACCTTCGTATGTCTCTGGAGATTATTCGAAACCAGATGATATTGCAGCATAGTGTCAACTTCAAATCCTAAGTTGTCAGGCATTACAGTGATCCGAGCAACTGTTTCAGACCAAACCTTTCGAAAATGAGCGTACGGAACACGTCATCAACAATTCAATACACGAAGGCTATTGAAAACTTACGAAAAAGATCCTGGCTGCTGCAGGGTCGAAGTCTGCACCTATTTCTATTCCGACAGAAAATGGTTTCTGCAACTTCTGTAATGTACATGTGGTGAATGAATTCGTAGCTATATAAGACTCGTCAGTTCAGCTCAGTTGGTAAGACAGTCGTCTACTAATCACTTGGTCGTGATTCCAAATCACGGGAGGGAAAAGCTAATTTCATATATATATATATATATATATATATATAGGTTTGGTTTAACGTGATATGATAGCCGAACAATGAAGAGTTTAATCCCTTAAATTTATTGAGGATTGTTCTTGTTGCTCTTGTTACGGGGGGATCAATGTCAACTCCAGTTTGTACTGGAGTTTGACAACTATCCCCTATACTCAGTCATTAACGTAAAATTGGTGTGAAAGAATTGGCTAAGTTCCGATCATGGACCAAAAAGGTGAAAGCAAATGGTTCTGCTGATTGCCATAGTGAAGCTTAGCAACGAAAAGATTTAACCAAAAGTACAACTTATAATAATCTACGCTTCAGATTTCCTTGTTCACTTGGATTTATTGCACGTGATCTGAGCGATGCATGAATCGAGTACACGTCCGTTCACCAGTTTTTCTGCTTTCATTCTTCCTAAGCTAACAAACATCGATATAATTATACATTGATCTGGTCGGACTCAATTTATGCCCTGTTTATTATAACTGCAACGTTTGGGCCTTTTTCAGGTGTCTGTCGTATTCGATAACCTCCTGGGAATTTTGAACCGAATCCTCTATTCAATCTGTGGTGATAGATTGTTTTCATTCCGCTGTCCACGCCAAGGGATATCTTGTATCAGTTTTTTTCCTAATTGATTCGCCAGTCCGACGTCGCCTTTTGCTTTTCCCACCAAACCTGTCCATACAACTTTCACTGCCCAATCCAGGGATTGAACTCTAAATGACCTGTTAAGTAGATGCATATAAGCAACACTTTTAATCTCCTGGCCATTGACAACCAGGTAGTGAAATTTCGCAGTCTTTAGTCTGATGTATGTTCTTTACTAATCAAATATTTTCTTGTGGTTTTAATTTCTATTGTTGACTTGCTTACGAGGTTATCAAAGAATGGCATGACTGCTGATTTATTGTTGATTCATTGTTTATTTTTCAATATTTTTCTCTATCATTCTAAATTAATTCGATAGTGGTTACTGATATGCCCCCCCACACACACACACACGTGCACGTACTTTTACTTCCCTAGATCATCATCATCATCATAATCAGTCTTTCAATGTCTGTCGTTGGACATAAACCTTCCCCAGGATTCGCCACACGTCTCTATCGTGGGCGTCGCAGAGCCAGTATTTTCTAAATTTGTCCAGTTCGTCTCTCCATTTTGTGTTCTATTGGCCTCGGTTTCGTATGTGATCTCTGTAGATCCATGTTGTGAGACGTGATGTCCATCGGCTATCAGTCATTCTTGCGACATGGCCTGCCCATTGCCATTTAAGTTTTCTAATAGATTCTATGATGTCTCTGACTCTCGTTTTCTTTCTTATATACTGTGTTCTCTTGTGGTCTCTCCATGTGAGGTTGAGCATGATTCTATCATGTGCACGTTGCATGCTTCTCAGTTTGCTAGTCTGTCTCTTGGTTAGGTTTCATGTTTCTGCTCCATGAGTGACTATCGAGTAGATGCATTGGTTGTATAACCTTATTTTCAGGATTATTAGGATCGACTTGTTTTTGAAGGTTGAGCTTGCTCTGCCAAAGGTTTGCCAGCCATGCCTAATTCCATACTCTCTATATGAATACTGTTTTTCGATGTTCTTCAAGACTCACCTTTCAGAAGCAGCCTGTCTCGACTTTGTATTCTCGCACAACTACATGGGATGGCATTCTCAGTATTTGCTCGTATTTTCATCGGGTGGATGCTTGGCTCTGATGGATCATTTTCCGGAGATGGGACTTTTTCTGGATTCTGTCTCGAGGTATGCGCAGCAGATCTGAATCTGTTCCGTCTAGATTTTGATGAAAGGATATAACAGTTTTTTTACTATTGGTACACCACTTTATACCTTTGCTAGTGGGGCTGATGTTATGCTTACAGAGTAATTGTCTCTCTGAAGTGCAGTCCTTATACTGATCTTTTTCTAATGATACGTCTGGGTCGTGGTTTATGAGCTGCTTTTGATGTTGTAGGCAATGGACAATTCCTTTCATCACGCTGTATAGATGGTGATAATCGAAGTTTGGGTATCTCCAAGTGACAGTTGGCTTACGATATACGGATGTCTGGAACCCATGGTCTGAGCGGGTTGTCAGTGCACCAAAGAAGACCAGTTTATTGTATGTTTTCTATTCCAAACTGTGTTCAAGTTATTATCGCGTTCACGTGCTCCAAACAGTACAAGCATATCTTCCTGGTTATGCCTGAGTATGAAGATATCATCAATGTATTCCAGCCAGGTGGTTGGATCCAACAGAATATAAATCTGATTAGGAAAAACATAATAAGGTTTAAGGGTCCGAAATTCCACTATATGATTGACATCGACCAATAAATAAAAAGCGTTAGTTAATTGCATTTAGTTACTTGGTGGTCGTGAGTTCAATCATTGGGTCGGTTTGTGAAAGCCATATAATTAGGCCCATTGGAAAATAACCAAGATAGCAACATTACAGTAAGGGATTATCTAGAGAGAATTAAATAAATATTTTTGTAGTATTTACCCACGGGGGTCCTACAGAACCCGAAAACCCCGGTTTAACTCCGCTTAACCCTGATCCCTGATGGGCCCCACTGCTCCGAAAAAAATGTTTTTTGGACCAACCTGAAAAAATTACTTTGTTGGAAAGAAAATCGTTTATATTTATTAGTTTGTCTCGAATTAAGTTTATGATTAAATGTGATAAATATTACTTTGCAAGATAACTCATTCTCAAAACCCATTCCCATCGATGGATATATTCGTTTCCTCCGATCTTAAAACGTATTGACGATTAATATCTCACAAAATACACAAGTACATGTGCACACATACACAGATATACACATCTCTTAATACTTTTTTTCAACATCAGAAGTTTGATATGGAAATAAACATCTGAAGATTCAAAGCAAATTGTAGAGAATAAACTGTCTTAAAAATAAATATCGGTGATTGATATTTCTGGCACATAGAAAGATAAGAATATTGTGGAAGATATATGCGTTGGAGGATTTGTCATGTCTGAGATTTATGATGCTAACTATTTAGTGGGCTAAAGTGTCAGGAGAACACCGAGAAATGTTCATATAGGTTAGGGGTGCCTCGTTTAATTCTGGCGAAGTGTAAAACCATTTTAGACACTCAGAAGCCACTGGAAATAACTGCGAATTCTCTTTGTGCTGGTCGTTATTCTTTGGGGTCGATTATTTACATAGGAATCTTATTCGATTATGATCTTAGAATTTTGCCCATTTCAAATCCAACAAGTTTGGAATTACAATGTGTTTTCAATAGTTTGTTTAGAATACAGTGAGCGCAAAAGTATCCGATACACAGAAAGCATTCTTTTATTTCTTCATTCAGCACCGAAATTGACTGTTTGGATTTTAGTTGTATAGCCTTTACATTGTACATTCAAGTTCGTTCCAGCGTTTTTTATTTTCTTTTTATTTGCTGATCGGTATTCATCTTTGATTCAAATTCTATCAATTTTGATGCTACTTAAGTATATTTTAAAAAAACATTTTGCGATACATCAAATGTTTTTTGTGCTCACAGTATTTCGTCTCGAGATCTTTTTTTAAAGCAGTTTATAGATTCCTAATAGATCCGATAGGAATAAAGTAAGTGAAGATGAAAACGAGGAATCTTCCCTTTATATTTCTTATAGCATTAGATGTGCTGTTTTCTCTTTTCTTTGTTAGTTCAGAAATGTATGGAAGAATCTTTTCAGTCACTCTTTTTCAACTAATTCCAATGGTTCTAAGACATCCCCAGGATAATTAGTCTCAGATGCCCTTCCCCGTTTCACTGACAAAAGCATAGAAACTGTAAAGCCAAAGTTCAAGTTCGTAGTTATGAAGTAGTTAGACGTGTAAATGATTATACTCACGGGGAAATTGTCTTGGGAGCAATTGTCGAGAGTAAATTATCTGGATGGCATTTATTCAGAGGGCAGTTGTCCTACGGTTTGTTCTGGAGGCAGTTATCTTTATAATAATTTCCACATACTATTTTTTAGACTATTTGATTACTGTAAGTTTTATTGAATTGGCACTAATGTATCAGATGACAATCGTGTAATTATTGTTCTGTCTGTATGTCTATCATTGCGTAACTCAAAGACCCGCCGGCCTTGAAAATGAGTGTTTGGAACCCAGGCTCTTTCATCGAAAATCGATCACTGGCGCCACTAGAAAATATACAAGTTCACATTAAATGATATAAGAATAGAGCAATTAAAAACACGTGACTGGAGATTAGGACAAATAGTCCTGACTGTCTGTATGACGAGTGTTCATTACCAGGGAATGACTAATGATATATATATATATATATATATACACACACACACACACACGATAAAAGGTTTTATTGGGATTCATTTTTTCTAAATAATAGCATTTGTGTATGTTTGCTTAAGTAGATTTACTTGTTATTTATGATCACAGTTGAATTCATTGTCAAAATCCTGCACAGAATCTACAGTTGTGAAAGCCTCTCTTTTGTCTAGATTAGGAATTGACAGATAATTCTAACATTAGCATAAGGATGCACTCTGATTAATTGCATAGATGAGCTAATCTGTTAGCGTCCATTGTATTGCTTAAAAATATCAGTTTAAATAATACAGCAGATTTTATCGAGGGAACACTCTGCCATATAAGATACTTTTATTCTTATTTGCGTCATTTTAATTGAAGATATTTTATGAGTTCTGTATTGTTTTAGAAAATTTATCTTCTGAATTTTCAATCTGAATAATTTCGTCCAACTCCAGTATTATGTCTTAAGTTGACTTCATTTCCCTATCGTAACAAGAACGACAAGAACAATCCTCATTAAAGTCTGGTGAGTAAATCGATAAGTAAAACCTACATTCCCCAACTGCGATTTGAACACACGATTAACTGATTGCCAGCGAACTGTCTTACTGACTTAGATAACAATTGAAATTTATCATGCAGATATGCACTGGCTTATTTCATTCTAAGAAATGAAAAATAAATACAAAAAAATATGTATTTTTATAATTTTCTTTTATTTATTATATATACAACACAAAAGCTGCAGTGATCATCTTTTGTCTGAATAGAAGTTGGAGTGGAGTTTGACCCTGCAGCAGACAGTCTTGTTTTGACATAGTCTTTATTCTCTTATCAATGGGTGAGTGCCTCCATATTTTATGAACAAATTATTCTTTCTTTCCATTGTTACTTTTCTGATACAACATATATACATGCACACACACACATATATAATTCAGAAATGGATATATTATCCGACAGAAATAATTGTGAACTGCGTTATATCATATTGAAACAATTTAAAATGACCTCCCGTTATGACATGGTGAATGTATCATTTGGTCTAGACAACATAAAAAGAATAAACAATAAAAGAAAATGGGGCTGAATATATATCATTCGCGTGTTCGCTATCTCACTCTCTTGCTTACTCTTTCAAGTGTATAGTTGTATAATATGAGCGATCCAAATATACTAACACATAATTTAAGGTACTACAATTGAATGGTGGTAAGGCTCTTTGTCCATTTTTGTAATCAGCTTTTTCTTTCATGATAGCCTCTCTTCTAAATAGAAAGCATAGGAAAAACCTCGGTCAACGTCATACACCAACTAAAAACTAAATGAAAATATTTTTTTCATAATAAAAACAATACATAAAAATTCAAATGTACGTATGCTGAACTATTTCTCTTAAAATTCAAATCCACCTTTTTTATTTACCGTACGTTTTTAATCCTTTTTTACTACAAAATGAATAAATATCTCACAATCAAAATAAAATTTATTCATCGGACCCAAAGTTTAATCAATTTTTCTCTCAACATCTGGTCCACTGTACCACAAAACTTTATTGAAAGTCACCGAGAACCTTTGGAGATATTGTATGGACAAACAGACGAATTGTCAGAAAGACACAAGTGAATACATGTACCTTCTACCATTTTGAATAAAAGACAGACATCAGTGAATACATACACCTTCCACCATCTTGGATAAAAGACTGACACAAATGAATATATATACCTTATACCAGCATTTTGAGTAACAGACAGACACCAGTAAATATATATACTATCCATCATCTTGAATAGATGACAGACACAAGTGAATAAATATACCTTCCACCATCTTGGACAAAAGACTGGCACAAATGAATACGTATACCTTCCACTACCATTTTGAATAAAAGACAGACACCAGTGAATACATATATCTTCCACCATCTTAAATGAAAGACAGACACGAGTGAATACTTATACCTTCCGCCATCTTAAATGAAAGACAGACACGAGTTAATAAAACCTAAATAAAATCTTAGACTTCTTAACGTCCCTCACTCTGCTCTTATGCCATGCAACGAAACCAAAAAACTCTGATTGTCGTAACCGTTTTGTCACACCTCGTCTTATCAAGGCATTGCAACATTCAAACTCGTTTCATGAACTGGTGAGCAACGAGTGTTAAGTATCATTGTATGACTGGAGATGCCAGAAATATGATTTATTATTAACTTACTGGTCTGGTAATAAAGATAACATAAGGCAACGAAGTACTTCCGGAAATTAATTTATGATCATTCAATTAATCACGCTAATAATGCAAACAATGATAAATAATAATAATAATTAGTGTATTAGTATATGAAGTTGACAATGAATGTGAATGTGGTGAGTTTTCGTGGCATATCAGGATAAATCTAAAGAAATATGTCGAAACTAATTTCGTATGGTCTTTTTATTTTATTTTCCATTCGTTTTTTGGCCAAGTGTGTATCAGATGTTTAGCGTTTTGCCTAATTTCAGACTGTGTTATAATGGAAGTTACGAGAGGTTGAAATACCTTTTGAATCATTTTGAAAGATAAAAGGAACCGAGACATTTAATGATTATAACATTGTAATTACCTTACATTAGAGATGAAAGACCGTATTAATACGCCATATGTTTGGTATTTTACTTTTAATGCATGCTGTGGTTTGGGGGCGTGCAGTTTTTGATATTTCATCTGGAACAGTCCGAGCTATACAAGACAGTTTCAACTACAAAGTACTTAAAGAGTACATACATCTGCCGATGCTATGCACCAATTAAAAACTGAAGAAAAATCATATTATACACAGCTACAATATAGTAAAGGTAACTGATTAAGTTTCAAATTTCCATATTTCGGACTATTGTACTTATATATGAAAAGATCTCTCAATCGGAAGAAAAAAAATTCCTTGATCCACCCCAAAGTTCGATCAATTTTCCCCTTAGCCCGTGGCCCACCATTCTACCAAATGTTCTTGAAATCTATTCAGAACTTTTGGAGATGTGTAGACTGACATCAGTGTATACATATAAATATATGGAGAGAAAAAAAATGAAAAATACCTCTGAATCGAAAAATAAATCGTTGGATGCACTCCAAAATTTGATCAATTCTTCCATGGTCCATAGCCGACCCTCCCACAAAATGTCATTGAAAAGAATCTTGGAGATATTGTGTGGACAGACAGACAGACATGAGTGAATACAATACCTCTCGCAAATTTGTTGGCAGAGATTTCAACAGAAAAAAAAGAAGAAAATTATCCATCAATAAAGCAGTTTACATTTTCTATTGCAATCGTTCACTGTCTCGACTTGACTAAACTGTATCAACATGATTACGATAGTTTTTTTCTTATCCTCGTCACGTCTAAGTTTTCTTGTTCTAGGCTTCTACCTGCTGGCCTTAACGCCCCGTATATACAGCTTGTTCTCCAATCCCTCTTTCCTTAACAATTTGACTTCGATATCTCTCTCTGAACTCATACATATTCTAATCAATGTTGAATGATTACTGCATACGGATTTATCTCCATTCGTTCGTATTCCTATATACTTTATCACAATCAGAAATTTTGAATGGATACAAATTCATAATTCAAAAGCTCTGCTGGTCATTATCCATAATATTGAAATATACTAATCAAACCGGTATAAACTACATGCATAATAATTAGTTTGCATTTCATATGTACAGTGATCTTCTCATTATATATAGCTAGAATTAATTGAATAAAAAACCTGATTGCAATGCGAATATATATGTGTTGATTTCGATAAGAATGAAAATACAGATATTTGTTTGCCTCTCCAAGAGGGTGGAACGTAACACAGGCTCTACGTGCAATAGGGAGGTGCTGCCCGGGAAAATGACCCTCTCTTATTGAAACAGGGAAAATTTCACTCTTTTGAGGTCACGGTTTGACTTCTGGGCCAGATAAGAACGAAAATATATGTAAAATTACTTCTAGAAAATTATTTCCAAGACAATTATTCAAATTCGGGAAACCGTCGTGCAGTTTAGACTCGTATCATCCAGAAACCTCAGTGTAAGAAATGATTCAAGAAGAAAACTTTTTGAAGCACTGAATGACCTTCAATTGCAATATACAGGAAAAAATCTAATATCTGATATGTTGACGACAAAAGAAACAATAGGGAGTATGTCGAAATGTATTGTTTCTGGAGCATTGTATTTATGAATATGGAACATATTAAAAGTTGTATCGATTTGTATAGATGCCGTTGTAATAGAAGCAGATCGTGTCCCACTAATTAATTCTTCCTATAATCAACAAGTCTGGAAATGGCGTCTTCCAAGGTCAAGGCCCAATTATCTCCACGGTGCTAACCAGTGGTTAAAAGTAAAGATATAAAAAAGAACAATCAATAGTCTACAAGAGAAATACATTGGGTGAAGGTTGAGTCAAAGCTATAACTCTGCTACAGGTAAACTGGGTGTAATTTTGTTTTTAGCTCATGAGTCAATGCTGGCGAATCGACAAGAAAATCGACAAGAAATGCCACAGTAGTAAATATCTTATACAGTAATAATGACTCTCTTCATGAGAAATTTTCAATTGGTACTGCTTTTAAGCAAAACAAATCTCTTCAAAATCACTAGCCGACAAGAGTCTTCTTAAAACTCTATCGATCTTTGTGTCACCATATAAAATTATGCTCATGTGTAAAAATAGGTATGTGCATATTAATGTTTGCATAAATGCATCTATTGATGGATGTATAAGAGCGTCCATCCGAAGGAGTACCCAATAGCGCATGTTAAATCGTTTTTTGAATAAAAATAAGTCAGTTCTTATATGATGAAAGATATTTATCAAGTCATACAAGAGATCTGGCATGAGGCCACTGGTAACAGAAAAGCTGTTTTCCGTCTGCCAAACCTATTTTTATCTTGGCTCTTGCCCTAGTCCTGGCACTCGTCAAGAGTCCTTTCACTACATACCAAAACTGCGCACATTTTTGACATTAATCATAATTAATAAATTATGTTGATAGCTTGATACGACTTTTTTTTCAGCTATCAATTATCAAAGATGAAAAAAATGCCTCTCAAAAAGAAATTGTTTCACAATAGAGGGTGAAGCACGTACGTCTTGTTAGAAGGACAGATATTGACAAGGGGTGACTTGAGTGCTACTTCGATGGAAATCAGCAGACAAGCTAAAACTGGGACTTAAAATCTTCCCAAAATAGTTCACTTCTATTTGCTTCAAAATAGATTCAGAATCAGCATCTAGGGTGACATTTGATTTGATTTGACCGTGAAAAATATTTTCTATGTAACTTAATTTTTGCCTCAGTTTTAATGTTGCTTCATTAACAGAATTTGTTTCCTGACAATAATAAAGTCAATTTTGATATAACTCAAGCTTATGTGATAAAATAATCATATTTGAATACATATTATACCCTCAAGTCACTTCGACAGATATAAGGATTTTGGTAGCTTTTCCCTTTTCTGCTACATTAACATTTTCATATGACGTGCGATTTGTTTTTAATTTTCTTCATCCTAATGTGATTAGAAAAAATTCTTTCCTCTTTGTTTGGTCATCTTTTGTTTATAAGTCAAATATTTGGAATCGAATTTCAAACTATTATTAAACAACCTTTCTTGCTGTGCAATAACTGCTATGCTAATACTAATCGTTCTTTTTAAGGAATGGGACGAAATATTTTCTTTCAAATATACGTATATACCACATACATCAGGTTCAGGGATGGAATGAACAATGTGATTTCGTCCAATTATTAGCCAATAGTTTTTTTGTAGAAAACTTGATATTGCCTTGCAATCTAAATTAAAATATTTTTTCCGAAAATCAATGAAAACCAATCGATAGACAACACTGAGAACATATATTTTGTAATTGATTTTTTGCTGCTTGTTTTTGTATTACTCAATGAGTGGCATCTTGGTATTCATTATCCACAAGGATATGGTTCTTTATCCCTATGGTCTATCCAAAAGAATGCGGTCAATCATTTATCAATGTGGTGTAATCATAGTTAGTTTTACAGGGAGTGCATGCGTTTCAAGCTTTCATTATGCATATAGGTAGTAATCAGTCCATTGTTGTCAAATGAACAATTCTGAAATCTGTATAAACAAGTATTGCCACACCTACAAACTTACAATGATTTTACTACGTAACCAGACAAGTGAAAATATTATGACCAGTTACATGCATCAACTGCGTATGTCAGGGCCAGAAGTACATGAGCAGCGACGTTAGCTTTGTGTAATTCATTTTGATGTGTTTAATGAAGCAATTATGGCCAAGAAAGATTTCAGTATCTCTGGTAAAAGCCAAAGGGTTATGCCCAGAAGACTAATTCAGAGCATTTCCGTAACGGCTCTGCTTGTAGGGTGTTCGGATTCAGTTGTATTGAGTACCTATCGACAGTGTTCCGAAGAGGGGAAAGTCGCCAACCACTGGCAAGGGATTGGGCGGCCAAAACTTATCGATGCAAGGTGAACTTAGTCTTTCCCACCAAGTACGAGCGAACCAAAGGGCCACTGTGATACAAAACGTCATCATCATCATCATCATCATCATCTGTCTTTTATCGTCTGTCGTTGGACATAGACCTTCCCCAGGATCTACCACATTTCGCTTTCATGAGCGTCGTAGAGCCAGTATTTTCTGTATTTGTCTAGTTCATCTCCCCATCTTGTTTTCTGTCGGCCTCAGTTTCGCATGTGGTCTCAGGGGATTCATGTTGTGAGTCGTGATGTCCATCGGTTGTCTTTCATTCTCGCAACATGACCAGCCAATTGCCATTTAAGTTTTTTAATAGATTCTATGATGTCTCAGACCCCCATTTTATTCCTGTAACTAAGATGAAGAAGTGAGTGCGTAACAATGCACAGTATATCGGAATTTGTTACGTATGGGACTGGGTAGCTGCAGTCCAGTCAGAATACTTATACCATACCCATCACCGAAAACCTCTTCTATGGACACGCAAGCGTTGGAACTAGACCTTGTGTCGATGAAGACGGTTGCCTGGTCTGGTGAGTCACGCTTACTCCCGAATAAGGTGAGTGGAACATCTTGGAGAAATGATGGTATCAGAATATATTGTAGGAAAACAACAAGCTGGTGAAGCGATGAGATGGTTTGGATAACATTCTCCTGGAAAACACTTGGTCTTATCATTCAAGTGGAAACAACTTTTTTTGTATACCACCTAACTAGACATCATTTAAGACCAGGTATATCCCTTCATGGCAACTGTCTTTCGGGATGACAGTGATATCTTTCATCAGGACAATGCACCTTGTCACACTCTACGAGAATGGTTTCAGAAACATAAATGGTGTTGCCTTGGCCACCAAACTCTCCAGATCTCAATTCAATTAAGCATTTGTGAGATCTATAGGACCAACAGGTTCGCTCTAGAGGAGAAACCACACGTAATATGCGGTCGTTATTGGGCCTGCTGTTGACATCCTGTTACCAAATCCCTAGAGGAAACCGTCAAAGGTCTTGCAAAATCCATGCCTAAGAGCTGTTCTTCAGGCACATGGAAGACCATCACGTCATTTGACAGGTGGCCGTGATATTTTGGGTCAGCAACGTATAATCAGTGATGAATAGACTAAATATTTGCTTTTATGCAATAATATATGAACAAGCAAGCTCGTCTGGAATTTTTACCGTTTTGCAACACTAAAGTTTAACCTATTCCTTGGCGTTCTATTCAAGCTCTATCACGGATAATATGATTGATAAATGAAACTGGCTACCAAGAAATTGCTTTCTCAAATATCATAATCTTCACATGTTCAATATGATCGCTACCAATTTTCAACAGTTTGATTCAAGGCTTCTACCTGCTGGCCTTAACGCCCCGTATATACAGCTTGTTCTCCAATCCCTCTTTCCTTAACAATTTGACTTCGATATCTCTCTCTGAACTCATACATATTCTAATCAATGTTGAATGATTACTGCATACGGATTTATCTCCATTCGTTCGTATTCCTATATACTTTATCACAATCAGAAAATTCTCTACTAGTTGATACCCGTCAAAATTCACGGATATATTTGAATTTAAATGAAACTATTTTCTAGAAGAAAAAAAATAATCGCAAATCTGCTTCAGTTGAAGAGTCCATGATTTCAAACCAAAAAATCACACTGTTCATTGCGTAAGTTTAGTAAGTTAGAACGAATTGGTATCAGACCACTTGTACTGGGGGATCCTCTAAGGATCGAACCCCCAGAACAACGGTCAGAAAGATTAGCATGCTTATCATTGCTATATGATGTCTGTCCTAATCTGTTTTGTCTGTTTTGATCTACTCATTGAAACCAATCGGAAAACTCAAGAACATATTTGGACTGAGATGCTTTCTTTAGTAGAAAGAAAATACGGAAAATTCATTTACCGGGAATAGTGCGTAGTTCGAAACAGTGGACAAGAAGTATTTTTCAGCAAAACTTTAACCCCAAGAACACATTCATAGACACGGTGGAATAGTCCGGTGTTGCAAACTAAGAATATCACCCAATTTATAATTATAGTAGTTTACAGTATACGATGTTTTTGCTATTCCCAGGTTGATTTTGTGTAAAAAAATAAATATAAAAGAGAGAAAATGTCAATTATACCCTTCAAAATTCGCTTCTGTGACCAGGACAGTGATCATTTGAAATCTACTTATTCTCTATTGGACAAATTTGCACATTTTCTTAATCACATAAACTAAGAAAAGCTATTACATACTAAAATCACTATCCTGGCCACAAAAGCAAAGCTTGAAGGGAATAATTGCTATTTTCTCTACTTCTTACACATAAGCAATAGGGAAATAACGTGCACTACTCAGTAATAAAAATTGCATCACACGCTGTTAACCATGAAGTCACCGCCATGTTGTTAACATCAACGTTTTAAGTGCATTTCATTAATGCGAAACTAATTTCACACATTATTCACTTACAAATACTGGGCCTTACTTGGTAAGGAAGACAGTTGCGTATTTGCTTGTTGAGCGTGTACTCAGTGTTTGAGACGAGGTGAAATCCAGGATTTCGATTACTGATTTTCAAGTCCCGCAAGATCTCCCCACTGACAATATTGGTGCAACACAATCTTCATACTCCTCTCATGTGGCTCTGTGTTAAAGCTTAGAAAATATCTATACATGCAACAAGTCACTCCGTTATAACATCATGTATATGAATAAATACATGCATAATGTGGCAGTATTAAAATCAGATTGAATTTAAGTGGATCTAGGATACATCAAACGATGTTAGTCCTGCTTTTAGCTTAAATGCCAGGGCAATGTTCTAATCTGGGATGCTGAATGGATAACAACCATTTTAAGAGCAATAAGTGCATTGCACGCTCAGAAAAAAATCATTAATAAAACAGCTTTATCTCTCTCTCTCTCCCTTCCCCTCTCTCTCGCCCTCTTCTTTTCTTCTTTTTTTTTTTTGTTCTGTAAGAAATAGATAATGAATCCCTATCCAGACTAAAAGTGATGGCACTTAAAATATTTATCCATTACTCCCTAACGGCTCGAAGAATCATCTCCTATCATAAATGATGCGACAAATAAGGCGATTTTGTCTGCATGTAAAATTTATGCTCCCGTCTGTCACTGGGTGCGCTTGAGTTGAGTGAAACAAATCACCAATAAATTGTACGTGATTTTTCGGTCTGATTTTTTTCGTCTTTGATGTTGCTCGTTTTCACAACGTTTCAGCCGTGTACCTTTCGGCCTTCCTCGGGTATCGATTGTGCTCTAGAACGTCATTCATCGCATGGAGAAGATGCAAGTATATTGGAATCAATTTCGAAACTCAAATGGCAATAGGCTGGTTAAGTAGCAATAATGGCTGACAACCAATGGACGTCACGACTAACAACTTGGATCCCAAGAGATCATATGCGAAACTGTTGCTGGCAGAATGTAAGGTGGTATGACGAAACAGCCAAGTTCAGAAAGTACTGGCTCGGTGTCACCCACGACAGAGAGGTCTGGCGAATTTGGGAGGGGGGGGGAGGTCTGAGTCCAACGACAGATGCTGAAATGATGATGATGATGATGATGATGATGATGATGATGATGATGATGATCTCACTACATACACGTCATGTCAGGTTTTTGCATCTCTGTGTTTTGGGGATTTTCTCCTCCTGACCTCTGTGCTGGCTTCGTGACCTCCTGTAGAGCTTTGTTCGAGTTTGCTCCTTTTGGGCCACGCCCACTGAATCCAAAGTTAATTATCCACCCCTCCCTGATCAAGAGCTCCCACAAGCTATTAAAGCCGATACTCGGTCTGCCGGTCGAGTTTTCTGTGCCTAGTACGTGTATCACCACTTTTTCTACCCCCCTCCTCCGTCTCATTTGCCACTGTGTCTCTCTGCCTTATATTTTGATATCATTCCATATCACGTGGTCCAACGAGCACCTTCACATTTTCCTGGTAAGGTCGGTTTATGAAAATGTCCGAATTAGTTTGAATAAAACACGTACAATTAATCCAGGAAAGACGTGTTCTAGTTCGTCTCTTTTAGATTTTTTTAAGTCCGAAAAATTATTCCATCACATTTTACAACACATCAAAACTTCTTTCATCGGGCTCTTTAGGTTTTTTTGTTTGTTTTTTTTTTTTTTTTTTTTTGTTTTGTTTTGTTCTTATCTTCATTGTCTGATCCAGTCTGTTAGAAGGAGTCAACCAAAGTTTTCAACATAGGTTTCTTTGGTTTTTAAGTGGGTCTGGCTGGTTGGTTGACTGGCTGGCTATGTATGTACCACGTGTATAAGATGCACAATAGTGCTAGAGGGCTGAATATTTCAACATTTACTCTTTATCGCGTCAAGAAAAAAAATGTTTTTTAAATCCCTGCATTGGTTTCCAGATGAGAGGGGGGCAAATTTACGGTATATGAGCAAATGTATGTTAAATTGATCCCCGGGTTTGTGACCAACAGAATTCATGCTTGTATATTGAAAATTCAGACTTCTTACAGTGATTGCAGCCAATTAAAAGGCGACAGAAGTAACTTGTATATTGACCAACCTTTTTCCATTTTTTAATTGATCATCCCCAAAAGATGATGATTACGTGGTAGTTTCTATCGAGAAACCATTCAGGCCCATTTTACCTTATCTTTCACGACTGTTATCTCTACCTTATCTAAACGCTAACATTGGTCTCTCGATGCAGTTTCTTTTTCTCTCTGTATGAACGATTTCCATCAGTTTTTTTCTAAGAACACAAGTCCTTCATCTTAACACATTTTTTCTGCTTCAGCTCCATGTTTCTCTTACTTTATTATACATTCATCCCCACCTTTTTTCACACGTGCATTTCAATTCATTTTCTTTTCGGTGGTCATGCCTTTCATTCACGCAAAATTCGTCGAATTACTCAAATTTGACAGTATAGTGAAAGTGAAAGTGAAAGTATACTTGCGCAAGCAAATCCAGAAGCATTTCCAGCACACACACGTGTGTGTGTGTGTGTGTGTGTGTGTGTGTGTGTGTGTGTGTGTGTGTGTGTGTGTGTGTGTGTGAAAGTGAGTGTTTTGTTTGTTTTTTTTAAATTGACCTTCAACAAAATGACTACCAAAATGAAAGTTGATACAGTGGGTTCAAAAAGTATCAGATAAATTGCAAAAAGATACTTTAACATCCTTATACTGCTTCAAAATCAATAAAACTTTGACCAAAGATTGAAAAATTCAAAGATCAAAGAAATATTGAAACAAGATTGAACTTTGAAACGTTATGTTAAAAACAAATAAAAAATATTTGGTCTGAATTCTGTTAATTTTGAAGGTAATTATATATATATATATATATATATATATATATATATATATATATATATATATATGTGTGTGTGTGTGTGTGTGTGTGTGTGCGTGTGTGTGTGTATATATATATATATCGAACAGATACTTTTTGCACTCATTGTATATGATAATGTTATGTCTTCCATTAACGTCATCCACCTGCTCGCTCACCCAGAATGAAAAATCTCCGGTATCATAGATACAATGCTTCAGTTGCATAGCAGACTTGACAGGCTTTCTAATGTACACGTGTAACACCTTGGCAGATTACCTCCAGGGTCGAATTATGACTTATTACTGTCTAGTTAAATAATCAGATTAACAAAAAATAACCTAAGAGACGAGTAGTCTGAAGTCCTGATTGCATATGAATGAATGAGATGGCCATGACATCGATAATCGTTACTTGCTACTTGTTCACTCGACCTATTTATCCTTCACTAGTAACAGTAATATGTGTGGTGTTTAACTCATTCACTGCGGCAGAAGCAGCTCAGTTGCCATGCTCTAAATCCGGTGGTAATAAGTGATTATACAGTGTAGTACAAAATAAGCTGGACGATTTATTTTCTCTGAAAGCAATGGATCCTCCCACTTAAAGTTACGATAAACATAGAAACAAGCAGAGTGGAAGGGTTCATTTTTTGACTGGTGCAAATTTCCGTCATTTGCAGTTGAATCGGTGGATTGCAATGACTGAAATTCTCGTCATTAGCAATTAATTGGGTGATGAGGGAAGTTTTAATGTTTCGTCTGAAATGCCAGCTGATCCGAAGCTCCCTCTCAACTTGTTAAAACCTCGGAATAATTTGAACTCTTAAAATCATATTAATTAGGAATAAGTCAGAGTAAGTCACTATACTAAGATCACGTGAAAAATATTGCAATATTTATTAGAATTGCATATGAGAATTTTTTTTTAGCTTATGAGAGTGACATTTTTAGCATTTCAATATATACTTTGAGAATCCCATCATGGATTTTTTTTATTGTAAGCATTTAATGATTCTTAAATATGGATACCAAATAAAATCGATAATAACGTGAAAATTGCACAAGACCAATTTCATAAGTAAATGGATGCCATTATTTTACTCACATCTAACATTTAAGGAAGATATAATCATTTACAATTACTCAGAAACTTATCCTGAAAAGGGGTAAAGAAGAATAACCATACAATCATTCCACAATAGCTCATACTCCAGGAGCACGGGAATCGTCAGAATTTAAAAGAGAGTGTGTTGTCAGTTTATCAGAGAGCGAGATGCGCTAGCTTCAAATAGCATCGAAATTAAGAATTCTACTTTCAACAGTAAATTTCTAAGTTGACCAGCGCCA
The DNA here is from genome assembly GCA_963457665.1 of Thysanoteuthis rhombus. Classification (NCBI taxonomy): domain Eukaryota; kingdom Metazoa; phylum Mollusca; class Cephalopoda; order Oegopsida; family Thysanoteuthidae; genus Thysanoteuthis; species Thysanoteuthis major. The sequence goes on from OY735213.1 coordinate 40,632,033, forward strand.
CAGGAAAGAAACCATTGTACTATGAGACGGGGTGTTTGGTTTTTTACCGTTGCAAAGTGGCAAGTGCTGTAGAATGTATCGAAATCAGCTCAATAACAGTAGTACAATATCGTTATCCCGTGAAATACTATGGCAGAGCAGTCAGAAGAAAACCACTTCTTATATACTAGTCAATATTCTGTAGGATAAGCAGTGGGTATTTGAAATGGTGGACAGATCTTTGGACTTTAGTACATAGTCATCTTTTCAGGCGTGTCATCATGTGCTTAGTTTGCTGGTGGTTTTCCAGTTATGACGCAGAGAGCAATTTGGAACATCTGTAGTTTGAGGCTTCTAGAGATTTCATCATCATTATCATCATCATTAGTCTTTTAACGTCCGTCGTTGGACATAGACCTTCCCCAGGATTCGCCACAATTCTCTGTCATGGGCGTCACGGAGCCAGTATTTCCTAAATCTGTCCAGCTCATCTATCCATCTTTTGTTCTGTCGGCCTTCTTATGTGATTTCTGGGGATCCACGTTGTGAGATGTGATGTCCATCGGTTGTCTTCCATTCTTGCAACATGGCCTGCCCATTGCCATTTGAGTTTTTTTAATTGTTTCTATGATGTCACGGACACCCGTTTTCTTCCTTATATACTGTACTATCTTTTGATCTCTCCATGTAAGGTTGAGCATGATTTTCTCATGCACACGCTGCATACTTCTCAGTTTGCAGGTCTGTCTCTTGGTTAGGTTAGGTTTTTTAGAAACTTAAAAGTTCATTCATCGGGGAGAAATTCTCCCAATATACACCGATGGTTATTTGGATCGAAAAAAAAGCACCCTGCTTTTTGAGGATCTGTACCTGGAAAATAGCAGGTTTAAAAAGATATTAAACTATTTTCATGGAAAAACCAGTATCTTGGCTGTTTCTTCGTGTGTCTCAAACAGTTTCGGATCGAGAATCAATAAAAATGTCCAGAAGACCTTTTACAAAAGAAGATTTGTCACTCTTTGTTCTGTGGCAACAATAACATTGGCCAAACAAATGGAAATATAACATTTCCTTGACGATGAACAGATATTATTGTTTGCTGACATGAAATTAATCTTAAATTATCTACTCCGCTAGTTACTGAATACCACGTTGCTACAACATAAATCACTTCCACAAAACTGAAAGCTTTGAGGACCGAATGTTTAAAGGCCAACGACTGAGTGAAAAACAAATACCGACAATAAGAGATGAAAACCATAATATAGGTCTGGTTAGTCACTCAATAGAAACCATCTTGTGACTAACGGATTTGGGCAGCATGCTGCGTTGTGAGGGTGATCATTAACAAAAATTGGGAGAAAAAAGACTGATCCATGGATAAATTTCCCTTTTCACCTTTTGTTGAGCGATGATCACAAAAAATCCAAATTTCCTGGAAGCAAGCGTGAGCGCTGTCGGATACAATTTAAGGGAACAATTTAGCATACAACTCTATTGAAAACTGAATACCCTTCCCACAAAAAACCTATAACCTATTTGGGCTGGAATCATCAAAAAAAGTCTTCTGTACATAATAAAGATGATAAATGTTTAATTTTTCAACACTCTAGCTCTATCTGTACAGCCTGTACATGCGATAGATAGATAAGTAGCCGTCCAGACTCCGTTAAAAAACTGAAAAAACATATAGTGACAGTATTGGTAAAAGTTTTGTTCGACGGTTTGTAACATCAATATGTACTATCTGTTGTTCTTACGTTGAATATAACTTTAAGAAACATTCAAAAAAGTATCTATCAAAAATAACTTATAAAATCTAATAATGAAATATTTAAAATTTCGTATCAAGTCTTTATCAGACACCAAATTCAGTTACAAAAGTGAATACGAAGAGAAAGTTTCTTCTATTTTCCTTGAGAACCATGCAACGTGCACATGAAAGAATTATGCTGGGCTTCACATGGAGAGACCACATGACAGCACAGTACATCCGAGAAAAGACAAGAGTCAGGGACATCATAGAATCCATTTAAAAATCTCAAATGGCTGCGGGATGGCCATGTTGCAAGAATGGCAGACAACCGATGGACATCACGACGAACGACATGGATCCCCCGAGATCACATGCGCCACCGAGGCCGGCAGAATATTAGGTAGAGAGACGAGCTAGACAAGTTCGGGATATACTGGCTCCGCGATGCCCATGATAGAGAGGTGTGGGGAAGGTCTATGTCCAACGACAGACGTTGAAGGACTGATGATGATGATGATGATGATGAGTTGTGTTTGGAGTTTGTTTTTTTGTTGTTGTTTTTTGTTTGTTTTTTGCGGTTGGCTTATACAAGTATTCAGATCATATTGGATTAGCTGGTGTTAAATTGTAGTTACTAGGTATTAGTTCTCTCGATTTTAAGTAGATGCAATGCTAATGGCAATCAAATCATCGTTCATCAAACCCAGCATCCTCTTCGATAAATAGAATGGCTACTCTCCACAAGATAGCCTCCATAAAATAGCTATTTCCGATCTTCTTCGGAAGACCAAAACATAATGTAAGGGTTGCATGCGCCTTCAATCAGAACACTAACCTCGTCAAACAACACACAGTAAACTCGTGTAACAGCATTTGTCCTAACAGCACTATGCGTTTGTTTTTACATTCTTGTAAGACTATTGTCGCGGATTAGTTTGCAGCAACATCACATAAAAATTTCAGTGCATCATTTTAAATCTAAAATAAGTAAAACCCTTAAATGTGATCTCTAAAGTTCCATTTTGTGAATTGTGATGTCCATCAGTTGTCTGCCATCCTTGCTACATGACCAGCCTCTCGCCATTTGGTTTTTCTCATGGATAGTTGAGCATGATTCTTTCATGTGCCCATTGCATGGTTCTCAGTCTTTTGGTTGAGTTCCATGTTTCAGCTCCGTAGGTGACTATCGGGAGGATGCATTGGTTGTATACTCTTCTTTTTAAAACTAATGAGGCTTTCTTGTTCTTGAAGGTTGAGCTCAGCCTCCGGCAGAGCAAGCTCTGCCTTTAAGAACAAGATTGTATAACAACACTTCAAATAAATCTAACGACTGTAAGCGAATTGATTTGAGGCTGTAATCAAAGTCACTTTGATTTCTTCGTGTAGGAGAGAGACCATCATGCCATGCTATCTTTTTTAAAAGGCAATATTTTATTCTCGTAGTTCATTAGGTCGCAACCTTACCAGATTAACAAAACTATTGGGTCAGATTCGAGCCTATTAGTGCAAATCTTACCCCAGTAACTATGGTTTTGTATCTTGAAAAGTGCGATTGGTGAGTCGTATTAATGATTCCGATAACCTAATTCAAATGACCATTGAAAGGCGGATGTCTACCCGGATATTCGTCCGCCTTTCAATGGACACCACAATTAGGTTATCGGAATCATTTATAAGACTCACATATCGCTGTTCTCAAGAGTCAACGGTCAAATTACGAGAGATGGTGTCCTGATAGAAACAGCGTGTCCATCCCGAGAACAATTAAAGCTATGGGTAGTTTACAATTCATTCCTCGCCCGGTGAGGACGACAGATGTCACCTGATCATCATCTAGTGCCTGTCCTCAACAGGAAAAAAAGGGGACTGTGAAGGGGCAATATTTGCTTGAAAGTGATAATGAAAGGAAGATGTGTCAAGACATTGGTTGAAAAAAACACTACAATAAATTAATAATTATACAAAATTCAAGCCAAAAATAAAAACAAGCGTGATTGTTGTTGCACACAAAATGAAGTGCCGATTTAGCATAAACTAACATTGAAATTGAACCCTCCACTAAAGTCTTATTTAAGGGGAATTTAAAAAATCAAACTGTTCTATCGAGACATAACAAGTGGTGACTGATAAAATTTTCAGTCTTTTAGCTCCATTGGTGTGGGTTGTACGAGTGATACATACAAAGGTAGTCAGACTGACAGACCGACGTAAAAACTGAAGAAACTTTTTGACAGTTCTGGTTGGTGGTTTCTAATCTAATCTGGTAGGTACATTTAATAAGTATAGGTTTTGATGCAAACTATGAAATAATAATCAGTTATGCTTTAATGGACAGAAGTAGTTGTTTTTTTTTATATATTATAGAATATTATGACTATTACCCCACCTATGGTTAAAATAGTAGGGAAGACAAAGCTCTCTAATCTTGGGAAGGCAATCAGTCTCAAGCGAGAATAACTCTGATTCCAAACCAGGGAGTGTGGTCACCTTAAGACAGTTGGATGCCAACCTTAACGCTCTTCCAGTAATGCCTGTGACCAACTTGATGCCAAATATGTCGTCCCATTTTCCTCTAGGCCTATATCAGCGATGCTGAGAAAGGGGTTCTGACGACTTGGCATCCAACAATCTCCATACACTCTGCCCAGGCTTACCTCCTGGAGAGGTCACGTCAGTAACATTCCATTGTCTATCGAGACGGAAGGAGACCTTCTATTATGGCTATGAAAGTTCAACAAAAGTGTAGTAGTCGATAACAATTGTTTGCCATGGAAACTTCAATAATCAATAGGATGTATGTCAGACTCGTACTGTAAACCTGTCATCAAGTACGTGAATAAAAATTTTGATTAAGCAATACTGTGTGTTTAATTTTGACATCGGGATCAAGTCTGAGGCCTCCATGCTACCACAGAGAAAAGTTTGCTAAGTAATTCTATTTCTGTTGGTTATTTTTAATGTTAAAAATACTGAAAACCAATCACTGTTCTTATTGTCAAAGTACAAGCGTTTTTTTGTTTTGTTTTTTCTCATAGTCAAGATTCCGCCCAAAGAGAAAGAATGAAGGCTATTCGCGGTATAACTGTACATCAGGGTTACACGATTTCTAGTTAGTTGGATTTTCAAGAGAAGAGAGATCAATTCAGACGTCAGAAATAGCTGAACAACTAGAAAGGACACGGCATAAGTGTTATAAAAGCGGGAAAATGTTGGGACAGCACAAACCACAGCTCTGCTATGTGTGAGAACGCTGAGAGGAGAGCTGGATACCTGAGAACACTTACAGTCGTCATCCACACTTCAGCGATAATCACTAGACATCTCGTGAGAAAATGCACACCGTAGCTCATCTGTGGACTTCGGGAATGCTGAGAAGAGGGCTGGGGACTTGATACTACTCAGTCCCCAGTGATTAATAATAATAATAATAATAATAATAATAGTAATAATAATAATAACGTGAATGTTATATATTTTCCATCTTCATGTCGACCTCTATTACAAAATAATTTATGCGTCATGCTAATTCAAGTTTGAATTATGAACCTTAACGTATATAATTGAATTAGGGATTCTAATACTTAGTTGAAGACTCTTACAGTCATCGAGTCCTCAATATCACGAATTCATGGTGTTCAAGACATTATGGATACTAAAGTACCTTGCAGGTAAACTCAAATGTCTGACAGAAATAATATATCCCTGCTCCACAGATATACAATACTGCTCATGTACAAGAAAAATACCAGTATACCCAATATATCAAATATGAACTTGTCCAGGCCATCTGGTACTCCTTTTATAGCCCAATAGTCCTCCGATATCCGTTTGCTTTTTCCTAGCAGATATCACTATGATGGTCTATATTTTTTGTTCTGCATGTCTTTTCCTTTAATACCAGTTTTTCTATGACCGTATATATCACATGAGTCAACCGAATTATTATGTTGATGCAAAAGTCTAATTTTTTGTATATCTTTTATTCATATAATTCACAACATCATTATTCAGTCGTCAAAATATTTTCCCTGGTTTTCTATAATATTATGCCTCTCTTCCACTAAGAAAAAACGATTTTGGTTTTGATTTGTTGAATTCTTTGTGGAATCATACCATATATTTAACTTGTTGAAAATCACTGATCAGGCAAGGAATGTTGCATGAAGCGAAACAATTGATAATTTGATGATAAAAGTTTGGAAGCTACTTTATGTGTGGAAGAACTTCCCATCCCAACTCTATGATTGTTTGCTTTGTCGTATTATCGTTCTGAGGATGAGCATTGTCGTGTAGTAAGATCACCGGACGATTTCCATCCAGGAAAAAAAACTTTTCTGTTCTAATGCGTTATTCAAACGTGCTAATTGTATGTCATCTCATTCGAAGAAAAAAAAACACTTTTAAGATTTTCATAACACTTTTCAAAGTCCCTTGCTCTTAGCTGTAATAGTTCATTGATCTTCTTCGTGTCGTTTTTCGTTGTCGTCCAATCAATGCTTCTCGGTGGGAGTGGTTGTTTCTTCTGTGTCATGATAGTTTTTTAGTTTCATTTTATTTTTTTCGGTATCTACCGAGGCTTGTATGTTTTACTTTCAGATTCCCCAATTCATTTCTGCTCTTTTCTCTTTATGTACATTTTAAATCAAGTATATGGATTCGACATGACTTGATCCCCAGCGGCGAGAACATTAAATAGTGATGTGAAACCACAATAAGTGGTTGTAATTATCATTACGTATTTCCATAGTTTCTAAAATATTTACTTATTCAGGACTTTGCCAGATGTGTTTTCATGTTTCGGAAAGTTTCTGAATTGTTAGATGATGACTTCCCAGAAAAAAATCTTTGGTATATGAACGAATTTCCCGAATTCTCAATAATAAGTTGAAAGATATACACACACATGCACGCATATTTACGAGCACCATATCCGTCTGAACACTTTTCTCAGACAATCTTCTTCAAAGATATTATACTAAATGTGAATGACTAGGATATCCTCATAAAGGTGATATATTCCCACTTTCGTGGGTGGTCTTCTGGAGCACAAAACTTAGGTGATACAGCACGCACACGAACACACATGTGCGTGCGTGCATTCACACACGCATGTTCATATATATAAATATATGATTACAAATAGTCCATGTTTGGTCATGTACTTCGGATGCCTTAAGCAACACCTGCATAAAAACCCTGGAAATCGCAGTAGAAAGGACCAGCAACTACGAAGCTCGAAAAGACGATCGCTGCACAATTTTGATTGGTAAGCTGCGAACAGAGCTGAAAATGCAAGACTGGGAACTTTAAGATCTAGCAAGAAACTGTGTGAGCCAAGAACACTCGGCGGGGGAAATACGCAATGAGAGCTGCTTTAGGGTGTTCCATACTACTACAGCTGTAAAATAAAGTCAATCATTTTATAGGGCAAACTGTTAACTAAACTCTTATATCATCTTTTTTTGGTCTTCTAAGACTCATTCTACTTGGTGTTTATACCATTTTGTAGCGTATTAATTTGTTCGGTTGTATACTTATGACTACAACTTTTCATCATATCGATCATTTATTTAATCTCTCTGGAATAGCTTTGAACAGTTTGGTTAAATAACTTACCATGCAATCTCATTCGTTGTATATTCGGCCTAAGCTATTGTTCTGACGCTTATCGATTTTGCTTTAATATAGTTGAATAAAATACATCCGTTTTTGTGCTAGCACCACCATGATCAATATGGTGACAGCTCGATTGTGTCCTGGGCAACTGCGTTCCGGTCAAATGCGTTTCATCCATTGGCGTCTCTGGACATTTGCGTCTGGTAAGGTAGTTAAAATCTAACTAATGATAAAATGAAAAAAGAAAAAGCAGTTATGATTTAATCAAAAGTTTATTTGATATAATCACTACAAGGATAAATACATCAAAACGTTTCTTCTTTACATCACTTGTTAATTATCATTTGACCGGGATATAGTTTTCTAGGGCGCAAATACCTAAGTACCCATCGATATTATTATTATTATCATTAATATTAATATTATTATTATTATTAGTAGTAGTAGTAGTAGTAGTAGTAGTAGAGTTTTCGCACTAGTAAGAATTTATATACTACACTGAAATAAATTCCAGTGACAGCAAGTCACTTCAGTTCTTCTAATCTATTTGCTAGACTCTTTCAGACTTTTTCGAGTGCGCCTATGATGATGGATACATCTATCAGTTTCATGTTCCATTTTTTTTTTTTTTTTTACTTCTTTTGGAAGGTCCAGATACTTTTCCAGCTTTTTTCTTCTTGTTTACGATTACTAGATCTGGTCTTCTGGTCTGGATTGGGGGATTTGTTTTGTCTGTATTATTATTTTCTATGGAATCGCTATAGGTGGCCATTATTAAGGATTCAGTTTCTCTCTTCAGATTTCCTTTTTGCAACAATCTCTATCAAGCCCCTCGTGATGTCCGTGGAGTTGTATCTCTTCCTACTTTTTACTTCACAATTTGGGATTTTCTAACCACCCATCTGTCCTCCTGTCAGTCCTATTGCAACTTCCGACTGTTGTAATAAATCTTTCATCGCCCCTCCTTGCGTAGTTCTTGTCCCTTGATAACAGAATAGATGTAATCCTCATTGCTAACGAGTCCTCTTTCCTTCACACATAGAGTCTGTCAACGTTGTCACTCGGGTGCGAGGCTTCATGCGTTGTCATCACCTTCCTTATTTTGTGATCCTAATCTCACAGTTATATTTGTTGAAGGAGCCTGGATATTCTGCAATGAGTACTATCCGGGTATTCATTCCCTCAGTCAGGTTTCTGATGCGGAATTTAATTTCTAGTAGTTCCTTTATTGTTTCAGAGATATTCTTCCTGATTTTCCTTCTTTGCAGACATTTGATTTGTTCGGTTGGATCCGCTTCCAGTATTCTTTGATCATCATCATCATCATCATCATCATCATCATCATTCTTTTAACGTCCATAGTTGGACATGGACCTTTCCCAGGATTCGTCACACTTCTCTATCATGGGCGTCGTGGAGCCAGTATTTTCTAAATTTGTCCAATTCATCTCTCCATCTTGTATTTTGCCGGCCTCAGTTTCGCATGTGATCTCTGGGGATCCATGTTGTGAGTCGTAATGTCCATCGGTTGTCTGTCATTCTTGGTACATGGCCTGTCCATTGTGATTCAAGTTTTCTAATAGATTCTATGATGTCTCAGACTCCCGTTTTCTTCCTTATATACTGCGCTGTCTGGTGATCTCTCCATGTGAGGTTGAGCATCATTCTGTCATGTGCACGTTGCATGCTTCTCAGTTTGCAGGTCTGTCTCTTGGTTAGGTTCCATGTTTCAGCTCCATAAGTGACTAGTGGGAGGATGCATTACTTGTATACTCTTCTTTTTAAGATTATTGGGATATTCTTATTTTTAAAGGTTGAGCTTGCTCTGCCGAAGGCTTGCCATCCTAGGGTGATTCTTCGTTTGATCTCTTCCTCTATCGTGTAATTCCCTTGTTACACATTCGTTCAATCCATTTTGTTGTTTCTTTTTTCCGCTATGTACGAACAGCATTGTATATTTCTCGATTTTGAATACCATGCTGATGTTCTGACCGATGAATCTGACCGTTTGTATTAACGTCACCAATTCTTTTTTTTTTAATTTTTGCAAAATCTTTTCAAGTTATCAATATACACTAGGTGATAGTTACAATATCAAAAAATATAAATGAGCAGTATCATTGCTATGATGAATTATGGTGAGGTTAGGAAGTCTTCCTGGAATATGCTTTTTCTTATGCAGACCTCGATCAAGGATTGTCCTCCTTAGTTGTGGGATCATGCTGTAGAAGTTTTCGTTCTCTAGACTAGGTTCTTTCTTGTTTTAATTTCCCTGAGGGTATTTCTATCGATGTATAATAGACCACCTGTTCCTCTGGTCTCTTTTCGACACCCTTTCTCTTCATTGGGTTGGAATCTTCAGCTTTCTATCGAAAAGTAAATTTTTACGGCAAGTTGTTCTGTTGTGATTTTCTGCACCATCAGCAAGCATGTCATAGGCTTGTTATTACTTGCATTGTTCCTTCTGGAGCGTCTTTTCTTTCCCTTTTTTTGGGGGGGTAGGGTGGGGTCAGGATAGTCTTTCCCGTTATCATACACCATTTTTTGCTTCCATCGGTCATTTGCATGATTATTGGGCTAATTATTATCATTACTATTATTATAGTTTTTATTAATATTACTACTATTGTTGTTAGTTCATGCATTTGTCCGACAACATTTGCTTTTAGGTTTACTCCTAAAGGTCAGGTGACACCAAATCTCCTCATAAAACTACTACGATTTTCGATATTCGTTACAAATGTTCCAGTATTTCTCCTGGTTCCCATTCCATTCGAACATTTTCGAGAGGATCTTGGATTTTTTCCAGCGGCCCAATGCTCATAGACAAAACTGCTGTTGGCATATCATACAAAAATCTAGATATTCGGATCGATTTCTTGTTATTTTTATTTTTTCCATTTTCTTTTGAAAACCACTTCGTGGTGGGCTCTTATAACCTCAGCTAACACTCGCAGATCTTTTGTCTTTATCGCATATGGTTACGTCTGTTCTTTTAGGTTTGTGTAAGATGATATCTTTCTTCCTTTAAATCGAAAACTCGTTTACTTCTCCCATTTTCTTAAATATCTCTGTGCTTTTTGTCTTGTTTTATTTACAAGTATGTTTTTTCTCTGTTTCCTCTACCCACTATCAGATGTACCGAAGTATTTCAATTTATTTTTGCCTTATTTTTCTTTATAACGAAATAACCAAAACGTGAATAGTCTTGTACATTATTCTACAAATATGTATTATTTGGGAAAGCTAAACAGTGCAATAACAAGAACCATAAGTTCAACGACGCGTTCACCATCTGCAGTGGTGATAGCTGGAGGAGGAAGAAGAAGAGCAAAATAGTCTATCTTTGAGTCAATTGATTTTCCTAATTGTAAAATGTTGCAATATGAATATATTCCAAGGACATTATTTTCAATAAAAATCATGAACGGCTTTCTCAAGTACAAAAAAGCTGAATTCGCCCTCATTCCTTCTTAGTTCTGTCGTTTAACGCGAGAGGGACCGACCGGCAAACTGACAGACAGAACGACCGACTGGCCGAAAAGCGTCTAATAAAGATTAATGGACATATCTGAAAACAACAGGATTGGATACACCATTTAAAATTTGTTTGTCGACTGTTTCGTTCTAATACATTTGGGAAAACACTTGCTCACACTTCCCAGTGTGCAGACCATTTCTAGCATCTATTCTATAGCCTTGTTGCAATTGCTACCCTGGGTATCAATATATATATATATATATATATATATATATATATATATATATATATATATATATATATATATATATATATATATATATAAATTTATTCTAATACTATGTGTAACCACTGGACGTATAGTAAAGATTGTCATCTTGTGGAACAATGGAGCGATTCTCCAATAGAGTTTTGTTTATTTCTTGTGGAGAATCAATACGACGCCTCTGACCGATTTTATTTCGCCAATGAGGAAGGAACACTTTATTGTGAATATAGTTTTGCATTCGATCTTATTTTTTATCTATTTTTTTCTTTTGCATTTCCCTTTTTTTATATCGAATATGCAACAATTGAATGTCTACTGTCCGGATGAAGATAAGAAGCATTTGAACCAGATTTCCTTGATTCACTACAATTGTTCTATGTAGTAAAGTTTTTTGTTCTTGTGAAGCGAGAGACTCGTAAAATTCTGAAAGAATATTCGGATACAAGTCCAAATAATTAATCTCTAAACCAGGGGGTGTCTAAAGTGGTCGAAATCAACCCCTGGAGGTTGATGGAACAATCCAAGGGATCGATATAAGCCTAGAGGTAAAAAGGGGGCTTATAAACGGGGATATAGGGAGTGATACAGCCTGCTGATACACCTTCGCATATTAGTTTGTATTGTCAATTTGTTAGAAACCGTCGAACCAAACTGTCACCAAAACTGTCGACACTGATTTCTTTAGTTTTTAAGTTGATCTGGCCTGTTGGCTCGCTATGTATGTATGTACAGTGCATACAGGCCACCCCACTGGAGCTAAAGGGCTGAAAATTTAAAGATTTACTCCTTATGATGTCTAGGAAAAAAAACTTGAAAGATTTGTAGTGGAGGGGACTACATTTACGATCTAAGTTTAAGATAATACTTATTTTTTTAATATTCACACTTTGCTGAGAAGTATATAATTCATTGATAAACCCTTTTCCCAATATTTTGAGTGATCAGCCCTAACACAGCGTGCTGCCAAGAGACATTGGTCATGTGACTGTTTCTTTTATAATCCATTCATTGAAAGCTTATCATAATGATGCAGTTATCAGAGGTTGTTGTTTTGTTCTATTTTTGTGAAGGTTTTATTTCGTTTCGTCCACAAATTTTCATTGATTTATATTTTCCTTTCGTTCTACTACAAACAAAAGGAGTTCCGTATGATTTGCCTTTGTGTTTTTGCTTTTTAAAGAAGCGAAACCAAACCGAACCATGTCCGGAAGAGCACATTCACTGAATTATCATAATTCATCTACTTATTCATTTCGTTACATACGTACAAGCCTATGAGAGGATCAAAGATTCCGTTGAAGGGGTCGATGGTCTGAAAAGTTTGGGAACCCTTGCTCTAAACTATCAAGGCAGCTACTTATGTTGAAATATCAACCCCAGAGCTTCCATACATCTTTTCTGTTGCTGGCAATACTTCTGCTAGCTAAAACGATGTGTCATGCCTGTCACCTTGCCAAGTTTAGTACGATTTCCATAGGGGAAAGAACAGCTGATGGCCTCTAGTACCAGTTGGATGCGGGAATGCAAAAGGCAATCAATGTAAAGGATAGATTCTCCGCAGTAACGCAACACGTGACACTACTGCTGCTGCTGCTGCTGTTGCTAGTCATTATTTATTACTTAGGAGTACATCTCTGCATTGCGTCAGTTTCACTATCAGTAATATTAGTGATACGGTCGGCAGGGATAGAAACGGGGGGGGTTGGTAAGCGAGGGTGTAGCGTACGTACACCTACTTTTTTTTTATTTCCAGTCTGTTAGCTTTAGTATGTGTAATGTCTACTATAATGGATAAATTACCGTGCACCCAGTTCCCAAAAACCCATGTCCATCAGTGCAGTCGTTTGATTCACCCTGGTCGAATAAGTTGATGTTGCTTTAGAAAGGAGACGCGGGCATTGGGTTTTTGTGATAAACTGGTTTGTGGAAACAAATAGCTTTCTCGTCGTGTTTTTATTTGAACAATCATTCAAGACTATCGAACCAGCAGATCTTCGGGCTTGAGTACTCCCATTGACCAACTTGTGTTGAATATTCAGCAGGTTTGGAGAGAGTGAGGACGGTTGCAACACTTTTTAAATTTCTCTGGGTAAATCAGATACCATTTGGACTAGATCAAACAAATTTTTATATATTAAACTTATGATTGTCTGCTAATTACCCATAAAACTTGAAGACTATTACACGTGACAGATCGTTCACAATATTTATTTGAAGGAAAGAGGTCAGATGTTGCAAGTGTTCCATCTTCGGGACAGTTGCAACACTAATCCGGGACGGTTTTAACACGTGAAATTACATGAGATTTCACTAATTAACTTTTACTTTTGGTCTCAATCAGTACAGTAGTCTGAAAATATTGTTTTATAATCATATTACAGCATAAAGAAATTGAAAATGGATCCGACAGAATGATTATAAATTGCATTATATTATATAGAAACCCTTGTTTGAAATGATCCCCAATAACATTATAGTATTATTCATTTATGCACAATAATATTATAGTATTATATGTTTATTTATCAAACAACAGTAATTGAGTTTTTGTTTGTTTATGCATAGAACATAGGCCTACCTTGAGTCAATATGCAGATGTTACAGATACAATTCAATCTTTCCATATTTAAGTATTAGACAGGAAGAATGGAACAATTTACAATACAAGCCTGTATACAACAAATATGAATTTACTGTACAAAACTGCTACTGTTTTAAAAACTGGTTTTGTCACACCCCAGTATATGTGAACTGCGATCCTGGGTTTCCTGGAATGCCTTCTAAAATGTTTTAAAAACTGATTTCGAAAAACACAGACATCCCAAAATGACAGAACTAATGAACTTTTCAAGACTGACTTTTAACAACTTGCTGCAACCGTCCCCAACCCTATCAGCGATGACAGAATACCATGAGCTGACTAGACGCACTGACATTGACATATGCTCCCTGTGTTACTTAGAAGACAACGAATCAAGTAAGTTTTGATTGATTTATGCGAATGGTCAGGACAGTATGACAAAATACAGCTTATGAAAAAATCATTTTTATACCTCTGTTTTTTCTTTTAATAAATAAATAAAACAGCAGATGTAGAATTAGTCTTCTGTCCTCCTGGTTCAGGGAGGGTCTAACATGTCCCAAATAATTTGCAGTTTCTCCCCCTATCATAACAACTATGTGAGAGATGTAGAACTAAGTAGAGGTTTTACTACCAGGGAAAATATGTTCCATGGCTGAATAACCTTTTTTGCTACCGTTGTTTCAGTTCCTTACTGAGATAGAAGATTGAGTATCACCAATGTTGCATAGTCTCGAACACCTGTTTTAACGACTTCAAATCTATTATTTTATCTCAAAGTATAGATTCAAACTTAATAAACCTACATTTTAATAATTGCATGAATATCAGGACGTTTTAATTGTAAATCTTTAGTAAATAGTTTTGCTGAAATATTTGGTAAATTTGGAATATGAAAAAAAAATATATATATATATATATATATATATATATATATATATATATATATATATATATATATATATATATATATATATATATATATATATACTCTTTTATTCAAATTTTGAGTTCACATATGTTGCAGACCTTTTTAAAGACCCGGACATGAATGTGTGATAAATAGATATTGTAAAAACTCTACATAGTTCTTCATCTCTGATTATGAGTTAAACGAAGTAGCTTTTAACAAAATCGCCATCATAGTCAATAACTGAACAGCGGTAGCGTCAAAGTTTGAAGTCATATAAACAAATTCCATCGAAGAACAAATATAATTGGATTCAATTCTATTTATGAAATCACTGACGTTTTCCAGAGGAAAACCTCTTGTATATTCAGAATGAAAGTCTGTGCGTATCAGCATAAGGTTTTTGTTGATGCCTGTGTCTTGCCAATTTAGCTCAGTCTGTTAGACAGCCTTATCGCAGACGGTCGGTTGCGTGTTCAAATCACGCTGGGAGAAATTTTGTTTTACATACTGGTTTATACATCTCATTTTGATGACGGCAGCTCTTGTTACGATAGGAAAACAATCAACTTCAGACTTCGTACTTGAAATTTAATAAAATTAGTTATATTGAAAATTCAGAAGAAAAATTGTCAAAAACGATTTATAACTCTATTAACAATTAAAATGAAGCAAATAAAAAAATCATCTTATTCGGCAAATTGTTCCCTGAATCGATAAATTCTGTTGTATTATTTAAACTGATATCTGTCAGCAATACGGTCGGCTTTGATAGTTTGGCTAATCTATTCTATTTATCGGTGTGCATCTGCAATCAGTCTCGAATGTTTGAAGGTTGGACTTATGCCAACGTTGAAATTATCAGTGAATTCATAATTCAGACAAAAAGTAGGATTTCACAAATGAATGTAGACAATTTATGACCCCTGTCCAATTCCATTACGCTATGTAACGTTTATTTACTTTGTTTTTGGTTCTTGGGTAGCGAGTGTTATTTCATTTCATTATGTTGAATTTCTCAATTTTTGAGCGCGTGATTACACTATGGAAAGTTTTTTTTTGTTGTTTTTTTTAACTTTTTATCTCAAGGTAATAGGCGGTATTTTCTGATTGATTACGTGTAAAACGTAGAAAATGTCAATTGCTTCTTTCAAACTTTGCTTTTGAGACCAAGACAGTGATCATTTGAAATCTACTTATTTCCAATTAGTCAACAGGCGAATTTGTACTCTTTCAATCACATGAAGTAAGAAAAACAACTATGAATATCACTGTCCTGGTCACGAAATCAAAGTTTTTGGGAGGAATAACTATTTTCTATACCTCTTTCACATAAGCTACTAACGATTAATACTCGCTACTCGGGATCTGAAATCGCGTTACACGGTATTATTAACAGACCGTTGAGTGCATTACAGAATAATTTTATAACGAGATCAGTTGTTTACTTGTAAGTAAAAATCTCTCACCAAAATCAACTAACTGAAAACAATTTGAAGATTGGAAACCCGGCACAACGAAAGCAATGAATGCAGTGTCGCACACACACATTTTTGGAAATAATAAAAATGTGTGAAAATAATGTTACCGGGGTGTTATTGCTATGGTTATGGCCATCATCGCTGCATAATCATCTTGCAATAAACTAATTATTTTCTGAAATTTGACAGGTTTCATTTTTATGCATAAGGGTGGGAATTTCGAATATGCCGGCTTTCAAAAATACAGATGAAATTAATCGAAATTATTTTGTCGTTTTCTTTCCATCATATTACTTGACGATCGTTTTTGCATTGATGAGAGGTTTATAAAAGTCGTTGTAGGGCGCTTATAGTGGCACGATGTTTAGAAAACTAGTCTTGCAGACCAATTCGCAAAGGTACGTTGTTCAATCCTCACGAGCGCTGCACTACTACAGCCATGTGTCAGACTGACTGTAAAATTTGTTGTCGAATAAGCGAACAATGAGTAGTACCAGCCACAGACTGAAAGGCGATAACAATATATAAGAAAGAAAATTGCTTTTCAGCCAAAGCAAAAAAAAGGCCCTTTTCTTCATCAACAAAACACATATTTGTAAAACCTCCAAATTTCAATGACTGTAAATGTCAACGATGTCTATGTCTTTTTATTCTCCTTGAATTCTTTCAAATTGCATTCAAATCTATTCATCAAAGAAGAGTGAAAAAATATGACATCCTATTTTTGTTTTTTTGGGGGGGTTTTTGTGCTTTTTTTTCATTTACCTCAACCAAGGAGGTTGGAAGAGGTATATGTATGCACTCATGTCTGCCTATCTCTTTGTCTATACAATGTCTCTAGAAGTTCTCAAATAATTTCAATGGTATTTACTGGATTGAGGAAAAATTGATTGAATTCGGAGACAGATCCGGGAATTCTTTTTGATTGAAAGAAATGCTTCCATATATTAAAACAATATCGAAATATCGATTCTTGAACTGTTACATCTTCTGCATTATAGATGTATATGAATTGATTTTCATTCAGTTTCCAGTTTGTGAATGTCGTCGGTAAAGGGACATGCTCTCTGAGTTCTTTATATTTTCTTTTGTAACTCTTTGAGTATCTTTTTTTTATTGTGCTTTTGTATTAAAGGGATTGCTCGAGAATATTTTACATATCAGTGATTGCATTCTTCAACTGATACCTGAAAAGGTTTGTGAAGCAACACGCAGGAGTTTCAAAAGTTGGCAAAACGCATTATCTTGAATTATTAAAGCGTTTTCCTGGAGAAATTTCCTGTTTCAACTAAGTAGCTGGTTGTGTGTTTATGAAAGTCCACAATACCTAAGTGGATAAACATTCGTGGAGCTCTCTCATCAGATACACAATTCCTATTCCGAGAAGTATCCATTGAGTTTGGGAAAAAAACTATTTTATTCTCACGATGCAAACATTCTCTACGTAACGCTCCAGGTCCTTCAGGCACCTGTCTTTTCTCGAAAAAAAGCAATTAGGGAAATATAAGCTGCGCTGCAAGTTTATCAATGTTGCTTGGCTCGAAGATTAAATGCGCCAAGTGGAACTGTTTGCTTCTGGGGGGAAAAAACACATCATCGTAAGGAAACCGTTGTTCTCAAGATCAATGAAAAGAATCAGAATTGTTGTAGTAGAAACAAATTACCGAAATATATTTAGATTCGCATTTTTCTCTCTTACATCAGTCTTTAAGGTCTGACGTTGAACAAAGGCCTTTTTCAAGGAAGTGTAAGACATGCAGTAGTGAAATACCTTACTCTGGCATGCTGGCCCATGATGAGTTGGAGGGGCAGAAGAGATGGATATATACACCTTTCCCAAGGGCATTATTGCGAAGTGAACGCAAACATAATTCGGCTCACTGATCCGAATACGTCTCATTAACTGCTCTGAGAATGGGATAGACCAACCGAATTCAAATCTCAACTAAGACACTTTACGTTCACTATGCACTATTACCCTTGGGAAAGGCATGGTTCTAGCATAGAAATAGTTAAAGAACCTGAAATATATCTTAGTTGCAATTCTTTTTCAATGATACGTTATGCATTTTTTTTCAAGCAAAATAACTTTGACAATACAAGACTTTTACAAGTAGATATTCACTAGCTTAGCCAAGTCTGGCACAGATAAGGAGCAGTCATTGAGGATCGAACTCAGTAAGAATTTGCAATATCAGTTTGCTAACCATTACGCTAAGGCAAAGCGTTCTTCGAATTCATAAATAAATAAAGTCCAAACTTTGAGATGTTGACGCATTTTCCATTTGTGTACAAGTGATCTTAATTTTGAGGATAATTGCATTTATATTCTGGCAACAATACATGAACTAGAATTAAATTGACTGTAATTTAAAGGAATTTTTAAAAAAAGATATTTATTCATTTATCCTTAAGTCGTAAGAAATTTAGGGAATTTATCCAAAAGAT
The DNA here is from genome assembly GCA_963457665.1 of Thysanoteuthis rhombus. Classification (NCBI taxonomy): domain Eukaryota; kingdom Metazoa; phylum Mollusca; class Cephalopoda; order Oegopsida; family Thysanoteuthidae; genus Thysanoteuthis; species Thysanoteuthis major. Next base: position 40,650,553 of record OY735213.1, read on the forward strand.
TTCGTAATATTTTTTATGTCCAGATATTCTTTCCAGAACTCTCGTCATATTTCTACAAACATTATTTCAAAAGCCAAAAGATTAGGATTCCTCCTCATACAATATACGCGATAATTTTCAAATTTACAATCTTCAAAAAATTCAGCAAAAGGCATAGCAAAAGATAGTAGTTAATATCATAATACACAGAAAACCTTCGTTGGGCGGCACTTGTTCTAACGACACTATTCAATGACTCATGCTTTGTTTTTGTTTTTTTCTACATACTTGCAAAACAATTGTTGGAGATTAGTTGGCAGCAACAACACATGAAGATTTCGATGCATTATTTTATAAACTAAAATTTGTAAACTCTTAAAATGATGCCGCCTAAAGCAAAAAGTAATTTTATCTGTACTTTCCGGTTTTTTGGTTTTTCGTGATTAATATACTACCAAGAGACAGACCTGCAAACTGAGAAGTATGCAACGTGCGCATGAGAAAATCATCCTCAACCTTACATCTTGAGAGATCTCAAGATAGTACAGTATATAAGGAAGAAAACGGGTGTCTGTGACATCATAGAAACTGTTAAAAAACTCAAATGGCAATGGGTAGGCCATGTTGCAAGAATGAAAGACAACCGATGGACATCACGTCTCACAACATGGATCCCCAGAGAAACCGAGACCGACAAAACACAAGACTGATGATGATGATGATGATGATGATGATGATGATGATGATGATGATAAAATCAACCCGTTATAACGGCAAATTCGTTAACGGCACTCTTAAATTCCTGAGGGGCCTTAATGACGAGTTTTCAGTGAATGAATTAGGACTAACATAAAACCCACTTTACAGAACTCATTATTTTACAATACGAATATGTTTTATAGAATCACGTGTTTCTCATTGACCGAATTCTATAACATTTTTAATGACGTCTCCACGAAACACAGACAAGAATAAATGTGGCAATGAGTATGATAACGATTCAATTTGCTTACTATGTACTATAAATGTACGCCAGTTAACTTTTATAATATGGACTGGTGCGACATGTGTGAATAAATCTTATAAATTACTTGGATAATGAGATGACATATTTTTATCATCAGTTATTATCCAGTCTTTTCTTCACCTTATTGCGGCTTTTTACCTTTCTCAGTCGAATACCCCCAGACCATCAAAGTAGCTGAAAGTAGAAATAATGCGAATGTCAAGGAGACATCTTCAACATTTATTATTCATTCAACCCACTATCAAGTGATTGGAGTCGGTAATGATAACATAGATATCGCCTTTATTTACTTACGAGACAAATTAGAATGTGGGAAAACGTCTTAAGTCTGTAATATCTTTTTTGATAATTGATCTTCATACGCATGATGGATATTATAAGGCCCTGATAATTTCCAGCTTAAATTCTCAACGGATTAGACTGATTATTCTTATCATAATATCTCTCGTGTATGGGGATTATGCTGAGAATTCTTGCAAAAAAAAAAAAAAAAAAAAAACTTTTTCAGTGCAAAAATAAATTGCCAAGAGTAAATCCTGGCACACCGACTTTCCCAGTGATAAATAAAAACATTTGCCCACGTCGTGATTTTGGTTGGTTTTCTCTTTCGATTGTGGCTCTTATACAGTCAGCAAGTAGTGCACTCGTAGTACATAATACGGTGGCACGTCATTCACGTTTCCGTTCATTGGTGTTCGTTACCATTGGAAGACTAGATTTTTTTTTCGTTCATAGATATCTATTTTGGGTGAAATACTACTGATTTATAATTGCTGACGAAAGTGAAAATGACTTCAGCGATTTGTCAAATAGCGAATCAGACGTTTCGTTTCCTGATGGAGAGATCTCAGGTGACTTTCAGTCAGGTAGTTATTCAGTAGGCCAAAGTGAAGAAGATTCTTGGCAGTGGTTCAAAATCAATTATAAACCCGCTAATTACGATCCTGCCTTTTCGCACTTCTCTGTTAGAGGTGCTCCAGATGTGAAAACCGATATCAGTGATGAAAGGCCCCCCTCAGATTATTTCGATCTCTCTTCTTGGTGAAGAACAGTTAGATTGTATTTGTGGGGGAAACAACTAAGTCGCCATTCAAATTGGTGCTACAAATTGGAAAAAGGTATCGTATTTTGTATTGAACATTCATCATACAATCGTGAATAATAACAAACTCTTATTTCAGATAAAAATACTCCTAAAAAAATCAGATTAAAGATAAAATAATAATAATGCAATAAATTACTATAAATGTCTCCCATAAGACAACCCACATCATAGATCGGTGGCCAATACGGCAGGGCTTCGGAAAGACTGAGACACTGCCCAGCCTTCACGCTAATCTACTTGTCAGTACATAAGTATTCTATTGAAACGCCGATTTGTATTATTATCAGTATCATAAAAACACCGTTATGATACAAAAAAAAATCCTCATACTATCAAGCCTAGTTACTCGCAGAGTTTTTTCTTCATCGAAGCATCAAAATTTAATTAACAAGAGTTTGTTTTTTTCGTAGTAGTAATATTCAGAGAGGGGGGATCAATTGTCTTAACTCACGAAGACCTTTTGCTATCTATGCTGTTTCTGTACGTTTATGTCGGTCTTAAACACATCTTCTTATGCATATAAACTTAGTGAACGCGCCGTAACACTTGTCTTCGTTTTGCTTTCAGACAGATTTGGATCAAGTATTTTTACTTTTGGGGGGGGGGTTCCTGTTCATTTGTAGATGTAGATGCTTATGTGAATAGACGTTTCTTGTTACGTGCATCTCACTGGAGCATGTAACAAGAAATTTGAGGACTAAATGATGTTAGCTAGCGGGACTTGAAATCGCATCTACTAATGTAAATATCAACAACTCGCCTCAAGAGTAAGCTTTCCCCGTCTGGAAAAAATACGGTTTGTTTTACTTTGGATTTGCATTGAATGCATGTATGAGATTGATTATTTATGGAGGGGCATATTTTAATCTTCCCTGTGATTCACAACGGGGCAAATATATGTCTAATGTGACCAGCGATTCACTGCAGTAGAACCGACCCATACTTCCAAATAATCAAAATTCTCAAAGCGTTAATGACACCAAAAAAAAGTATCATTCAAATAATTCAACAATAAAATGATAAATTCTAGATTTATAAACAGCAAGTGTTAGTAAAATAATTTAGATGATATATATATTCACTGACCTATAGAATCGATTTCGACGACTAAGTGCCTTCATGTTAATTTTCAAGTTGTTTATCACAACTTCAACTCGAACCGTCACTTCTACGACTAGGCAAGTAAACAGCGCTGATCGGAACTGAAGAGTAGGCTTTCGGTGAGAATCGAACTCTCGTCCCTCTGTGTCAGAGGGAAGCCCGGTTTCCGCTCGACTGCTACATTCGCTGCCGTAAAAGAGACGGTCCAAGTTGAAGTTGTGATATAAGCAACTTGAATATTGAAATTAAGGTAAATAGGTGTATAAGGCTGGCCCTGACCTAGAACCCACAGGGAAAGCAGAAAAGGGGAAGGTCCAGAAACATATGAGGCAGAGGTGGAGATAAGGATGGGTGGATACTCCCGGAGGGTGGGGGGATATGGTGATGACTCCCCAGAGCTGAGTGCATTGGCGGACTGTCATCGACGGCGTATGCTCTTCATGGGGCACAAGGACTTAATTAAGGGTTAAAACACTTTATCTGATAATAAAAAAATAAGAATATATATCGGCTGCTCTTTCTGAAGTATCATCAAATCAACTGACGCAATGAACTTTCTGATTCAATCAACCTGCTCATCTCTCTACTCATCTCTCTCACCGTCTTTCATAAGTCATTCAGTTCTTTCTCATTGACACACATATCATAAGTTCTCTCTCTTTCTCTCTCTCTCTCTCTCTCTCTCTCTCTCTCTCTCTCTCTCTCTCTCTCTCCCCTCCGTAGCATTCTTCTTCTTATCCCCTCATAACTTTTTCATCTCCTATCGCTACTTCCATCTTTCCCTCATAGGCTTTCAGAATCAAATGGAGGTTCCCAATTTAAAAGCCATAAGATAGATATCAAATGCATACAAAATAAAATGATTGTCTTGTACAATGAGCTTTGTTATCAACGAGTGTTCCTGACTTGTTAAATCTACCACACAAAATTTTGCTACCAACTTATGAATACTCAGCGAATTTACCCTTTGATATTAACATATATTAGTGATAATGAAATTTGACGTATATATATATACATATATATGTGTGTGTGTGTGTGTGTGTGTATTAAGAAATGGATATATAATCCGAAAGGATAATAATGGATGCATTATACTCTTTGAAATTCTATTTGAAATGACCTCCCGTTATTACATGGAGAATGTATCACTTTGCCTAAACAACATAAATAGAATGAGCAATTAAAGAAGACAGTGCTGCTGGAATCGAGCCTGCAACTCATCAGGCAGCCACTGAGACAATGAGTGAATAAAACAGTTATTTGGAGCCTTGCCTTTTTGCCCGGCTGTTCAGCTCAATGGTAAGGGCAACGCTATATTAAAGCAACCACCTAATCAGTTCGATTCCTCCTGAATCTATCTGAACTGGTCTTATTTATCATGCCATTTTTATTTTCTGTTGATCACCTATGATCTCTGTGGATCCATATGGTGAGTTGTGATGTCCATCGGTTGTTTGGCATACTTGCAACATAACCAGCCCATTACCATTCGAGTTTCCAAATGGATTCTATGATATTTATTACTCCTGTTTTTCTCTAATATGTTGTGCTGTCTTGTGATCTTTTCATGTGATGTTGAGCATAATTCTGTGCACGTCGCATGGTTCTCAGTTTGAGGGTCAAATCCTCTGGATAATCACCTATGGACATAAAACATGAACTTAACCGATATATATATATATATATATATATATATATATATATATATATATATATATATATATATATATATATATATATATATACTAATAATTGCGTTATCCACAGACAGCTGTTTCGTTGTATATAGACTATCTGTTATCCCATCCAGTACCACGAGGTAGAATCGAAACCTTTGCTTCAAACCCAGAGGCTGGCATCTTATCTCTGCCCTACTGCTCAGTAAGGTTGCATTTAAGCGATATATTTACTCACGCATGAATTCCTCATCCACCAGAGTGCTCTATTCCTAAATTCGAAGAGCATTGCATAAGTTTATAATCGTAAAAGTTCTACGTTTAACGAAGGCTGCTTTGGTGGTAGAGCGAAGCGAAACATCATGGCATATCCGTCATATTTAAATCGTCTCGGATCATGAATTACTCAAGTTATCTTTTTTAAGAACCTTGCTCGTCTTGCGATATTTTGAAAATATCTCTTGAGAATATGCAAAACAGGCCTAGTTTGTCACTAATTAGCAACTGTCAATCAATAAGTTACTTCTCTTGTCCTTTGTTGGACAGTCATCACTAAAATAAAAGTCTGATTTTTTAACAAAAAAGGTAAAACCTACTTGGGGCGAAATTCAGAAAAAAACAACAAAATCGTCTGTTTTAAACAAAATAAGGAGTAAACGTTTAATTTTCCAGCACCCTGGCTCCATTGATGTGGCATGTACGCACAACATCTAGCCAGGCCCATTCAAAGACAGAAGAAATCTATGTTAACAGTTTCAGTGAAAGTTTTGGTTGACGGATTCTAATATAATATGTAAAATGCCTGGTCTCAATCGATTGATAAGTGAGCCACTAACTATTTGAACTCCGGTTAAATGCACTTTTCATATCTCTAGATAACGCTGCACATGTTTCAAAACACTCTTAATCTGCATCGTTCAACTTCAAGAATCTTCTATAATTGAAAATGACAGGCAAAGAACGAGCTTCCATGTCCTATTTCCAGCAAATATTCGTCATCAGTCAACTATAATAAAAACAAAAAAGTTAATTCCAAAGTCACTAATTTTTTTTTAATAAAATGCCCTACAGTGACTTTGATTGCCTCAGTCTTCTGTACTTAAATGACTGGTTTGCTAACTGCTCAAATTCAAGCCATGTCTGTTTTTATAGTTTTCTACAAAGCTTCTATTTTCTTCATACCATTTTTGGCATAGGATAACCTAATCGTTCACGCAGTTTCTGGTTTCTCGCTCAACCTAACGAATCAGGTCTATGTTTGCACTTTGCTAGGCAAAGCTTGGCCTTTCATTAATTGGATTATTATTTGATTTTTATGCCACATATTTTACATTGACTCTTTCTTTAGATGTATTGATTTTCCATCAATCTTCTGTTATTAGTAATTCATAGTATTCATTGTTTTTTCTGTTCTATCCGTGGAATTTTGTCCCCGCACTTCCTTCAAACAACCTTTTGAAGACATCTGATCTTTTCCTCACTCTTTATTTTTATTTTTGTCCCTCGTTACCTCGTTATGTGATACCAACCTTTTTTTAATTTTTTACTCTTATCATTCGTACTCACCGAGTTTTCGCACCGGCAGTGACCGATGGATTCCACCGATCAATGGACTCGTCTCAGTATTTTAGCCGACTACAGTAGTTCAGTGGCCTGAATCGTCTCAGCTCTTCCCCTGGAATCTCAGTTCTTCCCACCTTTTTCCAAAATTCTTTGGGATTCTTCCCACGACTCCGACTACTATAGGCACTACTGCCAGTGGATATTTTTAAGAATTTTCAATATTACACTTCTCTCCTTGTTAATCTAATCTATGGTGTAGTTTGGATATTTTCGAGTCTTCCTGAGATTAACTTTTCTTCCAGTCTTTTTTGAAGGAACTCCAGTATGATCACAAGTCCTCAAATAATTATTGACGCTATTGGCATCTTCGTGTATCACCATTGTTTCATTAGTTGGCAAGAGTATTTAACTATTGAGAAGTGTTCATTTTTTCCGAAAATGTGCTGTAGCTATTAGAAGCAGAATTGTTTAATCAAATAGTAAGAGACAGACTAGACCAGGAGTCTCCAAAGTGGTCGATATCGACTTCTGGGGGTTTAGAGAAATATCCAAGGGGTCGATAAATTCCAGGGAGTCATAAAGAGGTCGATAAACGCTGACAGGAGGTATGTTTAACTTTTCTGGTCGAAAGCCGACGTTCCTATAAAAAAAAATTTAAAAAACATAGAACACAACTTGTCGATATACATTTTTGATTTATTATATGTAATTAGTTTTGGGTTTTGTTTTCTTTTTCGCTTTTTATCTTTCATTCTGTTTCTTTTACATATTTGTTAATGCAACAAACCTGCTGAGAGACGACCGGAAGTTAACACTACAGTATCTAAAACAAACAATCCGTCATTAAAAGGCACATATACAACAGATATAAAGAAATGTAAGCGAAATCAATCATCTCATAGACACCATCTTTGCACGAGAAGCAGCCATATTGTTACTGGAGCCACATTGCTCTGACAGTAACCATCACCAATTCTTTAAAAGGAAACGCTATTTCGTTAAACATAGAACCTTTACGATTATAAACACAATATTAACGTAATAGCAACAAATCTCTGAATGCATCTAGGCACAAGAATGACACAACACAGATTTATTCATTATTCATTGGCAGTTTACTGAATAGTCAAGTAAACAAGCTGCAACAAAGACACAAAATACTACATTAACCGGATGTTTCACTCTCTTCCGGTTTCATTCTGTGCTCTGTTGTAACGTCCACATCAATTATTTGACAGATTTTATTTTTGTTCACAACGATTAGATACGGTCTGCCAGTTTAGATAGCGTGATCCGTTAAAATTTCAAAGCCCCATTGGATCTTACTTTTGTATATGGAATTCTTTTTTTCTTTCCATCAAACGTTTCTGTTTGTTTGTCGTTGTTATTTCAAGTTTTCTTATCCACGATTTGCCATTTTTAGTTCGGTTACTGTTTTTAGGTGTCATAAACTGTCTCCTCTTATTCTTCTGTGTGTTGTCTACAAGTCTTTTGATAGCTGTCAACCCTGATCAGTTTCTTTCCCCTTCTTCCTTCAAATAAAATCTCTCGACGCCATATTTAGGGTGTATGATCATCAATTTTCTCGTTCTCTCGTCCAAAGCAATTTCTATCATTCTGTATTATTCTGTTTGTATGTTCAACAATTATGCTTTCTGGTGATTATTCATTTCTTCTTTGGTGCCTTCTTGTTGATATATTCAATGATGAAACTAGTTGATTCAATTGTTTTAACATGTTGAATTTTATTATCCCTTTCCCCTCTTGATGTTCCACCACTGACGAAGCAGCTAAAGAAAGGGACGAATCAATTGCTGCCCAGAGGAACTAAAGCATTTCTTATAATGGAATCAATAAAATTTAAGTTCTCCTCATACCTTTCATCCTTTTTTTCTCCTCCCCCCACGCCCAATGTCGCGATGTAATGAACAAGGGTAATCATGGGAAAGAGTGTCTGTGATTGGATAAGAGTAAAAGTGGCTTGATACTATAACTGCCATTTATCTATTACTTCTCCCACACAAGTCTAAAGCCTAAAAACCAAGTTATAAAAGCAGTAATAGAATTACAAAGCGTCCTACAAGTTGTTATTATTATCATTATTTGCAATCTCATACCAGTTGCCTGGTGGTTACCGCCGGAGTTTGAGTGACAGCAAGTCTCCTCAAGTCTCCAGCCCTTCTCCCCTTGTTCCCATAGGCTGCAGTAATACTGCAGTTTACAGTTTCATCCCGGTTGCCCAGTGGTCATTGCTGAAGGCTGAGTGACAATAAGTCTCCTCAGGTCTTCAGCCAACATCTCTTCTCTCTTTCGCCAATCATGCCAGTGCTGTGGTTTACATTTCCGCTTTCATTTCCCTTCCTCCGTTAGGTCACTGTTAACAATTAGTGTTGCAGTCTTCATATTTCCAACACTTTCCTCGGTATTATTATTATTATTATTATTATTATTATTATTATTATTATTATTATTATTATTATTATTATTGAATCTCACACCAGTTGCCTGGTGGTAACCGCTGGAGTTTGAGTGACAGCAAGTCTCCTCAAGTCTCCAGCCCTCCTCTCCTAGTACTCATAGGTCGCAGTAATTCTGCGATTTCCAGTTTCACACCGGTTGCCCAGTGGTTATCGCTGAAGGCTGAGTGACAATAAGTCTCCTCAGGTCCTCAGCTAACGTCTCCTCCCTCTTTCGCATATCATGACAGAGCTACTATTCGTTGCAGTACTTATATCTCTAGCACCTTCCTCAGTATCCGTGCAGTTCCAAGTAGCGCTGTGGTCTGTACGGTCTCTATCCTCCCCCTAATCCCGATCTCCTCCAGTCTCTCCCTCAGCGTTTTGGGGACAGTTCCTAGTGCTCCCACTATGACCGGTACTACCCTGGTTTTCATGTTCCACATTTTCCTTAACTCCCTTGCTAGGTCCTGGTATTTTTCCCTTTTTTCACCCTCCTTCTTTTTTACTCTATGGTCTGCAGGCACAGCAACGTCTACTATTTGGCAGGCCTTCCTTTTTTTGTCTACTATTACTAAGTCCGGCCTTCTTGCCTGGATGAGGTGGTCAGTTTGGATGTCAAAGTCCCACAGTAGTTTGTGGTTGTCATTCTCCAAAACTGCCTCTGGCTTGTGTTGATACCACTTTTCCCCATGGTTGAATCCCATTTGTTTACTTAGTTCCCAGTGTATCATCGTTGCTACTCTATCGTGTCTATGCTTATACTCCTTCTGGGCGAGCTGACTACATTCACTAGTTATGTGGTTTACTGTCTCATCTCTTTCACCGCACATGCTGCATTTGCTGTTTGTCTGTGTTCTGTCGATTTTTGCTTTATTATTATTATTATTATTATTATTATTATTATTATCATTATTCATTGATTTGTGACCGGTGGTTTCCACTAGAGATCAAGAACTTGAGTCACCTTAGTACTTCAGGACTCTCCTTCGTGCTGTCGTCTGATTGGTGTCGGCTCATTCACGGATTCCTACTTCCTCAAACATCTTTGCGAGGTCCTTCGGGACTGATGGCATTACTGTCGCCTTCATGTTCCATAGTTTCTTAAGCTCTTTGGCAATGTCTAAATACCGTTCACTTTCCCCTAAGCTTCACCCTACCGTCTGCTGGAACAACGGAATCCACTATCTGCCACGTTCTCTTCTCTTCGGTCGGTATCACAAGTTCTTGTCTTCTGGATTGAATCCGACGATCCGTTTAAATCTCAAAGCTGCAGAGGATTTTATGTGTTTCGTTCTCTTGGACAGATTTTGGTCAGTGCATGTATGATTGGTTTCTATGGCCGAAATGCAGCTTCTTGCACAGTTCCCAGTGGATCACTTTCACCACCGAATCACGTCTATTCTTGAACTCCTTCTGGGCTAATTCCATGCTGGTCCGAAAGAATCGGAATGGTACGCTTATTTTGAGTCACCCTGTACAACACAATGATATACGTATCAAAAGCATGATGTCAACTTTTTTTGTGTCCTGCACTGAGGATATCTTAGTAGAACACAAAGCCACAAATGTTGGTTAACCAGTGAGGTTTGAAATTACTACAGCAGCAATTGGGTGCGAGAATATATCGCTAACCATTATTCCACAACGAGGCAGACGAGCAATTTTGATTAATCATAGACGCGCCTGTTCGATCTGAGACCAAATGCAAAACTGATGAATAAGACTTAAACTGGTTGGACGCGTAGAAAATTCTGCATACGTAGACAACTATGATTATCCATTATCTCATGCCTCAGCCCTTTTCTCATCTTATGCCTGTATCATCTCATTCGCTCCCTTATCCCTTCCAATCTACGTTGCCCGTCCATGATTTTATCTAAATGTTATACAAGCAAGGATTAGTTTCGTCGGTGAAAATTTTCCTATTCCTTCAGTAAACTACCAAACTTTTCCCCCTCCCTTCCCCTATTCCTATCATCTTATCAAATCAAATTTCTCTTCTTCCCTGCTCTCTCTCTCTCTCTCTCTCTCCCTTTATCTATCTATCTATCTATCTATCTATTTCCTCCCCTTTCTCTCTTCTGACCCCTCACTGCCTAACCTACCTTTCCCACTTTCTCTTCCTCCCTACTTATTAAAATAACATTCTTTTCTTTCCCGTTCTCTTCCTATCCGTCCATAAACTATTTCCCCTTCTCTTCTCCTATCCTTCTTTCAACTAACTATCTTCACTTTTCTCTCCCTTTTCTGACCCCTTCAATAAACTACCTAACTTCTTTTTCTTCCATTCTTCTTTCTACTCTTTTATAAAAACCTAATTCCAGCTCATGATATTTTTTTTATTTTAATAAAATAATTAGCATTCTTCTTTGTTCAGTTTATAGCAATAAAAATGAGCAATAGATTTTCATACAAAATTACTTTGGTTTGCCAAGCTGAATCTTATGCCATATTCCTTTCTACTAATTCGATGATGTAACAAATATGAATAAACTAACGAATGAATCTGTTTCACAAAACAGCCTCAACACATCGTCTCATTGATTTAAATGTTTGCATTCCCAAATCCTATTTCTCTATCCCTCTCCCTCACTCTTTCGTGATTGATCAATTTTTGAACAATCAGAACGTAACGCTCGTACGCTGTGACAAGCAGATCAATAACATGATTATCGGCGTTAACGCTGATACAAATCAAGTTCTATGGAAAGGACTAGGTACTGTTTGATTTTTTATTTACTGTTTTCCAAATAAAATTCTCATTTACTTTGATTCAATAATTCGCTTTTGAGTCTAATAGATTTCTCAGCTTGCCCTGCTTCATCCAGTAAGTTTGATAGCAAATACATTTGACCTTAGGAAAAGAGAAAAATGCTCTTTGCTAATTGTGAACGCTTTTTTTTTTTTGTCTGCTTCTCCAACTTTGTTCATATGCATTTCGTTTGATTTGAATTCAAATCTACGTTATATGAATCAATCGGTCACGCAATAGGAGTGGCGTCTGTCCAAAGAAAGGCCAAAGTTCTTGCCTTGCCAAGCCACATCAATACAAGGTCGAAATCAAGCAATATTGGCCAAAAACATTGTTTTCGAAAACCTCAGAAAATCTTTGGAGCGCTGAATTAATAAGCAATGACACAGAGCCAAATGAGCAAATCAAACATATTCCTAGTGCCAAGTTGGGAAATTAACTTAAAGTTTAAAAGCCTCTGTTAAAAGAACTTATTCTCTCGTGTTGTCTATAACCTTGAGAAGAGTCATTAACATCAGAACTTTATCTATAGGCAATCCTATCAATACTTTCAATCTTTGGTGTTAGCACAACGTTACGGCCGAATCATTCAATGACCCTCTTACGGATATTACATATTACACCTGAAGAAGATCGTCGAATGATTAGATCGTCCGAGAATAAGTTCTAAAGTTACTCTCTAATCTATCGTAGTCTCTTTTTACTGATAAAGTTCACAGCGATTCGTTTATATTTCCAATTAAAATGTTATTGTATAAAACAAGTATTTATTTCTTCATACCGTTCAAAATTTCTTTTTCAGTGGAAAATCCGAAATATTAACGAGTAAGTTACTGACTGTTCGGGAACTTCTGATATAAAATGAGTCTTATTGCCTACAATAACAAACTTTCCAAAAGGTTGTTATTCTCAAGTTTCTACAAAATCATTAAAACATCTTTAGGATTCAATTTATGAGCTTAGAAAATCTATCTTCTGATAAATGCTTGCAATCTCTGTTTTTGTTTCACTGATCTGATTGGCTATTAAATTCTTGCAATGTAAAATAATTATATGTTGACAGACATGAACGTGTGTCTTGTGAAAACGTTTCATTTGATATTTTTAGATTAAATCTATCATGCAATTTAAAAGAGATAATGTTGCTTCAAATTTTAAAATCTTTGATACTAATGAGCCTAATCAGCAATCTCACAGTGATTTTTTTTTTTTCGTTTTTCTGACCGCAAACATGGAATCTTCCACTATAAGGCAACAATATTGCTGATGGAAGTATCTGCGATTCACCTATTTCCACTGAAACGTTTTCATCTCAGAAATCCAAATATATCCATGAATTTTCTCACGGAGATCAATTAGTATTTTGATAATTAAACAAAATCTAGTTGTATAACTAACATAGTGATTTTCTTGGTTCTCGGTCAGTAACCATGTACTCGTCCTCTTTACGGTAATACATTTTCTGATTTAAAAAAAAAAATCTCCTAAACAACGGTGTCTTCCACCGAAACGAGGTTTTTAACTTCATCTGAAAGAATTCAAATACAGACAGTCTCCGCTTTATGGAAGTTCGCTTCACGCCATATTTTTTTTTTTTTTTTTTTTTTTTGCTTTTTGAAAAAAAGGCGAAAACTGAAACTGAAAATAGTGTTCAGTTTTTGTTTTTCAGCGAAGGCAGCTTACATGAATGTGAAAGCATGTGGATTTACGAGTTCACTTCGCAGTAACGTCCTTAGGCACGAAACCGCTTCTCCCCAAGCTATGGGTAATTAGCAGGACTGTTAAAGCCTTTTAACCCTGTTAGGTAGTCCATCTCGAGCTACGGGCTCGCACTACAGCCTCTACAGACATTGATTGGGTCCCCGTGTATCATTCGAGAAATGTAAACGAAATCATTTCCTTGTGTGTGCCGTGCGACGTAAGAAGCAACTGAGCTGAGTTGAGCCAAGCATGAAGGTGACATGAATTCACAACGTTTTTATTTTGCTTTTGAAATTGTTCATGGAATAACGCTTGAACACAAAACCGTTGAATACTGTGTATAGATGAGAGAAGGGTCATTAGCATTCTTCCTTTCTCCTCTACCCTTCCGTCTCCTGTTTTTATCACCAGCACGAACTCCGACGATCAGCCTGACATACCATCTTCACCATTTTCTATGTCTGGGGACGCTTAAAGATTTTCCCATGTAAATTCATAATTATCAGCTCTTGGCTTTACACCAACCCGGCTTACGAAAGCCTTTTGTGGAAATGATCTACTCTCTGATAGAGGGGAAAACTTGTATACTCAAAAATGTCTTTCGTAAGGATTCACCTGTAAACCAAAAATTCAATAATTTAAAAAACTATTATTTTTTTGCTCTTCGAAAAATCGATTCGTGTGAGGAAGGCAATTAATCGTATAATTTGTATTCACGAATACGAGAAACATTTTCATAATATTTTACTGAAGAGTGAGGGAGAGACTCCATTTGTTTGCTCAAGTTGAATCATAATAATCAATGAAAGTTTGGTCGATGCTGATTCCAGGTTCATGTACTCAGTTAAAAGTATCCAAATATTATACCGTATCCATTGTGTTGTTAATTATGGATCGAAACTTCATGATTTGGCCAAATTCATGCAAAAATATCCGAGTTTGGGTCAGTCAGCCTTTACAAAGAAAGTACTTGAATATTTCATATCGATTATTACTCTCAAACATTCACAAAATAGGTCTGGTTGGTCGCTCAATAGAAACTGTCACGTGACCATTATCTTTTGGCAGCATTTTGAGTGAGTTGGGGGTGATTAATGAATAGATTGCTTCTCTCGCCTTTTGTTGGGCAGTGATTAATAATTTTTTTTTTTTTTTAAAGAGTCTGCATTTTGAAAAAAGCAAGCGTGAACATCGCTGGACACAATTTTTTTAAATTGATCTCCCCGCTAAAAAAAATTGGGGGGGGGGAGAATTTTGAAGGAAAAAAAAACGACGTTTCTTTCTGTACATAATAAGGGGCAAATGTTTGAATTCCCAACACTCTAGCTCCGTTGATGCAGCCTGTGCGCGTGGAACGTACATAAATGGCCATACAGCCAGAAAGACAGACAGAATCACTTGACTCAGTTAGAAAATGAAGAAATCTACGTTGACTGTTTTGATGACAAGTTTAGTTGACAAGCTTTTGATATTTCCTATTGATAATTACTGACAAACATTTCCAAAATATAACTGCCATCATCGCATGATACCATCTAATTACGTTCTGCTTATTGACCTTACGTTGGCTTTTGATCTTCTTGTCCCCATGATTGCATTGCATGTGCAACAACATTTATGTATATGATATAAAAAAGGGGAAATACAAAAACCAATTCAAATAGTATTTTCCACGATTGAAAACTGCATATTGATTTGCTGGAATGACCCATATAATTTCTGTAGATTAAGTTTTAAACTTCAAATCGTTGATTTGATTTTTCCTTGTTCATGTAGAAACAAGTTCGAAACGGTTCATCCGAATCACGTGACAAATGAAAATACTTGTTGAAATATTTGTGGTTTAAATTTCCGGTAAAATAGTAAATATATGCCAATATGCTTACATCCATATGTTTATACATGTATGCATACATAGACATACACGCATACACACACACACACACACACACACATATATATATGTGTGTGTGTGTGTGTGTAAGGAGATGGACGTATGTAGTCTGACGGAATGATCATTCATTGCATTGCATCATATAGAAACTTATTTGAGATGATCTTCTCTCATTGCACGGTTTATGTATCATTCGCCCCAGACAACGTGAATAGAATAAGCAATTGAAGAAAATGGGGCTATTGCATGATTGAAATCTGCCGCTGATAGGGTAGCCGCTTCAACGCAGTGATAATCTTATCATTGTTTAGCTCAATGGTAAGAGCATTTCAATTCGCTGGTTTAATGTGTGTAGGTGATCTATTATCGAATAGCCACTTTTGAAGCCTACTTGTTTACGTGGCTGGTTTTCATTTAAAGTGTTTGTCAATTTATAAGGATTTTCTGGAATAGTTTGTAAACGTTGGGTTAGTAAAGTAATAAGGTGTCAAAAGGGTCTTTATTGTTTTGGAGTTTTTTCCTCTTGGGTAGTAGGATCACTATTCTTAGACAGAAATTGGGGGACACTTTTTTCCTGCATCCACACATACATTACCACTAATACATATCTTTACACACACACACACACACACACACACACACATATATATATATATATATATATATATATATATATATATATATATATATATATATATATATATATATATATATATATGGGGGGGCGTGTGTCAAGATCTGTACAAGTGGTTATGTACTTGGTTCGATATGTAATATCATATAATTGAGGAGGAGGTTCTTGAAGAGATGCTCGCGCACCTGCCGCGAATTTTCCTAAGGCTCGAACACTGACAGAATAATTATACAATCTTCGCTCTCTCTCTCTCTCTCTCTCTCTCTCTCTCTATATATATATATATATATATATATATATATATATATATATATATATATATATATATATATTGGGGTAAGTTTGTCTTCAAATGTATGTGAGTGTGTCTTCATGTGTATTTATCCATGAATGTACGTGTATATAGATCTTCATATGAACACTCTGATCTGCTCTCGCGAGGACATTTATACGTTATTCAGATGCAAAGAAATACTGTTCTGTTTCTACTCAGCGCCCAACCACTAAATTTGCAGGTGGCACTGAAGATAGATTAATTGATCTGATAAATTGTGATAAAAAAAAAACAAAGATAAGGAAACTGGTTTAAAATAGTCATTGGATAATTGAGCGGCTTTCTACAAAAAAAAGTCAAGATATAAGGTTATGAGAAGTGTTCAAATTGATAGTAGATAGAAGAGTAGGAAATGATCGAAAGAAAGAAGTTCATAAGGACATCAGATGTGTCTTTAAACGTTAATTATTTCGTAAAAAATAAAGCAGTATTTCATTTTAATTATTTTTATTAGATCTATTAGTGTATTCATTATCATCAATTGTTGACTACTATTTATCTTCATCTTAATTGTTCAGATGTTGTTTTTTTTTATCACAACTTGGGCGGTCAATCTAGTGCAATGAGTCTACAGCGCGGATCAGAAATAAGCTCTAGATGAGACTCAGACTCTTTTTCTCTCTATGCCAGGCGTAAGCTTGATCAACTTGTAACTGCTCTTACCAAACAAGCTACAAGAACTAACTGGCTTACGGAAGTTCTTAATCAAACCTCTAAACCTATCTTCTATCCTGATTCCTCTCCGCCGTGTTTCTTTTGAACTGGTTGTATCAGTGTCAGTAAAGCAATTATTCTATTTATTTCCTACTGATAGAGTATTGTAAATCATTATTATCGATTTCTAGATACTGTTTAACGTCATCGCACAATCATCAGCCTTTCAACATCCGTTGACCTTCCCTAAGATTATTGATCTCCCCCCAAGATCCGTGACAAATCCAGTACTTTCAGAATTTGTCTGGCTCGTCCCACCATCTTACTTTTTTTTCTAGCCACAATCTCGCTTCTGGTCTCTGGGGATCTACCTTATGAGTTGTGATGTCCATCGGTTACCAGATATTTTTACAACATGACCAGCCCATTACTATTTTAGTTTTCTGATGATTTCTATGATATTTCTTACCATTCATCTATTCATCCGTTCCATCAAGATAAATACTATTAGATATAAAAAGCTTCGATAATTTCTATGCTGTGGATACCAAATACAATATATCTACACACGCATATAACATCATTTATCATCATCCATTACTGGACAAAGGCCTTTCCCATCTTCTTTGGCGACCGTTATTGCGCTAACTTAATCATGTTTTATCAGCATGCTTTTCTATTTCATCCCTCAATCTCGTATCTAGTCTTTTCCTGTCGCATTTCCTGACCCATAGGCATCAATCGATTAGCCCTGTTGTCTTTTCTTCTCGCTATGTGTCCAACCAATCCCCTTTTTATCGCTTAATTACTTGTATGATATCTTCCTCTCAGATCCATCTTGATCTTTTTCTATCGCCATGAGTTATTCCCAGTTTTGCTATTTCAATCGCCGCCCGTGTTATTCTAAGTTGGTTTTTGAATGGTTCTGAAAGTTTCCAGCTTTCTTATCCGTGCGTCGTAGCCGATATTATGCATTGGTTATATACTTCACGTATTAAGCATATCGGCAATTTGCTTTTCAGTATATCTTTTTTTATAGCAAACATTTCCCAACCATTCGTTATGCATCACTTTATTTCGTTTCTGTTGTTTTTCTCAAACTTTATTGTCTAATCTAGCTAGATGTGTTCCTCAACCTCTTCTAGGTCTCCACCTTCCATTCTCGTGGTATTTTTCAGGACCTTGTTATTGAACATTACTTTTGTCTCCGTTCTGTTCATCTTCAACCCTATTCTTTGGCTTTCTCTATTTAGATTACTTAGCATGTTTTGTAAATCATCCACTATTTCTGTGCACACGTATATTTGGGATAATATGTTCAGCCTTTCTCTAGTGACGCTTACCAACAATACACGTAGCATTGTATGGTTGTCGTCAAGATGTGCTCTTTGTCGTTATTTCTTTATAAGTCCCATCCAAAGAATCTATGAAGAGACAGGGTGTGGTAAGATAATAGAAAATGACTAACCTCTGGCAACTAATGCAATTGGCAGCATCTCATGACAATATGTGCATCTTATAAATAAAATTCAATGTGCTTTATCTATCTATGCGAATGAGCAAAGGACGTGTATTGGAATATGATACGAAACCATCAACTACGTAGCTTCCAATTTATTTTATCATTTTAAGGATCAAAATTAATTGGAAAAAAACAGCACCTAAAATGGCGGAATCCCTCAATTTAAAATTTACATTTTTCCGATAATTTATGTATCTTATATATAATGGAGATTCGCATTAACCTCTCTGCCATGATGTTTCTCACTTGAAATTGCATTTTATCCCTAAAATGGTTGTAAGATTCGGGTATTCTACTCCAAATGGTTTTAGACTGTGTTTTCCAAATAGTGCTGAAGACGGAAGACTAAAACTGCTACATCGTTATTCTTTTTTGTTCACATAAGTGAGCCAGTTAGGATCATTATTCATTGTTTTAGGGTTGTTTTTTTTTTTTGTTTTATTTTTTGTTTTGTTTTTTTCCACATACATAGCATTTATTCCGATAGGCCTCAATTTTGTTTTTAGCATTTGTATGATATTAGATAATGAAAACTGCGCTGTAAACTCAACCGATTGTTGACCAGAACCCATTGTATTAATTTCAGCTACCCTTTACCTTCATGAAGCACATAAAATTACTTATTCGCTATTCAAAGATTAGGATGCCCGACATTAAAGAATAAATAGGCATAAAAAGTAAGTTTAAGCCGTATTTTAATCGTTATTCTTTCTAAGTACGAAAAGTTACTGTCATAACAACATTCTTTCTTATATTTTGTCATCCTCTTCGATTTATAAGCAGCAGATAAAACTTTAAAGTTAGAAAGAAAATGACGACTTTTATCTAAATTTACTCTCATATTTCAGTATACTTAGGTTGTTTTTTACGTTGAACAATAGACTAATGTGAACGTTCTGTAAGAAGTGCTACTATTTTCAATTTTCAATTTTCATCAACACTAGTTGAAATTACCCGCTCTCCGGGTGGTTATCTGCGGCTATTTGAAGCCTTCGGGCGTAAGACTGAGTTGAACAGCAATTTAATATTTAAAGCTTCATATAGCTGAGGATTGCCACCTGAAGTGCCGGTATTTTTAGCTTGTATTTTAATAAATTTTTTTTCATAGCTAGTAACTTAAGGTTATCATTGCTTGAGCATTCAAAACTGTATCTCTATCATATATTTGTAATCATTCACGATAGCAGCTGGACATAGACACCACTTCCAAGAACTCTCTATCATGGGTGTCGCAAAGCCAGTACTCACTGAACCTGTCTAGTTCGACTTACCGTCTTATTTTCTGTCGATTGCACTTTCGCATATGATCTGCAGGGCTTCACGTTATTAATCGTGATGTCCTGCGGTTGTCTGACATTCTTGCAACCTGACCAGCCCATTGCCAATATAGTTCTCTAATGTATTCAATTATATCTTGGACTCCTGTTTTTTATTTTTTTGTTTTTTTCTCTAATATACTGTCTTGTGATTTCTCACGACGCTCAACTGGATCCTCACTTTGTGTCTGTCAGGTTTGCTAAAAAGATTCTTAATCTTTTGTTTAACCGTATAAATTAGACTTCGAGCTGAAAATCCTGACCACACGGCTAATTCCAGCTAGTAAAAAATATTTCTATTACTGAATTGGAATTCCAACTCTCCAGTCCTCAAATCATTAACTAAACAACATCTGCAAGTATTTGTTTTCAGGTTCTTTTATCTGTTCATTCATTCACCGAATTAACGTTAGCATCAAATGTTTTCTATCCTACCAAGTTTATTGCCTTTTCTAAAATTCATTTTTTCTTTAAAAATATCATTTACTCCAATATTGTATTTCTGTTTATGTCTTCGTGTGAAGAAATGTTGCTTAGCAGACATATTTTGTTTTAAAAACTTCTTTAAATCTTTGATGATTTATTATACAAACTAAAATTCTACAACAGCAAAGGAAAAATTTTAACATTAATAAAAGATTTCTTAACAAGAAAGAAATGATACGTAAATATACATGTTACAAAGTCAGAATGGAAAGAAATAAACAGAGGAGCGTCGTAAAGTTCGGTATTAGGTCCAATACTTTTTATATTATACATTAACGATCTATCAAAAGCAATCCAATCCAAATGTTGTGTATTGAAAGATGATACAAAAAGACATCGTAGAACTAGAAAATTGACCTGAAACATGGCAACTACATCTCAATACAGACAAATGTTAAGAGAGAAATGTATAGAAAAACAACCAAAAACTATTACATGAATAATGAAGAACTAGAAACTACTGAAAAAACAGATTTCAGCATAGATATAACATCAAAACTCAAAATCCATAACCACATATCAAAAATTATTTTTAAAAATGCAAAAGTAACTGGGATAATAAAAAGCAGATTTGATTTCCTTGATGTAAAAAAATTAAAAGTATTATGCAGAACATATATAAAACCCCAATTAAAATATGCAATGCGAGTATGGATACCACATTGCAAAAAAATATAAAAAGAATTGGAAAAAATCCTGAGAAGAACGACAAAATTTGTTCCAGAACTAAGAGAAAAAACTCCTCAATGAAAAAAGATTTGATACATTGAAAATAACAAAATTAGCGGAAAGGAGAACAAGAAGAGACAAACATTCAAAATGATAATAAGCAGCGACAACATCTCAGCTAAGAGAATTCTTTTTACGTTGAATAAAAGGGGAAAAATGTATAAAGAAAATTGCATGAAAATACAAGAAAAAAATCACAAAGAGTTGTCAACAACTGGAACAAATTAATGGATCAAGATCCAGAAATAACAGAGACTAAAACAGTAAACAATTTTAAGAATAGATACGGTTCTTACACAACGAATAAAAAAAATGAAACACAAACAAATTAAAAACCTTTGAAAAGAGAAAAAAAAATAACCCTCAGATTGTAAAAGCGAAATACAAGTACACATATTTGCATTATTCTAGTTGCTGTGTATATTATCTATCTTATCTTATGTTATCAATGCATATGTATAAACATTCGGGGAGAAAACTGAATGTATTTAATTTGACTTCCATTTTCTCTTTTTATTATAGGTAAGTGACCCATGACAGGGATAAATGCGGACAGGTAAGATGTTACAATTTGTTAAATAATCAGTTAAGATAGCACTAAAATGGCAAAAACGATGTGAAAAGAGCTGAGTCGTGTTCGTTGATTGTAGATAATCGATTCTATCGCTTAGATCTCTTCCATTTCACTTGGTACCTTTTATTTCCTCGTCTGGGAAGGTTTCGTTTTCATCCTCATCACAGATCAACGTCTTCTTCAATATGTACTTCTAAACAAAACAATGACGTACAAATAGCCGTCTGTCTTCCGAGACTTTAAACTTATCAGAGCCGTGGCTAGGGCCTAGATGCCCGGATTTCTTCACCTAGATTTGTTTTCTAGTTTATTCCAGAAGCATGGAAGTTATATCATAATGTCAAACATCAAGTTTTGATAAAAACAGATCTCATCATTGAATGATAAATTTACGATAGTAATGATTCAAGAATCATTACGCCTTATGACAACGGAAGTTGAATAATAGTCGGCAAATGTCTATGAAGATTGTTTGAGAGGTAGATCTGTCTACAGATAATGGATAGAGATTCATCGACAAGGTTCCAGAAACAATCATATAGATGTATATGCTATTGCAACTGGATATTTATCCACAGCAAATTGATAGATACTTTTCTCCTGATTCAACATTAGTGTCCTGCTGTTATTCTCATAGTGTTTTTTTCGTTCCTTCTCCGATTCTTTTGAGCCATTCAAGTTTCTTACACTGCATCTATCTTGTCATTTATAACTATTTCTAATTTCATAAACCGCTTCTTTCTGTTTCTCATGAACTATTTATATTTATTTCCAAAGAAAGCTACTTTTTTTTTCAACATAATGTAAATTTTGTTTTTACACTTTCTTTCCTTTCTTTGATATGATAATACAATCTCAGGAGATTTGAAACAATTTTATAAAATTCTTCATTTCATTATCTTTATTGGAATCTGAAAAAAATTTTCGCATATTTTGTCCCCTTCCCTCTCTCTCACTCTCACTCTCTCTCCCCCTCTCTCTCTCTCGCTCTCTCTCTCTCTCTCGTGCACGCGCTTTTCACACTCAATCTCACTCTCATATCGTTATATATATATATAGATAGATAGATGTAAGCGTAGATACATAGATGGATGGAACATAGGTAAGTTGGGTTAACGCAACGAAGTTAGTAAATTCAAACATAGTTACAAATCGCTAGACGCAAGCTCAGAAGGTATCGGCCCCACGACGCCCATGATAGAGAGGTCTGGCGAATTAGCGTGAGGGGGGAGGTCTTCATTCAAAGACGAACGTTGAAATGATGATGATGGTGATGATGATGATGATGATTTTGATTTTGGAGAAAAAAAAGCAGCCCAAAGCGAGAATGACTTAGTTCCATTTATTTATTTTTTTCTGAGAGGCCTGAATGACCCTTTGTATAGCTAAAGTCAGACGGTCTCCCTCCTTAAAAGTGACGTGACTTGCCTTCAGATTATAGCTCTAGTTCATCACCCAGCCGGAAAAAAACCTTTTGCTCGCTTGTGCCTCCTCTACACGCCAAGGCCAAAGGTTTTATCTGGGCACAATCAGCTCTCTTTATTCACAGCCATCATCTTCACTGGTGATTTACCAATTT
Source organism: Thysanoteuthis rhombus (assembly GCA_963457665.1). NCBI lineage: Eukaryota > Metazoa > Mollusca > Cephalopoda > Oegopsida > Thysanoteuthidae > Thysanoteuthis > Thysanoteuthis major. The sequence continues at coordinate 40,673,641 of OY735213.1, forward strand.
ATTTGGGTCTTAACTCTTTCAATCCGTCAGCCCGATATTTCAAGCTGAATGCTATTGTACTATTCACCATAAGCCGATTTGATGACACGCTGCCACTGTACGTTTAACTAACGTGTCAAACCAACTATAAAACGGAATGAATTAGACAAAAACATTTTAGTAGTCAACGAAAGGAACTTTAATTAATTTGAGATTTTTCCTTCTCGAGGACTCAGGTACAGGATATCTGAAGGCTTAGGGGTTGGGGATTGGAAGGATTAACATCAGTTACTGCGAAATAGGTGGGATCAGTTAGCGAAATAACGTGAATTGATTTGAATCACAGAATCACAAAAACGACCAAAATATGAGTCAAGAAGGACGATCATTGGCACCTTCATTATTCTTTGTACGCATGACGCAAAACTTGTAACAGGAACACTCGGCTGACTTATAGGTACTCCTTTGGCCCCTGGGTTCGTCAGATTTGAAACCCCATCGACCATGTATGGGGCATGTCGCAGACCTTAGTGAATTCCCTGCAGCCGTACCCAACAAACGTAACTGTTGTCGACAGCCCTGGAACATAACTGGGTAGATATATCCACGCAAAGACTCCAGCACTTCGTAGAGACCATAATACGTCGCACAGCGTCCGTCATCCACAGGAGGTACATGCTATTATGTAGATGTATGTATTCCTTGTGTTTTATGCTTATATGTTTGATTAAAAACCATAGATAAATTTCTTTCAGTTTTTTTTAGTTGACTTTCCTTGTTTACGTGTAAGAGAACGCATGTCTAGATTCAATGAGCGTAAATATTGTCAGACCGTTTGGGATCTAGCGCTTTCGACCATATTTCAATATCAGGGAAAAGCTGTTGATGTTATCCAATTCGTTCATCCTTTTAAAATCGGCATTATAGCGTTTGCCGCTGGTGCGTTACGATGACGCCACGCACTAGGCGACATACAAGCGAAATTTTTCACTTGGCTAAAGGCATCTATCAGTTGTTGTCACCTAAAATTCCAGTTCCCAAACTGAATATGGTCTCGTTCAGTTTTGGCCTTCTCGATTTTATGATAAGGGCTTCGAGAATCTGAAACCCTTTTTCACAATGTTGTAGTATACGCGTATTGTTTACAAGTATTTGCCATACGCTAGTGATATATCAGTGTCTAGTAGTCCATGTTCCTTGACATGAGCACGAATGGCACTTTGGAAAGACGAACGGCAAGTCAACGGGATTTGATGCTTGTGCATCATAAAGTACTCTATTCCCCCAAAGGTCGAAAATATTCGTACGTGACTTCAGTATTGTTGAATAATTTTTCTCCGATTACCTCCCTTTTTAATACTTTTATCCACATATTTTTCTCATCATACAAATGTTTGCGTAAGTGTAATCATATACGTGTACGCGTGGATGAGAGACCATATCCATTTGTATGGTTGACGATTCGACTTTGCTACAATATTTAGTAATCATTCTTGTGATACTTAATGTGTACAGGAGAAATAGTCATCACAGAATATGCAAAATCACAGACGGACACAGAAATTTCTCCTTTTTACAAACTTCAATAACGCGAACAGGAATGATAAGAACAGGACTGGGTAGTCACTCAACAGTAACCATCACATGACCATCGTATTCGGGGTGATCAATTGGCAAAATTAGGGCAGTGCTCATTAAAATAAAAAGTCTGAATTTTGAAAAAAAAAAAGTGCTAATGCCGCCGGGCATAAACTAAGGGGTTAATTCAGCAAAAACTCACATTGCAAATTGAACCCCCACTAAAAACCTATGAGGGGATTTTTCTAGACATGATACGGAGTAAATGTTAAAATTTTCAACCCTCTAACTCCATTGGTATGTCCTGTATACGTGATGTATACATAGCCAACCAGACATCCAAATGAACTTGAAAACTGAAGAAATCTATGTTGATAGTTACGGCTGACGTTTTCCAAAAAATAATAATGAGTAGTGGTGAGAGCTGCAACCAGACGAGCCAATTGGGTTTAATCTGGATTATTCAAGCTGTTTTAAAACTAGAGGCTAAGCCAGGTTCTAAAGAGAGAGGGGGCAAACACATAAAAATGGCGCCAGCACCCGTACCATAAAATTTCAGATTTATTCTATATTTTTATTTTGCATTTAAATTCAAAAACACAAACGAGAGTTACAAAGGAAATATATAATTGTTATTTTGTATTTAAAATCTAAGTACAAGATATATATATATATATATATATATATATATATATATATATATATATATATATATATATATATATATATATATATATATATGGTTTTGCAATAGGCTCATAAATCTATATTGTATTTCAAATAAAAACAAACTAAAAATGTCTGTCATTAAATTATTTCACATTTCAAACGTAAAATGAAAAACAAAATGAACTAATATGAACAATGTATGAAACAAACAATCCAAAATACTGGGAGGGTGGCTGATTAAAGTAATGAGCCCAGAAAGCTCTTCCAGGGCAATGCAATAAAGTAAAAAAAATTAATAAATTTAAAAAAAAACACATAAATAAAAAATAATGAGATTCAACTTTTCATTGTTCAGAAGCCTATGTTTATGGACTTGTATTTTTTCAAAAAGTTCTCAAAACGCTGTGTTTATCGATACAGACCAGTGACAGGAACTGTAGGAGATTAATTCCAGTTCATTTCGTGCGTTGCTCAAGTCTCTCCACACGATTCGAATACCTTCCACACAACAGCTACTGATGTCAGACATTTAAATGAAAGTACATAATCCTGGGATAAGAAATAGATATTGTACGTTGAGTAGGCTATGAAAGTGACGTTCCTGTCGTGCGGAAACTGACACCCGAAATATATGCGCGTGTGTAATGTTATATTGCAATTATTCACCCGTCAAAGAATTTATCTAGATGACAATCAAGCCACTATTAGACAGGGTAGTTCACCGACAATAATTTGATGGAGCACGATTTGCAGCCCTCAATTCTATGGTGAAATGTCACTATTGTTACTCGCTTAATATATCAAGTTTTTCTATTCCTCGCCAGAAAAGAAAATAACAAGAGACGGAAACTTTATATTCAACTGTATAAATCGACTCTTGTCAGTTACTGGTTAATCTCCGTGATACATTTAGTGGTTGCGAGTTGGTGTGGGACATTTTCCTGCATTCTTTGTTGGTGTTAATTTGAATCTTACAACTCGCTATTCTGTGGCCGCTTCCTTCGTTGATTTGATTTAGGAACTGGGTGTCTTCGATGGTATGGCTTTTGTCCGCTAGGATGTAGTCTCATTTCGTTTTTCGTTTCATGGTTGAGACTATTCCAAGCCTCCAAAAAAAGTATAGAACCAAGGCATCCTTCCGTTAGTCACCTACGGAGCTGGAATATGGAACCTGACCAAGAGACTGGCCGCTATACTGAGCGACATACAACGTGCACATGGGAGGATTATGCCCATTATAACATGGAGATATCGCGAGATAACACAATTTATGGGGGAGAAAAAAACGAGAATCTTGAGACATCATAGAATTCATTGGAAAATGGGCTGGTCAATCTGCAAGAAGAGAAGACAACCAATGGACATCACAATTCTCACGGCATGGATCACCAGAGATAATATGCAAAACTGACGCCAGATGAATATAAAATGGAGAGACGAACTAGACAAGTTCAGAAAGTTTTAGCTCCGCGACGCCCATAACAGAGAAGTCTGGAGAATCGTGGGAAAGGTTTATGTCCTACAGCGGACGATGAAGGACTGATGATGATGATCATGATGATGATGATGATGATGATGGTGGTGGTGGTGGTGGTCGTCGTCGTCGTGGTGATTATGATGATGATGATGATGAATCTCCATGAAAAAAATATCACAGATGTGTTTGAATTCCTGATATAGTTTGAACCCAAGTGGGGGAGTCTATTGTTTCAAATGGTAGCAAAGAGATATTTTATTAACAAGACTGTTGCCTTTGAAGTGGAAAAGTCTATCGGTACGGGCATCAAAATAGAAAAAAAATCACCTTGTTCATTACATAGATAGAGATTCGTTATTGATATTTAAGTGAAATCAAGTCGGCTCTTGTAAGACTTCAAAACAAATCCTAATGAAAAAGAAATACATCAAAGGGACGGATACTTTTTGTGATCTTGAGAATTCAATTAATATTCTCTTTATAATTCCCGTAATTAGCGAATACATTTTAAACAGAAACAACTATATATATTTTTCCGGCGTATATTGAACAACCATGGCCATCAAAGAGGACGAAAGGTTCCATACTTTTTTTTTATATGTGCGTTTTAATGTGTTTCCTTGTTTGTATTTGTGTGTGTTTGTTCATTTGTTGCTCTGGGCCATATGGTTTTGTCTACAGACTTGAAAACCAGAATCAGAATTCCACTACGTCCCCTATCTGAAACTATTTGGGGGGTAATTTTTACCTTTTGGTCAATTGAAAATTAGAGTCAGTACTCAACTAAACTTCTTCTAAAAACTGTTTTTATATTTTTGAATAAAAAAACTTTTTGGCCTGTTTGTGGCCTTGTTCTGATAGGTTTATTGATAATATCCAGACTCTTCACAATCTTGCTGTTTCTAGATATTTTTACTCGATTTTAGATGTTTTCCTGTGGAAAACGCCTGGGATATTACAAATTGAATTTATTCTGACCATATTCATAAATATTCTATTCATAGTGAAATTCTTCTATCATCAACTCTGTATCCATCATAAAGTTTATTCTTGATGTAAGTAAGTAAACTTGCCTGTCTCCTTTGCTTCTAGCTTACGTACATGATAAACAATTGATTTAGTCCGCAAAATCATTTGAAATGGATGTAAACGCTGTTTCTTGCCGTGGTTTACGTACTATAAAATCTTTACTCGATTAAAAAGAACATAAAATGATTGAATTTTATCTGTAAGAATAAATCGAAAGGGGATAGGCTTGGTCAAAAAACCCTTAATAGAACTTGATGCTAAATCTTTTATCAAGTATCATACTTTACTAATGAATTTTAAGCTCTCACAATATCATTTAAAAGATACTTATGCTTAAAATCAATACTACTTCGTAACTAATTATACTAGTAAAAAGGACATTGGAAATCATGGGACTGTAAAGGACTAAAAAGCCATATCTGATTGAATATAACCATCCTTATTTTCACAGTTCGTAATAGCTGATAGTATTGTCTTCATTTCGGTGTGAAACTGTACCAGCAGTAATAGTAGATATATTACCAGCTGCCGAAATCAGCGAACACATACACACACCACAACTAGCAGTTCTCCTCGAGCTAATATCTTTATGGTTTACGATTTTGCGTTTCTCTCTCTCTCTCTCTCTCTCTCTCTCTCTCTATATATATATATATATATATATATATATATATATATATATATATATATATATATATATATATCTTCACCAATCTCTTCTGGCTTTGCCGACCGTCAGAATCAGATGAGACCAGCAACCAGCTCACACACACACGCTTTAGTAAGCTCAAGCCAATACTGTGTTCGTGCTTTTGCATTACCCCTTCCCCTCTGCTTTGTTTTTACATTGTTCTTTTTTTCTCACAAACAGACTGACAAGTCGCAAATCATAATATAGATTATCAGTAAATACATTCCGTGTAGAGTGATATCATGATTTTTCTTTACAGGAAAATGACAAATGAAACCTATAAACAACATTTTTACGATCCTAAATCAACCAAAACTCATATTTGGGGGTAATTTGTAAAAGAATGCCAGACTAAAAATCAAAATTGAATATTTTATATTAAAAAAGAAATCCTGAAAAAAAATTGCAATAACTTAGAATAATGAGATATTTTATTAAATTGAGAAAAAGGATTGATTCAAAAATAACATTGATTGATTTATTTGCTGGCTTCATGGTCGATTTTTTTCCTAATAATCATTATCAAGTAATACGATTTCCTGATGTTTGCCTATGATTTCATTATTCGTAAAAATGATGTATATCTTTCGTAAATGTAATCATAAAACAGTGTTTTCACTCTCTATTCAAAAGAGGAAGATAACAAAAAAAAACCTTCAAACTTTTGAATATGAAAGCTCTAATTCATTCCATAACATGAACGCCTAAAATTAGAGTAATTTCTCTATTCTATCATTTAACATTTATTATTAGATGGAGTATTGTAATCCATAGATTCTGGAGAATCTAGATGTTTTTTCATTCCATTTTAAATGTTGTCCAGTGAAAAACGCCAATGACGTCATAAAAAACATTTTAATCTTATTCTCCGATGGAATCATCATCATCATCATCATCATCATCATCATCATCATCATCATGTCTTTTAACGTCCATACTTGGACATAGACCTTCCCCAGGATTCGTCAAACTTCTCTATCGTGGGCGTCGCGGAGCCAGTACTTCCTGAATCTTTTTAGTTCGTCTCTCCATCTAGTACTCTGCTGTGAGTCATGATGTCCATCGGTTGTCTGTCATTTTTACAACATGGCTAGCCCATTGCAATTTGAGTTTTTTAATGGATTCTATGATGTCTCAGACTCTTGTTTTCTCCTGGATATATTGTGCCGTCTTGTGGTCTTTCCATGTGAGGTTGAGCATAATTTTCTCGTGCACAGATTTCATGGTTCTCAGTTTGCGACTTTGTCTTTTAGTTTTACATCACTTTTTGACGCAAAGGTTGCTCAATTATTGACTGTAATGGCGAGTTTACCTACATCTTGGATTTTCCAGTTTTGGGGGTTTTTTTTTCTTATCACAGCTCAACTCGATACGTCAAAGTAGTTGTATGTAAACCAGGCCTCCTTCTGGCAAGTGGGACGTTAGATCGAATCCCGTCATGGGCTTACTCTTTATTTTACAACTGTGCTGTTTTACTCGTAACTGTAGAGTGACGACCCGTGATGAGTTGTGATAAAAACAACAATAAATCAATTTGCCACTCACGATAAGTTAAGGATATCAGGGTATACTTTTGTTGTTTATTTTTTTGATTGCTTTTGAATTTGAATGCGTGTAATATGGATGTCGCTTTTGCGCAAAGAAATTGCACAGTATTGGGTTACAGGCTTTATTGGCTAATCTGGTGTTGCTTTAATGGCTCCGAATAAAATTTCAAAATATAGCAACATCAGAGACGGGTGTTTCCACTACTGGCATCGAATATTACCCCACGTCCTTGCCTCATACTCCTCGCCAGTCTAAGGACATGGCATTCCACTCCTCAACCACGAAAACACGTAGATTCTCGGTAGGGTATACTAAACATGAACATATAGTCGTTTCATTAGGTCCTGCACATGCTCCATTAGGTTAAGATTCAGCGACATAGCTGGCCACTCCATGTGTTGGACACCAGCCTCGTAGAGACGTGCAGTAACGATGAAAAGTTATAATCAATGAAGATTAAGTTTGGACCCTTGTGGACCAACTGAAGAATGATAATGGGCTTAATATTACCTAGATTGGCCGGTGGTGATTACATCAGCAATAACCAGGTTCGTTTACCTGTTGCTGGTTACTCCTGCCCAAGATGCCACGCCACCACTTCCAGATCGATGATTTGTGACAACAACGCCTACTTCCGCGTCTCCATGCACATAATTTTGGCACTGAGTGATTCTACACTCATTAGTAAATAAAAAAAATAAAATAAGATAAAACAAAACACCGTCTACGGTTCTTACGATGTCCACTTTACAAGGGCTCGGGCCCACCTCAGACGTGTTTGACGATGTTTGTCGAGGGCACACTCAACGGCCGCCTATCACGCAATCCAAAACGGTGAAACTGGTTGCGTATTGTCTGACAGGATACTCTGTCCCCCCAACCCCGTGGTGTCAGCTCTCAGATGTATTTTGAGCTGGGTTTTAGCTGTATGTCGACTGAGTAATGCATAGGTCCGGATATACTGATCATCATTACGAGATCAGGAACATGGCCGCACACGGACTGTCTCCGTTGCCGGATGTCTGGAAAACCAGTCGATTGGTCACACTTTGGGTGACATCAACCAGTCTACTTCCGGTCTAAATGCAGGCTACCGCTAGGTGGCGTCGTTGTCCACTGAGTTCAAGCCTTTCAAAAGATACCCTGTGCCTTTTGAAGCACTAAAAAGACATGATTATACACAATCGTTATTACCACTAATTGTTTGTGATTTTGCTGATATGATATCCTGATGGCTATTCCACTCACCCAGAATGTAAACAAAGAAAAAAAAGTACAATGCTTTCCTCCAAAGTGTAGATAAGTGCAACTACACAAAAACAAGGCCATCCAAGACAAACATACACTGTAAGCAAAAAACAGAAACATCCCAATATCGCTAATATATTATGAGTTGTTTGCAATAATGAGTTTATATTTTACAATATTACTTCGGTCAATTTACCGAGATCTCTCAAATAATGTGACGTGTCATGTTGATAAGAAATGGATATATGATCCTACAGACGGATTATGAATAGCGTTATATCATGTTGAATCTCTATTTGAATTGACCCCCGTTCTTGAACGGTCGATGTATCATTGGGCCTAGACAACGTATGTTTATTCCATTTGCGTTGTCCAGATGATACATTAAGTGTGTAATAGTGGGGGATCATTTCAAATAGGGTTTCAATATAATACAGCTCAATTTATAATCAATGACTGACGTGAAAATTAAATCCCGAATATCGAATTTGAATGTAATTTTTCAAAGAATCATGTTTGTAATTTTGAACATTAATTAAACGTGATCAAAAAACATTTGAGTGGAACGTGCGTTGATAAGTTTATATGTATTGTAATTTAAGATGGAAAAGAGAATCTAAATATGTTCTCAAGTTTCAGACAAAATTTAGATCGTAAAAGGTCTGGTTAGTCATCAAATAGTAACCGTCACGTGAGCCACGTCTCTTGGTAGCATGTCTTGTTGAGGGTGATCAATGAATAAGTTACTGCTCTTGCCTTTTGTTCGCACATGATCACTAAAAAAAAGTTTAAATTTTCAAAAAATAAGCGTGACACGAACCAAGTGATCGCTTAAGCATAAACTCACTTTTTAAATTGAACGCCAGGAAGTTTTTAAAATTCTCCTCTAAACATAATGAGAAGTAAATGCTGAAAGTTTCAGTCCTCTAGCTCCGTTGGTGGAAATCTATATTGACAATATTGGTGACAGTTCTGGTTGACAGTTTCTAGTATGATTTCTCTAAATATACGGATATATTTTGTTTTTCTTTCTTATAAGAGATTACAAAGATATATATTGAATGTGTTGGTGTATATTCTGTATCCCCACCTGATGCAAAGTGTGATATAAGGCCATTTTGATGGGAGCTTTCACAAGAATACTTAGGCCCTTTGTCAAGTCATATCAATGTGTGCCCCTTTCGTTGGCGAATTTATTCTATATCTTCAAATTGAAATTATGTTTTTACTTCATCATTTGACAATTTATGTCGATTCAATGATAAGCAATTATTTTACCAGTGTACAGTAATAATTGTCTACCAAGGGATCAGTAATAATTATATAACTAGTTCTAGGAGATTCACCTACTAGGCAGTACTCCGCCGTTGTGCTGGATGGCCTTATTTTTGTGTAGTCGCACGTATCTACACATTGGAGGAAAGTATTGTACTTTTTTCATTGTTTACATTCTGGGTGAGTGGAATAGCCTCTAAGATGTCATATCTGCAAAATCATTAACAATTAGTGGTAATAACGCTTGTGTATAATCATGTTTTTTCAGTGCTCTAAAAGGCAAACGGTATCTTTTGACGGTTTGAACTCAGTGAACAACGACGCCGTCTAGCGGTAGCCTAAATTTAGACAGGAAGTATACTGGTTAATGTGACGCTTCCGGCAACATGCTGATGAAATTTGGCAATTTCTGTACATTTGTGCTTAGATTCTCTCATTGAAAAGGTTTTGTGCTGCATTTAATTCTGAGTGAAGAATGAATAAATACCTTACACACACAATATCACAGCTGCTTTTGTTTTGTTTGTTTTTGCGACCGCAGTAGTATATCAATGAAATCATATTTATACACAAAAGCCAAGTCACTTTGAACAAACAGAAAGAGAGGAGAGGAGTAAAACAAAGCTTGTGCCTGTGTTTGCATACACTAAGGTGCACATTTACGTGTTTGTGCGTTAGCATCTTCATCACTGTTACTATAGGTGATGATGACGCTTTTGTAGTAGAAAAAAACGAATATAGGTATCTCTGATTTTTCATGACTAGAACTGATGTTTTTCTCATATTTAAAAAGAAATTCGTTTACAACTGAATGCCTTATTTTTTGTCATGAAAGATCGACATAAAAATAAATATCGTTCGAAATATGCGTTATTTTTGTTCGCAGTAAATGCATTTTTACTAAAAATATATATTTGTGCAATTTATCCATACGAAAATAATCCTGTTAGTTTTTTAAGGGTACGATGCTAGTATTCATATATTACAGGCATTCGACGTCAAATTGTCTTGGGTATTACAGTAGTAAAAGAATGACGTCAAAATAAAAGGGTGACGTAGTAAAACACCATGGATACAACGCTTGAAATGGACATGTTTATCTGACCTGTCGCAAAGATTATGCCTGAAGCGTTCCTAAAAGGGAAGTACCTAGGGGAGTGGACAGTTTCTGGAATCACGTACATATACGCATGAGGGTCCATACAGTAACTTTGCATCACATTCTGGCCTTGTTGACAGGCAAAAAGATACATAAAAGAATGACGTCATTCTATTCAAATCACTCCTAAATGTCATATGTTGGCTGAAAATTCTTTTCCGCCCAGTGGTCAAACAACCACTGAAGCGTTATACTGTTACCTTAGATCATGTAAGACCCAGCCCGCTCGTGTGGCATAAAATCAATTGCTCTTGTAATCCTTTCAACCATTTTCTCTATTCCTACGCCATTTTATTAATAGATTTACCAACATTTTTACTAGTGAATAAAGTTACGATATCATGTCAAAGTGGTCCACATTTATGGCTCTCTAAGAATGATCAATGATTTTCCTCTACATGTCGAGCTTTTTATACAATTTTTGTTGCATAAATTGCTCTACAACAGCATTAAAGGAAAGAAATGTATGCAGTGTCTGTATGCTTATGGATACCAAACATATAACAGGATACAGTGTTACCAAACTTACAAACAAGTGCCAATAGAAAATTAAGGAATAATGGAAACCCATAAGAAGATAATTTTATGGTTAGCGACGTGAACACACCATTTTTGTATGGATGACAAATTATTTTTGACTTCAAGAGCTCTGTTCCAGATATATCTCCTGGAATTTCAGGTGCGATACTAACATTGATAATGGTAAAAACCTTGATCCAACCCTGAACACTAACTCTAACATATCTTTTGTAGTTTAATTTGATAAAATACAGTTTCCATGAACTATTCCGTAACTGAATTATATCCTTCGTAGTTATTGAAATGTATGAGTATTTTAATGTTGAAAAATATTGTTTTAAATGATCAAAATAATTCATGCCACTTCAATGATATAGGTGAACATAATAACCAAGTTTGCATTGCTTCGATACGTAATCATCATTTTTATTTACTAAAGTATCCTTTGAAGTAATCTTGTACTGACTTACTCGGAATTCTTTTTATTAAAAAGATATATTACTAAAGGCGTTTTGTGATCAGTTATTCTGGACAAAAAAAAAAGATTGATTCGCGTATGAATGAAACCAAGAGCAATACTTGAACAAAGGTTCTCGGTTATTTAATCGAACGCTGTATCACTGACAAACTATCAGTCGATTGCAGATCGGTTACGCGGACGCTTCGTAGACAACCATTTTGACGATAGGATATTCTTTTGACTTGGCTTTTCGTCAACTGCCGTTTCGTCGAATACTTTTTTGTACCATTTAGAGGCTAAAAAACGAAAATAAAACAACGAGATTCCTGAAAAAAAGTTTTATTTTACATCTTGAATAACAACAAGATAAAAACATATATTGTAAAATGATTTTTTTTCGAATCATAAGAAAAAAGAATCTAGTAAACATCGACAATTATACTGAAAATACGATTAAAATGGAAAAAATTGGTTCTCGTTTTTTGTTTTTTTTTTCTTGACTGAGCTAGAAAGAAAAAAGCCAAATTTCAGTCAAAAGAAACGAAATAGAATTTCTTAATTAGAGTAGAATATCGCAATTTTTACAAATAAGCTTAATTAATCTATGCTTATGTAGCTTATAAGAATGATAAAATAATGTTTGGGGGGCAGAAATCGAGACTTTAAAAAAAACTTGCATATAAAAGTTCTTATTTGGTAACTTATCAAATAACTAACAAAGGTGTATGTTTGTGGTCGATTATAAACGTAAACAAAATATGACTTCGAAACATCGTGTTATTCGATGAAACGGCAGTGAGCGAAAAGCCGAGTCAGCAAAATATCACTTCGTCGAAAAGGTTGTCTACGAAGTGTCTGCATGATAAAACTGCTGTCGATTGATTGAGAGTCGGTGCAACAGCGTTCGACAAAACGACCAGATAAGTTAAAAGGCATCCCCTGACATATTGATCGATTCAAAATTCCAAACGCTAAATCAGTTTCGCAAATTTTGTCATTGAACGATCTGATCAAAAACTGGAGCTTTCCAATGTTCGAATCTTACAACGATTCAAACCTATCACTTGTTATTACGATCGTTTTAAAAATCATAAAAAGTACAATAATCCCACTAGTTTTAAGTGGAGGGTATACAACTAATGTATCCTCCCGATAGAAACCTATGAAGCTGGCAACCTGCTTGTGAGAGAAACATGCTCAACATAAGATGAAGAGACCACAAGACGGCACAATATATTAGAGGAAAAACAGGAGTCCAATATAACATAGAATCCATTAGAAAACTAAAATGGCAAAGGGGATGGTCATGTTACGAGAATGTCAGACAACCGATGGGCATCATGTTCCACAAAATGGATCCCCAGAGATCACTAGACAAATTCAGAAAGTATTAGTTCCGAAAGTTCTGACGAATCTTAGGAAAGGCATACATCCAACCACGGACGCTAAGAGGCTGATGATGCTGCCCCTACAGATGATGATGATGGTGGTGGTGGTGGTGGTGGTGGTGGTGGTGATGATGATGATGATGAATTGATTTAAGATTGTAATTTCAAAGGATGGTTTGGTTAACTCTACAGTTCATTGACTATATATATATATATATATATATATATATGTATGTATATATATATATATATATATATATATATATATATATATATATATATATATATATATATATATATATATATATATATAGTATACATTTAACCAACTCCTACATTGCAATTTTGTGTGCACTTTCACTGTAAAAATGAACCCCCGTAAGAAATCTATTTGGGGTGGGGATAAAGTTTGTTTTTTAAAAAAATAGAATCTTTTTTCAGACATAATAAAAAAGTAAATGCTTAAATTTCCAACCCCCTAGATCCATTGATGATCAGAGAGGTCGAATAATGAGTTAATAGGTCCACGAGTTCGTCCTTATCAACATTCATCAATCTTGTCTTCATAAAAAAACTCATATAACAAGCAAAAACAATATCTATAAACCTCTAGCGGTTACTTTTATAGTTATGAAATTTTCGACAACCGTATTAGATAAACATCGATATGTATAGACATGTTCATTCTTCAGAAGTGAATTTGGAACAAGAACGTAAAAATAATGAATGATAATAGCATATTTCTGAATGAAGAAGGTAACGAAATTGGAGTGCTGGAGAAAGCCACGGGAGATCAAAAGTTAATGGGCTAAAATTAATACCGAATGTTGAGAAGAAAAAAAAAAGAAGACAGATTTGAAGTCTGAATACATCTGCTCGTTAAAAATAGAATGGATAAAATGACATTCGCTGACGATCGAGAGGGAAGAAAAAAATATTAATGCTGCTGAAGAGGAGAAGACAATTTTGAAGCTAAAAATGAACGTAGGTAGACATCCATTTCCGAAATAAAAAGACATTGACTGAAGGGTTGAATAAATAAAATATAAGTAGTAATGAAGAGTTTGGGGCGATGCAAAGAAAAGAGAGAGGAAAATGGTAGAATTTTTTATATAATTAACCTCATGGGGATCCACATATTGATGCTGTATAATTCACCTTAGAATATATACATTGCAAAAGGCTATGCAGAAAAACATTTTAGTCTTATATAAATTGAAAAGTTCAGAAAATCAACGATGTAGCGATATACATTGAACCATAATAAAAAAAATGTATGTTAAAGCTCTATTTTAAAAACATTATCTGAAATATAAAACATTCTTCATTGTTAACAGATACGCAAGAGCATATATATATATATATATATATATATATATATATATATATATATATATATGAATATGAATTGCGTTGTATTATTTGAAACTCTTATTTGAAATGATCTCTCGTCATAATTCAACGCAATTTATAATTATCCTATCTGATCATATATCCATATATATTCATTCATTTACTCATAGATTCTATTTCGATTTTGAATCTACTGATATGTTTGAGATGGTTGGATGACTCTATATTCTGTATACTGAAATCTTAAACGGTAAATTTGATGAAGTTATCTGTTCTTTATTTGTGTAAAGATTTCATGGCAATACATCAACTCCCTCTGACATTTGGTACAATTAAAGACCGTTACGTACCGATGTTATTCTATTCTTCTCTCTTATGTACAAAGAATTAATCAGTGAATATTAACATCTATTCTTGTCAGATACCTTATCTTATATGGGCTTTCTCGGCGATTTTTCCCTATTTGTATCAGTGGCATTGAGATAAAGCAACTAGGAAATTGCCATGTACTTTTAATGTCACAAACGAGTTGAATAAAGATGATAGTAAGACACTTTTAATGTCGGTAACTTAATCCGTACTTTGGACTTGATTGACATGAATCGATATTTACATTAGATTCTCGGGTTTCATTTTGCTTCAGAAAAAAACAACTTTCCATGTGTTATTTTGAGAGGATCAAAGGCTTTTCATCATGTTATCTTCGGCTTTGGCACCTGAAGAGTAAATGGAAACTGGAAACCGTCGCCAATATTTTGATGCCTATAATTTAAAGAAACGCACGGAGGCTATGAAAGACCAAAAAGTTTTTTGTTGCTCTTTAAATACGACCTGTCACTCCGCAGAAGATGAAGAAATGGTCGATCCGTAATCATAGCAAGTAATTTAAGTGAGTTAAAAAAAAAACGCAATGTTAAATTCATTCTGAGAAAATATTGAGTCAATATACAATGTAATAGAAAAACAAAGATATTGGCAGACGGTATCCTGAGAGCTGGAAGGGCATTATTTTCTGTCGATGACGGCGTGACACCCCACGGATTTGATAAATATCTGAAACTTGTTCAGACAATCGAATCTCTTCTTACTTTTTACTCACAGAGAAAAAAAGTTTTGCGTCTTTTCTGAGGTCATACACCTGACAATGACTGAATAATAAATCAGCCGAAACACTGTGTTGATTCGTTTAGAAAAGGAAAT
The DNA here is from genome assembly GCA_963457665.1 of Thysanoteuthis rhombus. Lineage (NCBI taxonomy): Eukaryota > Metazoa > Mollusca > Cephalopoda > Oegopsida > Thysanoteuthidae > Thysanoteuthis > Thysanoteuthis major. The sequence goes on from OY735213.1 coordinate 40,689,214, forward strand.
GATCTCCCTCCATTACTGTTGGGTACCATCAGGTATGGGTACTTTCAATGGGAAATGTATACATCGGGAATACCTGAAGAGAAGTTATTTGACCCAATTTGCTTCAATATACGAAGTTCATAACTACACTTAATGTCTATACTAACTGCATTTACATCAAAGGAGATTCGATTGCCCGAACAAAAATTAGACAGCTTATGTCGCAAAGTTATAGACAAAATAGATATGAGCTTTAAATAAAGAATGAATGAACACATTGTCGACTATAGTTCATTCCATTTTCTCTATTATACAAACCACATGTATAGCAATCGATGTGAAATATTCATATTTATGTCCCCCAAATTAAATTTTTTATCGTTCTGGCGAGAGAGCACTAATCTAGAAGTTATCGCAGCTATGAATAAGCACCGCTTATTATCTTTTGTGGAATTATTGAGCGAGATATTGTTGCGTTCAGTTCGTACAGTGCAACGGAAATGAAGATACCTACATCTCATTGGTCGCTCAATTCTCAGAAGGAACGTTCTCTGAGTGAACGAGTTTCCGTTTCGTACAGGTTCATTCATGAAATAGCGTTTCATCAACGAAAATTGTACAAAGCCTGTCTACACAATGTGAATTGCTTTTCATATTGAAATACATGTAGAAATCGTATTGAGATATTTTATCTACTTGTACATATTAACACGGAACATTCTAAACGTCCATGTAGGCTTTTAGCAATTTAATGTAGTTTAGTTTCCAAAAAAACATAAATGATAAATGAAGTACAAAAATGTATGCACGTATATCTTCATACTTTTTCTATTGAATTAATATCTTAGAAATATGTATCCAAATTCGTCATTTTAAAGTATTCAGTTTGTTTGTTTTTTACCGAAATCCGGAATTTTGGTGCTGTTTTATTTTTCAATTTCATTTAGGCGATTTGAATTTTGTTTCCAATTGATCATAGAAAGATAATTTTGATTGGCGATCTTTATCTTACCGTAGTTAAGTGGAGATTACTTTCTCTTTCTCTATTTCGTCCCTGTCTCTGTCTGTCTTTCCCTTTCTCTCAGAAAGAAACAGAAAGTGATTTTCTCTACTGCAGTTGGATACTATCAGGTATGGGTACATTCGAAGGGAAGTGTATACATCGGAGAAAAAGAGAGAGAGGGAGGGAGAAACACACACGCATGCACGCACACACGCACACACACAAGCACATATAGGTATATATATAGAGAGAGGGAGAGACAGACAGACAGACAGACAGACAGAGGACGTTTAAAATGGATGACATTCATTCTGATGTACGATACTGGTCTATGTACAATAATAATGAATTTCGATAGCTATGCGATAGAGGATGTAATTTTTTTCTGTCACAAGATTCACAATATTAGGTTCAGAGAGATTACAGCTGTGGACCCCAGAGCATTATTTAACGAACCCCAGGGATCCGCTGATCCCAGTTTCGAAACCACTGTTTTAAAAAGACAAGGTTAATGGAATTTAACTGAGATCAACTTTCTGTGCTTTTAGAAATAAAGGTTCTAATGTGATTATGGAAGTAAATTTCGTATGTTTTAATAATTTCAATGTTTTTTCTTTCATCGAGACAAAGACTCAAGAAATCGATCTGAAACATAAAAATGATACAATACGACACAATAGAACGGATAATTGAATCAGATTTTAGTAAAATATATAACAATCCTTCCAAAGTTGCGATATATATATATATATATATATATATACATATATATATATCCTTTATTTCTCAGTTGCCTTCTATAGAAGTTGATCACAGAATTAGTTTAGTTCCTAAGGTTCTTTATGCGATATTTTAGCCCTTTCAATAATACGTAGCACATATTTTCCATACTGCAGAAGCAATGTTTATAATCTAAGGACATGATGTCTCCTTGAATAATCCTGAATAATAATTTTTCATGATATTTATGTTATTAATAAATAAAGAATACCGAAACAGTATCCAAAAAAAAACATCGCAAATAGAAGCTTTAGTTTTCTCTGTCTGAATTGCAGCAGATTCAAACATTGTCTACATCATATTCATCCAGACGACCAAAGAATGATGAGATCATAATCTGCTAGACGAGATCTTACTGACGTATGGTACGCGCGACTATTTCCTATGAAATGTTGCAGATGGTGACCGACTTTTAGTTAGGATCCCAAACACATCAAATTGCAATCAAGCGCACACGGTCTAAACAATGTCTTCAATTACCATTCTTTTCAACTTAGACCCTTAGGCATTTAGATTAATTCAGATACGAGTCGGCATCAATATTCCGTCTTGGTCAATGAAAGGGGAGCTCTTATTGCTTCCTTGGTGAAGATGTTTTCTCTTTTATCTTATCATTTTCTTTTCAATCGTTCGTTTATATTCGAGGTGTCTTGGAGAAGTGGAAACAGCGGTCGCATTACTTTTGTTCGTAAGCTTCCACTCATATTTTTTTTCACTTGAGCAATCTACCATAGTCCACTTCTGACTTTCTAGGCCCGGTAAAGGAACAGAGACCTCCCTTTCCCCAAGTAAGGAGACATGAGAGTGATGGGCCTTACCCTGCCACACTGGCTCATGACGTTTTTTGAGAGGAGGGATGGAGGGAGGGAAGGGGTAGATACATGACTTCCTAAAGGCATCAGTGTGAAGTCAGCAAAAAACGTTGTGGCAAGGGTTACGTGAGGTTTACCTCAGAGGTAATTCAAGATCAGTATAACTGTAGCGATTTCTAGATGGAGTGAAATATTGAGTTGGCTATAAAGTAAAAAGTTGTTCGTGTATGGTTATATTTCAAGCTATTTTCTGAAAGCAACGCCAGATATTCTGACTAGTGCTCAGTAAAGTAGTCCATCTGCAACCTAAACTAATCAAGGGCTATAAATATCGATTGACCAACAGATTTCTCTGCTCCATTGCAGTTATTCATAATGACCTGTTGATTTCTCTAAGACAGGAGCAGGAAAAATTGGTTCAGTGGGAGATGGAAAGATGAAAATGATAACATTTATTGGCTCCAATTAACTGTTTGGATTTTTCCAAAGATTCGTTGTTTTTTGTGTGTGTGTTTTTATATTGACTTTTACAGAACTTCTTTTTTCTCAATATTTGCCATTCTCGAGAGATGCATTAAAGCAGTTTTGATATTGCCAACTCTCAAATGGACTCTTAGTTACAGATGACCTTTGGTTTTTAAGTGAGAAACTTTGGTCTAGTCAATATTTATGTTGGCCCTCGGTTTAATCAAATCGTACACCAGGAGCACAAGAATCTAACTTAACTATCAGGCATTAACCAGACAATATGCAACTGAATACACTTATCTGTTCGGATTGATAAATACTATATTCAAATGTTAACAAAGTGGGAGTTTTGTACACGATGTTAACAATTAGTGAAGTAGCATCGTTGTAGAAAAGTTACAGAACTAACTTGCTCATGAATTTTTTCAGTTATTTTTTTTTCTTCAACTTCGAAATGAAAGTATCTTGTTATATTCAGCTCAGCATGGGAATATAGGGTCTTTTCTTTCATGATTGAAGGACACGCTCGAATGCTGTTTTTTTTAATTGAAAATCTTCAAATTTTCGAGTTTTAACCTTGCCATTCAAGAGATTCTCTTAGATATAAAGGTTTTTTATAAACTGATTTTTTGCAACCTTAATAGTTTCAGTTCTACATTCGTCACTGATAATTGTTTTTTAATATCAATTCATCATAAATCGTCAACAAAATCTTTCAACATCATTATAGCTTTCTTCAATTTCTAGGTGAAACTTTAGCTACGAAGGATATAAGTCAATTACTGAAAAAAATGGAAGCAGACAACTTAAACATTCAATACTGTATTTTATAAAACTCAACTACAAGAATACTGATTAGGGTTAGTGTTTAGGTATAGTGATTAGGGTTAGGTTAAGTGTTAGGGTTATTGTTAGAGTTTTATGTAATTCAATTACGGAACAAATGAAAGCAGCAAATTTTCATAATTGCAATGATAGTTCCGCCATTGAAATTCCAAGATATGCCTTATGTCTTGAACAGAACTCTAGATACACCTAAATGCTGACATACTTTCCGTTATAAGATGGAAAAAAGTTTACGCAGTTCATACAAAAATGGCGAATTTACGCTGCTTCAATGTATTAAAAAAATGATTAAAAAGAATTCTTTATGGATGGCTGCATTGAACAAAAACGTTGTTGTGTAAGAGTTAAATACGATTCTATACAATGCGTACATGTGAATTCAACATATGATTGAAAATGTCAACAGAGAGAAAATCACGTTCTTTATAACAAATAATATATTTATCTACGTTTAAGAATCGATGTTTTCCTTTGAAAATCATTTGATACAGTTTTTCACCAACTGAATATATCAAACTTACAAAACATTATGAATAAAAATTAGAGATTACGTACGATGATAGGTCAGAGGAAGCAAAAAAAATCCGTAATGAAATATGTTTCTCATCCTGAATATGAACCATGACATCAACGTAGGCTATATGCTTGTTTCTGATGACTGTAATTTGTATGATTGGAAATTTTGGTCTTGTAGCATTGTCTAGATTATGACATTGAATAAGTGAGATGAACATGAAAACATTGGAAGCGAAAAACCAAAGACTTGTTATAGTCAGTTGTAGCTTTTATTTTTGTATTGAAAATAGTCTTGTAAGAGTACTGATTAAAGACTTGGATCATGAAAATTTTAAATCTATTTCTTATTTAATGAACAACATATATATATATATATATATATATATATATATATATATATATATATATATGGGACAATGGATAGTCTATAGTCACACTGAAAAGTTGTGATACAACGAAACAGCTGTCTGTGCATGACTCAATTATTTATTACATATATACATATAATACATACATACCAGGAAAGCAATATAATATCATATAATCCAATATCCTGTGTGTGATGGGTTTATTTCATACGTTCAATTTTAAACAAACATTAAGTTGAGTTGGAGTAGAGCTGAAAATATGATGAAGTAAAGGATTCGCTACACAAACAGATTTATGCTTTTGTCTTGTATGGGCATCTTACTTCATTATATATATATATATATATATATATATATATATATATATATATATATATATATATGTGTGTGTGTGTGTGTGTGTGTGCGCGCGCGTTTGAAAGAGGATTCATTTTATGACAATCAATCAGGTCAGTCCATGAATAATCGATAAGGTGATAACACCAGGAATCTACTTATTACTAGATACTACTCGCTTACAAACATTGACGTCAAGGCAATCAAAAAACATTCGAACAAATATTTCATCAGAATCACCAACCAATCAGTGCAACATTCAGGTATTTCAAACTTATGTTCAGATCGAGTGCACAGATACATTTTGTAAATTCATTATTAATCCGTATAGAAAACTGATTTTCTAATATATATTCACACTCGACAGTAGAAAAATCGGGAGCATTTTGAGAGTGAATACCCCCAGTCAACGCTATGCATTAACTAGGAACTGAATTGAAGTTTGGAAAATTAAACAACAAAAACTTGGAAGGTACAAATATTTCTTCAACTCGCTTTAAATAGAACTCCAGTCTTTTTTTTATTTCCAGTTAGCTTCTTACCTGCTACAATTTTTTTTTTTATACATCCACCCAAAATTTCAATCACTCCTTCCGTGGCCCATCCTTCCACAAAATTTAATTGATAACTTTTAGAGATATTGTAGGCAGAAAGGCAGATAGACACGGTTAGATACATACACCTCTTCTAGCTTTGTTTATAGAGGTAAAACGATTTGCTATTGCGACCATTGACAGATGAGAAATGAATGAGGAAAGACAATAGAAATACATTTGTCGTGCTGTTAAGAAATAATGAAGGAGACATTTGTCTGTGATATGATTCTGTTCTACCGTGCATTCAGCTGTGAAATTAATAATGAAAAGTTTTTTCTTCTGGTGACAACATACAGTATATTGGATAATGCAACGACCCCAGAAGGTGTTATATTAATCATCCGCTAAAAGCTTTTGAAAACCATATGAGGCATATTTTCCTCGGAAAGTTTATTGATTACGTCTATTTATTGTCAGAATGAAAAATAAAAAAAACCGCCAATTGAGACTGTCACCAAAACTGTTAACATAGGTTTCTTCAGTTTTTAAGTCAGTCTGGCTGGCTGGCTGGCTGGCTGGCTGAGTGGATGACTATCTATGTATCATGCGTACAATGGTGCTAAAGGGCTGAAAATGCAAACATTTACTCCTTATTATGTCTTGGAAAAACGATTGGTTTTGGGTGGGTTTTTTTCAAACCCGACGCCTGGGACTTTAATCGACATTGTAAATTTATGCTAAATTGGTTCCTCAGTCTGTGTCTGGTAGCATTCACGTTTGTTTTTCGGAAATTCAGACTTTTTTTTTTTAATGATTACCACCCAACCAATGGCGAGAGAAGTAACTTTTTCACTGATCACCCCTTTTTCCGATTTATGATTGCTCGACCTTGACAGGGCATGCTGCCAAAAGACATCGGTAACGCACTGGTTTCTGTTGAGTGATTAACCAGACCTCCATTGAGATAGAAAAATAATCAAACATCTTTCGAAATGATATTACATTATATCATTTCATTGGCTCATGGATTACTCCTTGAACCAATGAGGTTTCAGAATTCCGAAAAGGATACAAAACTAGGAACGAGGAAATAACGACCTAGCTCTCAACGTAATCCACAATAACACATGTCAGAAATCTATGGGTGTTCATGTGGAAAAAATAACATCAACAACGAAAGAAAAGGAGGCAATTGACATCTTTCCCGTTTTAAATGACTGCCATTCATGTTAGGGTCAGTATTTTTAGAGTTCAAGAGATTAGGGTTCAAGGGTTTAGAATCAGGGTTAATATTTTAAGGGTTAGTGCTGGGCTTAGGTTAGGCACTCACTCTGACTTATGTCATCAGAGTCTGTCACTCTACAATTTGAACGGTGACCATTTCAAAACAGAAATTGTCGAAAAGGAATCAAGCGAAACACGAATGTATTTTATCTACAACTAGGATGGTCCTTCAGTTTTCGTTGTCGTTGTTTTGTTCATACATCTTAGTGAATATTGATGTAGAAGAATCTTTTATCTAAAAATACCGTTTCCCTTATTCCTGTCAGTTTTTGCAAAGAGTGTTTCTACTTATATATGTATACATTTATTTAACTGAGCGTATCTACGTATCTTATTGAATATAATGGCAACTTCTATTACAGATGCTGTCATTTTGTTGTTTAGTTCGTTGATGTTGGTATCGTCTTGTTCAGTAAGAATTTTAAATCTGTTTTTCAGTTCGAGCTTGAAAGATCGAGCATGCTCTTTCGGTATGTTTAGAAGTTGCAGTTTTGTGTTGAACATTTTCCTGCGTTTTTTGTTGGTGTTTCCTTGTATTTTACATCGTACCATTCTGTGGTCGCTGCCTACATTGACTTGATACAGAACTTGGATGTCCTTGACGATATCGTTTTTGTCCGTTAGGATCTTATTGTGAATGCCTACTGACACGAGCAGCGACTGGGTAATTTATTATTTTCTAAATATTTCCTATTTTTTCCAGTAAATATACACGACAGCATAAGCTGCACACATCCATAGGACCCCGTAGGGAAGTGGAGTAGCTTACCTGATACGGACAGAATTATATTCCAAACTTTTTTCTTTCTTTTTTTTTCTTTTTTTTTTTTTGGTTTTGTTTTGTTTGTTTTCTTCTCAGCTCACTTTTTTTTCTATTTCAATCACCAAACCGAAGACAATTTTCCGCCTTTTTGGCCTACTGCCATCTGTACGTTCATGAAATATAAGTGAAATCATTTCGAAGCCGACCTAATTGTCTCTAAAAGACATACACCAGACAATATTCTTAAATAGACATCTCTGTCTTTCTTCAACCGCATAAAAACTTTAAGATTGTATATAATTAATGAGCCTTGCAACTGAACTGCTGTTTGTAAGTGGCCAAGTCAAATTCCCTTGGCAAGACATAGAATTTAATACGGTTTGACACAATCAACTGCACAAACCAAGCGTCGTTTAGCCAATATACAAAATATCTTGATGTGAATAACTTTCTATTCGATGTTGAGATTTATTTTTAAGTAATACAGTATATTTTCATCTATCTCTCAAAACACAAACATAAGACGTTCAGACATCAATTCTCAAGTTATTTTGATTGACAAATAAGGGAGACCGATCTATAATTAGATAAGAAATAGTTATAACCGTTGAAATTAGAGAATCCTGGGATTTTTTCTTGGTTCTTTTTCTTTCATGGCCGATAACGTCACCGGGTCATATTATAAATGCCTGCTAAGTTTCTTCCAAATCGGTTCAACAGTTTAAGCGTACATGAAAGTGTGAAATGTGTGTTTGGTTATGTGTTCCAGCGCTACCAGCCACACTGTTTGGTTTAAAAACTTGAAAATTGGTATCAGTACTCCACTAAACCCCTTCTGAAAAAGAGAGGGTGCTTTTTTGATTTCTATTGGGCCTTGTTCTGATGGTATAATAACATCTAGATTCTCCAGAATCTAGATGTTTCTAGATTTTTTTAATTCTATTTTTCCAGTGGAAAACGCCAGTGATGTTATAAATAACATTTATTCTAACTATATTTATTCTCCAATGGAATTCTTTTACATAATCTAATACACTCTCAAATATTTCTAACAAAAATTTGGTTGATATGTAAGACTTGTCAATTTAGATCAGTCGGTAAGGGACTACCAATCAGTTGGTCGTAATTTCAAATCATGGTAGGGAGTGTAAATTTTGCACTCTCCTAAGTTTGGTGAGGATTGTTCTAAAAATGAGAGAGTAAGAAGATGTATTAAGAAAGGATTCAGAAAGAGAGAGCTAAATGGGGAAAAAGAACTGACAAGAAGAATCAAGGGAGGAAATAATGAAAATATTCTTGAAGTACGACCATTGAGAACAAGAAAATCTCATTGTTTGCAAAAAGAAGGGTCTATAACCAATGCATTCCCCCGATAATCACTTATGGACCTGAAACATGGAACCTTACCAAGAGATCAACCCTTAGACAGAGAATCATGCAACATGCGCAGGAGAGAATCATGCTCAACATCACGTGTAGAGATCACAAGACAGCACAGTATATTAGAGAGAGGAACAGGATTCGGTGGTCTCATAGAATCAATTAGAAAAATCAAATGTTGATGGGCTGGTCATATTGCAAAGATGTCGGACAACCGATGGACATCACGATACATAACGTGGATCCACACAGATCATATGTGAAACTGTGGATGGTAGAATATATGTTGGCGTGACGAACTAGACAAGTTCAGAAAGTACTGGCTCCGCGATGTTCATGATAGAGAAATGTGGCGAATCCTGGGAAAGGTCTATGTTCAACGATGGACGCTAAAAGGCTAATAATGATGATGATGATGATGGTGGTGGTGGTGGTGGTGATGATGGAAAAAAGACTGAATTAGATCGACTGTTATCTACTTATATAATACGTCACGTGTGTGTCTATATTTTTTCTGTAACATTTGTCAGTGGAGATAACTAGTAATGCTAATTATAGAGAAGTTTCCTTTTTTTGCAATTAGGTAAAAGAGAAAAAACGGGTTCGTTCCAATTGAACGTAGACAAGAAAATGCAAAGCAACATTATGTTTGTGATATTTTTCAGGTGAAATGTAATTGTAAGATCATTTGAATACTAATACCGTTATTGACGACGTAGTTAAACTAGTATTTTTATAACCCTAACCTTATGATTCGAATTTAATAGGTTCATCCCTTGCTCTCACAAACGACACTAATATTGTCCTCGAAGTAAAAATGTCAATTTTGAAACTGATTTACATGTATAGAAAGTTTAGCGTATCAAGTGGATGGACAATTCGTGTCCGACAGATTACGATAATTATATAGACATTTTAGTGGGAACTATAATTTGCTCGACGTGGTGTTACACCAGTAGCAATTAAAACAGTCCCAGACTGCCCAAATAAAGAAAGAAAGAAAGAAATGAGCGTGGTACGAACCTGCATCCACCGGGAAGAAGCCGAACGCGACAACGATGCTAGTGTGCAATATCGTGCCGAACAAAATATAGTTCCGACTAAAATGTCTATATAATTATCACATATAAAGTTTTATAGAAGTCAAGGTTTTGCCCATAACTACAATAAAATGCATGTCTCAAACAGGGTTAACTATGTAGCGAAAGTAGCATATGCTACGGGCTCCGCCATTTTAAGGGCCCCACGCTAAATGCTTGCAGGCTATCGATTCTGAGTCAATGATTCTACACTCTTTCTATCACTATAGTACCATAGTACTATTGTACCCAAACCTTTTATGATAGACTGGGTAATGAAGATTAATGATTTCAGCCAATAATCACCTTAATAGAGTAATCAATAGGAGTCATGTGTCTGTGTGATACATATAAAACGTATGAATACGGAGATAGTTGAAATCGAAGTCATAACCGCTCCCCTAAGATGAGAACAAAATCAAAGGAATTCTATTACTGAAATGTCAGACGTATTTGTTGTATTATGTAGCTATATGACATATGACAAATGAAAAGCTTTGATTTCTTTACAAGCACAATATTTATGTGTTTTATTATCTATGAGTATTTTCTTTATTTTGGGCCCCTTTATAATATATACATATATATATATATATATATATATATATATATATATATATATATATATATATATATATATATATATATATATATATATATATATATATATATTCAAAATAATGTGGTACTGCTGAAATAAATAACCCATGAAAAATGTTAGCTCTCATAAAATATGAACGAAATCTAAAAGGTCGTTCTATACTTATTCATATTTATGATGCCAAATATATCTGTATAAAATATATTTTTATAGGTTATTCGTGACTTAATTCAAAACTTAAATGTGTCTAATTGATATCCACTCACGAATTATGAATTAGCTTAGGATGTACTGCTGATAAATGCTATCCGTGCGTATGAAAATTTCACAATTTTTTTTCATCCACAGTTTCCAGTTTCTCCTGGATTTTTGTAAAGTAAGGCATGAGTTAAAAATGTGAGGGAAGATTGGGAAAGATCAGCCCACTGCCATTTGAGAATTCTAAAGGATTCTATTATGTCCCTGGCTCCTGTCTTTTCCCGGGTGTACTTTGCTATCTTGTGGTCTCTCCATGTGAGGCCCAGCATAATTATTTTGTGTGCATGTTGCATGGTTCTCAATTTGCAGATCTATCTCTTGGTTAGGTTCCATGTTTCAGCTCCACATGTGACTATCGGGAGGATTCATTGGTTATACACCCTTCTTTTTAGGATTAACAGGATCTGCTTATTTTTGAAGGTTGAGCCTGTTCTACCAAAGGCTTACCATCCTAATGTGATTCTTCGCTTGATTTCTTCTTTTGGGGGTCTCATGGAGATTTGTTGTCCAAGGTAGATGTAGTGATCTACTTTCTCCAGTTCAGTGTCCTCGATTTTTATCTTAGTGTTTTTATCTCCGATGTGGTTGTTTCACATGATCTTCGTCTTGCTGAAGTTCATGTGTAGGCTGATTTTCACGCTCTCTTCATTTAGTTCATCTATTATAAGTTGGAGGTCGTGTAGGTTCTCTGCCAAAAGGGCAATGTCGTCTGCAAATCTGAATTGAGGATTGTGTTGACTCAACTATCGAAAGACTTGAGGACTGCACAATGCAAAAATGATAAAAGATAAATTATGACTATCAAAACTGGAAAAAAAAAAAAAAGCTGGATTGAAAAAACTCCAAAACGAGAAGCCAAAATTATAGAGAAGAAAAAAAACATCTCCTCGGATATTTCCCGAAACAAACAAAAGGGAATAATTGATAACACAACATGGCCATCGTAACGAAAGAAGAGAGACTGAATCTCTACTAATGGTGGCCTAGAACAGTTACACTAGAAACAGACTATATTCAGGCTAGTATAGACAGGACACAAGGGAATAGTAAATGTCGACTATGCCGAGACACAAAACCATCAATCATGCAGTAAGCGAACGTAGCAAATTAACTCCAGAGTACAGAAATAAGCATTACTGGCTACGAAGGTGATCCACTGGGATTCGGGCACGTGACTTGGATTTGACCACACAAACCAATAGTATATGTACTGACGAAAGGCTGCCCTAGAAACTAAAATAATTTTTTATTTTTTTTAAAAAACGTCAAACAGGTCTGTTTAGTCACTCGATAGAAACCGTCAAGTCACCAACGTCTCTTGGCACCATGCCGTGTTTGGGTTGATCATATTTGGAAAAAAAGTAAAAATTGGTGATCAATGAATAAGTTACTTTTCACAACTTTCGTTGGATACTGATCACCAAAAAAAAGTCAGATCAAAAAAAAAAAAAATAAGCGTAAATATTCCTGGACACAAACCAGGTGGACAATTTAGCATAAACTTACTTAGCAAACTGAACCTCACCAGAAAAGCTTATTTGGGGAGGGAGAATTTTCAAAAAAAATAAAACGTTTTTGCAGACATGATGAGAAGTAGATGTTCAGTCCTGTGTCTCGATTAGTGCGACCCGTATGTGTGGAACATACATACGTGCGTACATACATGCATACATACATACGTACTTACGTACGTACGTACGTACATACATACATACAGACAGACATACATACATACGTACGTACATAAATACATACATACGTACATACACGCATGCATACGTACATATTTATATATACATATACGCAGATAGACAGACAGACATATGTACAGACACACTTACATACATACAGGCAGGCATGCATACATACAGACATGCATACATGCAGACAGACATACATATGTACGTACATACATACATATGTACGTAAATACATACATACATATATACATACCTACGTATATATATATACGTGCATATATACATACATATATACATACATACGTACAGACAGACAGACAGACAGATATATGTACATATATACATAAGTAAATACATACATATATACATACATACGTACATATATATACATACGTACATATATACATTCATATATACATACATACGTACATATATATATATACGTACAAAAGTACATACATACATACAGACAGACAGATATATGTACATGCATACATACATACATACATACATACATACATACATACATACATAGCCAGACAGATTGAGTGATGCGATAGAAAATTGAAGGAACTTATGTTGACAGTTTTTGTGACAGTTTTTGTGACAGTTTTAGTTGAAGGTGTCTAATTCTGTGGGTCTTTGAAATTCAAACAGATCTCTCAATCAACGTCAGAAGACCAGATCTCGTCATCATAAACAAGGAGAAAACATTGGACGTCGCTATTCTTGCGGATCACAGAGAAAAGATTGGAAGAAAGTGGAAAGATGTAAAATAAAATATCTGAACAAATCAGGAAAACTGGGGAAAAGTGTGGAATATGAAGATGGCAATTGTAACCATCATTATTGGCGAGCTTTGCACACCCCCAGTGAGCCTTACAAAGAGATGGAACGAATTGGAGATCTACTGTGAAGAATCGAAACTATCCGGACGACAGCATTGCCAAAATCAACGAAAATTCAAGGAAGGTGCTGGGGTATTTAGGAGTCTTACTCACTGGTGTGAACAATCAACAAATAGATGTGATATTGTGATATAATAGACTGAAAATGCAAAAATCAATGAATACTTATTATATAATAAACTTACGAAAATATTACATATTACACATGAAAGTGCTTGATGCCAATTTACACCTGGAACAAGCAACGAGTTAAAACGAGACAATCTAATAAGATTAAGTGAATTGCAAAAAAAAAGGATTGTGGGAAACGGTTGAGCATTGTTGAAAGAAACAAGTTTCCATTGTTATTTTAGGAAAGACCGGAAATGGTGCCAAAGACAACGAAAAGAACGCATGATTTAGAGAATAGAGGAAAGAGTGAGAAATAGCCATTCTGATCACCTCTCTCCCTAGTCAAGCTTATCCTTCCCCCTCTCTTTCTCTCTCTCTTTTCCCTATTTTTGTGATTGGCTACATATTTAGCTTGGCTACTATCATGTTGTGGGATGGTTCATTTGTAATTATTCCAAAGTACAAAAGGGTCAAGTGCCAAAAATATAAACGCACCATATATATATATATATATATATATATATATATATATATATATATATATATATATATATATATATATATATATATATATATATATATGTAGATGCTGCTGATTGTAACTTAGCAAAATACTCAGTGTAATGACTAAGCACCCTAACCGAACAGGAAATAATTACAAGATGACAAAAACTTGACCTTCGCTCGGCTTCCTCTATCTTTCTACATCATAGCCTGCTTTCTGGAATTCGCCCAAAAAAGCAAAATAAGATATCACATTAGCCAAACAGAACAAAGGTCCGCCTCCAACTGTTGGTCAAACCTTTTCATCCGAAATTTCTGTGTAGAAATTTAAAAGAAAAAACAGACCTTATTTTCATAACTCTGCCAACAAAGTTGGAAGTGGTATATGTATTCACTAATGTTGTCCGTCTTTTTGTCCAAACAATTATCTTCAAAAGTTTTCAATGAATTTCCATTGAACTTTGTGGGTGGATGGGCCATGGGCCAAGGAAGAAGTGATTGAATTTGGAGATTTTTTTCAACAATTACTTCCTCTGATTGTACCTAATTGTCCTCATAATATCTCCAAAAGTTCTCAATGAATTTCAATTAAATTTTGTGGACGGGTCGACCATGAGGTGAGAAAGATTTTGTTTCTGTCTATTTAGAGATTTTATTTTATTTTTTTCATACATTTATATAGCCAATCGAGTGTGTTCGAACAAAATCTCTGAAAAAATCCCAATGAATTCCAAAAATGTTTTTTAGAAGGACTAATAGAGAATTGATTAAATTTTAGTGTGGATCCAGGGTTTTTTCATACCGTTCCCCCCTCCTCCAACATCGTAACTATTTGTGAACAGGTTTTCATTCAGTTGTTTAGTGACAACAACGTTGACTGAGGTATGCGCTCTAAGAGTGCTCCTACTTATTTTTGTACAAATGTTTTCGCACCTGTGCGCGTAAGGAGTTATATGCATGTGTGTGCATCCTCTTTCTCGATAACATTTCGTAAACAGGTAGGATTATTAGTATACCGATTCCTGTATAGATATGTAGCTTGACTCGCAGTAAGCTGGATTTTGATCTGAAAATTTCACTGTATAATGTTCGATCTATGCTATCCGAACAAGGTTTCTTATACTGGTCGTCACAATGTTACAGTCACTGTGCCCTCCGACATCCGGGTGTTTTTTGTATCTGATAACCTTCAAGAAACTGGACTTTTTATCTCATCCATAGGATCAGTTGATTCTTCTTAGTTAAATCATCCCTGGGGTGCCGATTTTTCTTTTCCCACTGAGCCAATGTATATAGTTTTCACTGCCTGGTCGGGGAATCGAACTCAACACCACCAGGTTAGATGCACTTGACCAACATGTTTATCTACATGGTCATTTTCCCGGTACAACGGGTCCAATCTCTGGTTCAGGCACCGAGAATCATATATTTTCTGCCATGGTCACTGGTCTTCCGTTATTCCTGTGAGGAATCATACTGGTTCAACATCAATATCCATCTGGCGAGTTGATTTGCAGCCAAGTTGAAACCTGTTGCTTGCCTCTGGCTTGAATTTCGCCTTTAGTTCAAAGTCCTTGAGACATCACCAAGTCTGACTTGAATAGCACTAGAAACTCCCGGCAAAGTAGCTTACAGGATGTCTGCATAGAAACTACTGGTGATGATTCAGTCAATTGTCTTGCTGAAGTCCCTACTTTACCAGAGCTTGCTGTCTCAATAGATCTAGCTTTGGCATTTTGGTGACAAACTACTTGGAGTTATGTGTTCTATCTGCCGTCAACTTGAGCAGCGCTGTTTGACCATCCCAGCACTGACGATGGGTTTCCAGGGTTGCAAATGGAACAACTGTAGCCATCAAAGATGGTAAAGGCTTCTATCTTTTTTTAAATGTGCGAGTGTCTATGGGTTTGTTTGTTTGTGTGTTCTAGCGCTCCTGTCCCTACTGCCTTGTCCACAGACTTGAACATTGACACAGTACTCCAATGCTTGTTTTTCGGGAAGGGGGGTAATAAGCTTTTTTGACCTTTTGGGGCTTTATTTTGACGAGTTTATAATTAATATCTAGATCCTCCAGGTGTTTCTTGATGCTTTGTTCACTCTATTTTAGATGCTTTCCAGTGGAAATTTATTCTGACCATATTTATAATTCGATGGGTTTTTTTTACATGATTTTAAATTTTGACGCTATGGTTGATCAATTATTGACTGTGGTGGCGAGTCTAATTTTTTCTGTTTTGTTTCGTTTTATTCAATTTACGAGTGCAGTGTTGACAATATTTAGATTTTTTTAAGAGTTCTTTCATGTTTTAAACTCCAGTGTTGCCAATTCAGACGGCTTTGTCTTGGGTTTTTTTTTCAATTTTTCGAATTTCAGAGTGACTTTGAGAACCGAAAAATTTAATAATCACATCTAAATCGGCAATTTTGTCAACTTATATTCGGTCTCCACCAACCGAAGTTCTGAGCTTCATCCATATTTCTTTGCTACGTAAGTTGATCCTATGTCCATTGACACTGACCTATTAGTAGAATGTGAGAATGGACTTTCTGATTTCTTTGATTTGAGGAAAAGCCTTCATAGTGCTCACCATCCCATACTTGATCGAAGCTCCTGTTTGAACATACACACAGTTTAAAGATGTGTACTCTTCTCGCAGAGATGACAGCATCGATGTGTGGACAGGTAGATTCGCTAGTATTATTTTTCTTCACACATTTGGAGGAAGTTCCCTTAAGAAATAGTTTTTTGATTTTCTTCTGAGGGTTGTCGTTGACTTGTATACAGGAACTCCCTAGGATTTGGTCTTGAATTCGATTTAGTTCACATTATTTACTGACTTGTCTATAAACTTCTTTGACGCCTTTGCAGCTTCCTCGATTTCTTGAGTCGTCTGGCTTGTACAACAATGTAAACTTGTCGTCTTTTAGTTTGAACAGGGGTCTTCATGGCTGTTTTGTTATCCACAAAACAAATAAATCTAATTTTAGATACTAAATAATTCAGCAAGCCTGATTCTACGAAGTTATTTCAGAATTCGACTTTATTACAGATGGAATCTTGAACCATTCTCTGACCATGAATCTCTTGGAGTTGAATTTACCTATTCTCTTGATATCCTTTATAATTAGTTGATTAATGTCTGTGAGAGAAGCCTGTTGATCTGCCAGATTGCTGGGCATCTTGTAAATAGCATTGTCAAAACGCTTGAGTCTGCTTCAATCAAAAAGACTTTTGTGTGATAACATCTTTGAACGGGAAAATTCATTTATGACCAAACAATGCAATTTACTGATAAGATTCTATATAATATAATGCAATTTTTAATTCATTCTGTCGGATCAAAATATCAATTTCTTAAATACATACTGTCGCGTTGAAATAGACGAAAAAAAGACCGAGAATGAACGAGATGAGAATTTTGGTTGTAAGCAGTTATTCGGCCTTTGCCTTATCGGCGGGATGTTTAGCACAATGGTAAGTGCATCGCTACCGATAGGTAGCCGTTTCAACGTAGCGATGCACTTACCATTGTGCTAAACATATATATATATATAAACATATGATTGATATATAAACATATATATATATATATATATATATATATATATATATATATATATATATATGTGTGTGTGTGTGTGTGTGTGTGTGTGTGAGTGTGAGTGTGTGTTTGTGTTCGCTCACTTTTGACGTAAAGAGTTAGTAAGAAGTAATTATTTATGCTGCAGGACTAAAAATAGTGGGGGAAAAAAGTTTAAATATTGATGTTGAAATTATGAAGTTATAAACACTAAAACGTGTCATAGGCAAGACTAACAATACTACCATTGGGTAAAGTACTTGTTCATTATACATACACATATATATATATAAAGGAAGAGAGTTAATTCTGAAACCATTTTGCTATGATATTTATCAAAAAATTATAGCATCAAGGTTACTGTTTTTTAAATACTTTCATTGATATTCTCTCATATCTTTATTACATAAATTTTCCACACGATACCAATTTATTTTCTTGTTAATTCCAAAATGACATTTCGGGAAATATCTCAACAAATGATAAATAAACATCCGAGTATCACCGGCTCTGAGCTTCGTGAGCGACTTGAAAATGTTAGCTTTCATAAAAGTGCCACATCTCGGGCTGTAAAAATGTATGGGGAATAAGGACACGTTATTGATGGTCGGTTGAACAATTCAAGACCGGAGAAATGGGATCCCAAAGATCGGTGAGCTATAAAAAGGAAAATGGAAGCCATACTTGATATTTCCGCCCAACAATTTGCAAAAGATTGTGATGTGGATCGCAAAACCACCATTCAATCCGTGAAAAGTATCAGGATATTAAATGTCACAAGAAAAGGCGAGTTCCAATGTGTTCCGACCCCAAAAAAATTATGGAAATCTCTTAAGCGCCTGTATAGAGTCTATTTTATTGTTCCAGCTGCTCAGACTTGGATAGAAATGATGAGACGAAAATTTCTGGACATGGTTCCTAATCAGCGAATTCTGTGAAATGTGACATGGTCAGGAAATGGTCATTTAAAATTGGATTACTACAAGTGATAGTTCTGTATCACCATATTTTATAAGGTGCAAAAAACTCACCATCAACCATATATATATATATATATATATATATATATATATTTGCGTGTGTATGTATGATTATGAATTGTGCTATATTATATAGAAATTTATTTGATATGATCTCCTGTCGTTACACGGTTAATGTATCATTTACCCTTCCCCTATTAATAATAGAGTAGGATTCTTCCTGTGACTACCATACGATATCAATGGGCGGAGAACAAGTGTTGTTCTTATTATTATTACTTTGAATTGAAGCGGAATAGTTTTTTGATATATGTATGTTGGGTCTCCATCCTAATTATCATCCGGGCATGTCTGTAATTTTCACCATTTCTCTCAAAATAACATTGGCTTCCGAAGCTCTGATGAAACCTGGGTCCCAAGGATGAAACGTGAGTCTAGAAAGTTTTACAGCTTTAAACACTAAATATATATTTTTCAAAAAAAAATTTTGATTTCAGTCAATTATTTTCCAAAATATGTTAATGCGATTTATATATATATATATATATATATATATATATATATATATATATATATATATATATATATATATATATATGTGTGTGTGTGTGTGTGTGTGTGTGAGTGTGTGTGTGTGTGTGTATATAATTTGGCTACATATTTTCAATAATACATCTTTCATAAAAAATGACGGACATCTTTTTAATTCTTTACTGATCTTTTCTTATTTCCGTACAAGTGAATGAATCTCTTAGGGTTTTTTTGTGTAAGTAAATACTTTCCAAAGGATAGAGCGCTTTTGGCAGCATCTTATGTCATTTTCAATATCAGTGCATATGCATACATACACCCAGTAGCAGTGACTTCTCTTCACATCGGTACATTTTCTAAAAGAACTGGATAACGCGTTAGATATGAAAGCACCATATCAGTAGAATAAATTTGTTTACCAACTCGTCGACCTTCAGTAAGTTGACTGTTACATATTTTTTTTCGTTTCAATACATTTAATGCATATTCTACACTCATATATTACGGGCTTGTAGATAAAAAGTACTGCTTGCTTCAAAAATACATTTTGATTAATGTTTATAAATTTTAAAAAAGGAGTACCACACATTTGTTCCTTTGCTCTTTGACGATTTCTTTGTGAAGACATCAAAATCAAAATCCAGATATTTGATAAAGATAAAACTATATCAAATTGATGAATGTTTCGCCTGCGTCAATTATCGTGGCATTTCAACGTTGGGCCCAATCAGTTGAAATTCCATCCCGACAAATGTAAGGCTATGCATCTAGACAGAAGCAACTCAAGACGAAACTATACCACAGTTGAAGATGACGGAACACAAAACACAGTGAAGGAAACTAAAGTGAAGAAAGATGTGGCGTTCATGTACACAACTCACTTGAGTTCACTGCGCATGTACAAAACAATGCGAATGTAGTTGATAAGAACACTCGGCTACGTACGACACTCATTCAAGTACGTCGATGAGAGGAGATCCCCCTTCTTCTTTATAAATCTCTAAAACTCCAGTTTGGAGTTTGCTTCTTGCATATGATCTCCTCACATAAAATCTAAATCATACGCCATTGAGAGAGTATAGAGAAAGGCCACCAAGATCATTCCGAGACTGGGAAATATATCGTATACTGAAAGATTAAAGCCACTTAATCTATAGACACTGGGGTACAAAAGTAAACGAGCTGACCTATTGGAAGTCTATAAAATCTGGAACAATATGCATAAAGTCAATACTAACATTGGCCAGATAAAAAGATGCTGAATTCATCTATCTACAGTAGAACTAGAGTACTTAGCAATAAATTACAAATTCAAACCTCCGCTGACGTTAGAAAAAAATATTCTCCGAAAGAGTAACAAATGCATCGAACCACCCGATTGAAAAGACGGTCAAATCAGAGAATATCAATATATTTTTTTTTAAACATTTATTCCGATATCGGTCATACCAAATTTAACTAGCAATTTTCTCATTAGTTTAATCCCACCCCAACTAAACTGAAGCTGGCTTAATGACGCAATTAACTGCTATCAAAAAAATAATAATAATAATTCAAGTAAATACATTTCGTGTCTATCTGTTTATCGCAGTTGTAATGTACGGCGCCATTCGACAGCCGAATATAATTTCGCATTTAAATATTTCTTTGTTCGATTCGGCGTTCCTTCCGACAATGCGCACATCAGCATCAATTTTTCTCATTCTTACAAACAATGTTATGCATTTCGATACGCACAACAATATCACTACTCACCATGTTAAGATTGGTATATATGCAATCGATAATTATGCAGTTTCCTGGAATGCGCATCGGTCTATTTTCATCGGTAATTATTGCGAGATTTTAGAGACCGTCAATCAAAACTGTCAGTAAAGTCAACATCAGGTATCTTCAGTTTTTCAGTGATTCTCACTGGCTCGCTATTTAATTATGTATACGTCGCCACGCGTACAGGCCGAACCAATGAAGCTATAGATAGACCTGACGATCTTAACGATAACGATAACTCCTTATTATGTCTAGAGAGAGAAAAAAAAGATTTAAATCCCTCCCCGAAAATAAGTTTCGGTCAGGCAGCTTTCACGTTTATGTTTTTCCGTTTGTTTGTTTGTTTTGGGGTTGTTGTTTTGTTTTTTTGTTTTGTTTTTTATTTATTTTTGGGGTTTTATTTATTTATTTTTTTTCAAGTTCAGACTTTTCAGTGATCCAATAGAAGGCAAGAGAAGTAACTTATTCATTGATCACCACTTTCTGCAATTTGATAAATTGATCACTCCCGACGCTGTATGGTTACTAAAAGGCGTTGGTGACGTGACGGTTTCTAATTTAGTGACTAACCAGACTTGTTTACAGAAATGTTTATGCAACTTTCCGATGATTAATTACTAACGCTATCATCTTCCTCACTGTTAATTTTATCATAATTAATTATCTTCCTGTCCTTTTTAATGCTAACATTATTATTATTATTATTATTATTATTATTATTATTATTATTATTATTATTATTGTTGTTGTTGTTGTTGTTGTTGTTGCTGCTGCTGTTGTTGTTACTCAGCAGCAGCACATACACCTTCCCCAGGATCTGCCAGACCTCTCTATCAGAGGTGTTGTAGAGCAAATATTTCCTGAGCTTGTCTAGTTTGTCACGCCATCTTATATTTTGCCAGCCATAGTTTGGCATGAATGAATCCTGAGGATGCACATTATGATATCCATCGGTTGTCTACCACTCTTGCAACGTGACTAGCCCACTGCCATTTCAGTTTTCTAATGAATACTATGATATCTCAGACTCCTGTTTTCCTCTGATATACTGTGTTGTCTTGTGATCTTTCCATGTGATGCTGACCGTGATTCTTTCCTGTGCACGTCGCAAGTTTCTCAGGATCAATCTTTTGGCAAGGTTCCATATTTCAGCTCCATGGGTGACTTTTGGAAGGATGCATTGGTCGTATACTCTTCTTTTTAGGACTAATGGTATTTTTTGTTCTTAATGGTTGAGCTTGCTCTACCGAAAGTTCTCCAATGTTTGTTGTGCTATTCTGGTTATCTCAAGAAAAACGTTAAGATTTTTCATAAAGTTATCTTGGAGTTGCGTGAAGACCCAGTGGTTAACGGCACTGATAACAGACTCGTTGGGCTGAGTTCAAGCTCCAGTTGAGACAGTTTTAGTCCACTTCACACCAATGCCTTTCAGACGGGATTGATCCTATAGCTCCTTGCAGCGCTGGGTGAAGTGAGTGACACCAGTCGAGATGTTTGTCACCTCTAAGTCTATTTCACTAATCGCAAACTGGAACTAAGACAGAGAGATATGTGGAGCTTGAATAGGGACGGCTGAAGCCATAGCCAGTGTAAAGGCAATACCTACTTTCCTGTAGAAGTTAGTTAATGTAACATAGTTAAGAATTTTTGCCTCTCCGTTGATTTTCGATTGCTTTACTGTACATCGTTCACATATGCTTACGAGAAACTTTATAGCACAACTGCTTGTATCGGAAAACTGAATCGAAGTTGGTTTCATTGTGTCCGTGAAAATGTTATAAATCCTCATCAGCAGGGAGATGGATATCGATACAATTGGTTTGGGTGTATGCAGTTATCATATTTACTCGTTATCATCTTTTGCCGACAATAAAAGCATCGAAAGATAAGCACAAAATTTGATAAATAAGAACTTTTTTAAACGAGAGGTGCTCAACACGACGAAATCAAATCTTTTGAGAGAATGTGACTCAAAAATCTGGCTTGAATCTGTCTGCTCACGAGCGTGTCGCCAACATGCGATGGGTGAGATAGTAATCCTGCTAGATACCCTTTCATTGGTCTTCATCGATTGTTATTACTGGGTGATGCATCGATTGTACTCGAAGAAAATATTGTGAAAACGTGTACGATTTCTACACGTCTTTGCATGCTGAAACCATTATAGAGCTTGAAGGGAAACTTCGAAACTGATGACGAATTTATTGATGAAGTCTATTGTATCAATTACGATGGGATGAGATCTGTTTTTATCAGTTGATTAACTTCTTGTGATATTTTGTTTCAGTATTTTTATCCTGTAACTTTCACTGGCACATTCATATCAACACAGCTAACCTTGTCAATGAAAGTCATCTTTATTACAATACCAGTTTTCAGTACATGTCAATATCATTTAATATGATATATCCCAAAATTCCTCATTGTCTGTTACGTCAGGTGGTGTGAGCTTAGAAGCTGAGTCCATTGCTCGGAAATTGTAATATTCACATAGACACCATGAATGTAGGGAATGGCTATTATGCATGTGTTTATCTTATGTTGTTACTATGGCTTCCCTAGTCATTTTTTCATGCTCTTTGCATATCTAAAAATATTCTTTTCATGACCTCTTCCAGAATATTCGTTCCAATTGCTTCGTGCATAAGAATTGGTTTAGTTCTCTTCCAAGTCTCTCCTGCCCAACGACTTCAGTTGCTTTATCACAAAGCGTTCCCTTTGCTAACTTGCTATACAGGTGCGGATCGTGACAGCTCAATAAGAGCAGGCTGGGCTCAACAGCGCCCCCGTAAAGGATGTGAGTTATCCTTTATTTCCCGATCAACGCCGTTCGCTCACTACCGAAAGCGAGACGATCCAAACAATTCTTTATCATGCTGTCGAATACAACCATCGATTCACGTGTCATACCTGTTGTGTCATTTCTATAAATGAACGGAATTTTCCGCTAACCTTCCGTTTTATTTTGTTTTCAATGCTCGTTCTTGTTACATCCATTTCGAATCTCATTTTCCCTGCAATATTGTTAAATATAGCTTCATATATCGAACTGTTGATGTTCTTTGGATACATACAACCTTAACGTGTTTTGATTCATTTCTTTTAGATTAAAATCAAATTCTGTACAGCAATAACTCCAATATTTGATACTGTATTCGAACTATTATTAATTTCAGCTCATTGGAAACTATAGACTTTATTGAAATTGAAATACGATGAGTTCGTTGTATGTATTAAGCTTTGTAGAGTTCACCAAAGCCTTCTTATAATAGTTTATAATTTATAATAGTTTTTCTCCATGATAAAAAGTTTAAGAATATTTATTAGCAACTGGTTTTATGTAGGATGTGCGAAGTTTATATTCGTTGGGACCTGCCTCATAGCTGTTTATTGGTCGAATAAGTGATAGCTATTGATGTGGGTTCAAATCCCACCCGTGGCTCATTTCTTTATTCATCGATCATCACCGGTGTTTCATCCAATACCGTAAATAATTCAGTTCGAGGAGAAATTAAGTTCCTCTAGCGGTCTTTCCTCATTGTCGGATACTAATATCCATTACTTATCAGGTATATATCAATAAACACGATCAATTAAGTTAGCGATGTATATATTCAAAATCCAACAGTTGGCTCTAATATCATGAATTCGTTAGGTATTTGAATTTTAGATCTTGGAATTTCTGTCACCTGAATTTGAGAATTTCGAATTTATAACATGATTAAGAGAAAGAGAGAGCTGATGATGATGATGATATTACGTCATGTATGAAGTCGCGTTTGAGAGTTGAAATTTCAATATGAAAAAAAAATATTTTCATAAAATAACAAGTATACATATTTTAATTATTTTTCCTTTGGTGAAAACTACCTTGTTACTAAAGTTGTCATTAAAACAATCATTATAATAATAGAACCATGAAACTATTGAAAAAACATAAGAATTTTAAAAAGGCGGTAGTTATTCGTCTGTGCTTTGGGGGTTTGGGCCCGAAGATTTTATCTATAATTACAAATAAGTCCTTATATCTAGTAGCTTTTCCGTGGTCGAATGGTCTTGGGCGTTCAGCTAGTTGTCAGTTGTTTGAGGGAGATCGAATCTCAGTGGGAGCAAAACCTTTTTCTTGTTTTCGAGGTCAGTGGTGGATTAACCATTAGGCTGAGTAGACCTTTTCTTGCTTTCAGTGCTAGTGGCAGATTATCCATTTGGCTGGGTAGGCTCTTTCTTACCTTTGTCAAACTCTTACTAATGAGTTTGAACTTGATTTTTATACGTAATAATGACAGATTACAATGACCAGAAGAAAAAAGAGTGACGTATGAATTACAGTGACACAAAAACTGATGATGAATTCACTCCCACTCTTAAAGCCCAACTCAGGTCGACTTGTTGTGCTAAAGTTAGCAAATTCCATTTACAAGAACTATTAATAAAGGGATAATGATAAAGTTTGGGGATAATATTGTATTCCTGTTCATTTCTTAGATTTTAATGGAGCATGGGTGCTTGACATTAGCACAAGCAAGCTTGTTTGGTTCATCCTCCCCATGGATTTATATTCTAAAGGACAGCTTCTGGGTCAGGGTCGGCCCAAGCCTTTGTAGGACCCTAAGCATAGTTTGGTGGCATGGCTTTATAGGGCCCTCGGGAGACCAAGCATCCTAAGCAGTCGCTTAGGTCGCTTTTGTGTCGAGCCAGCTTTGGTCTAGTTTGTACATATACCATCGGTTTTGTCTGGACTAATTTGCTGCATTCTAATCGAATATTAATGCGCTGCTTATTATATGATGGGCAGTCTCATCTCTATCTCTGGATAGTCATCATTTACTCTTCTACAGCGTCCCTCTAACCTTGCCTTAAAATAATTTGTCCAAATGGAATTAGTCCAAGTCAACATCAATAGCGATTCAGTTTCTCCTCATCCTAACGTGATCCTTCCTCCCTCTTTCCTTTTCAAGTAGTCTATCATTTTCATATCTAGGGTGTTAGTCATCAATGTCCTCGTTCTTTGATCCAAATTTCTTGGTTTCTTCTCTTGCCTAGTTTAGGAAGGGGACCGAATATCTCGCAAAAAATACTGTCCGGGTATTTATTTCTTTGATCATGCTTTTACCATTCAGTGTAGTTTCTAAAATTGTTCTTGCTCAGTTGGAATATTCGTTTCTGACGTTTCCCTTAATAAAACTCTACTTGTTTTTATAATACCCCGGTCACATATACAGGGATACCTTGAATAGAGCGGTTTTGATTAGTGCAGCAGTTGATGTAATACAGTAAAGGTGTTCCTATATAAATTAATTTAGCTATGCAAAAGCTGAAAATACAGGTTCTCTGCAAAAAGTACGATGTCGTCTGCAAATCTGAAGTCGCTCAGATATTCGCCGTCTATTTTGCAACGTGCGCATGAGAGAATCATGCTCAACGTGACATGGAGAGATCACAAGACAGTGCAATATATCAGAAAGAAAACAGGGGTCAGGGACATCATAGAATCCATTAGAAAACTCAAATGGCAATGGACTGGTCATGTTGCGAGAATGAAAGACAACCGATGGACATCACGATTCACAAAATGGATCCCCAGTGACCACATACGAAACCGAGGCCGACAAAAACAAGATGGAGAGATGAAGTGGATAAATTCAGAAAATACTGGCTCAGCAACGCCCATGATCGAAAAATGTGGCGGATCCTGGGGAAGGTCTATGTCCAACGATGAACATTAAAAGACTGATGACGGTCAAGCTGAAAATAGCACCACATTTAATTATGATAACACCTTGAACAGTACGAAAAATAACAGCACTCATCAAGATATGCCTGTAGTTATCTTTCCTGTTCAGTGCCCTGAAGGTTTCTTGGTTGGGTCGTCCAATTTCCTCCGTAGTTTCTTGCTATGTTTCTGCGTCACTAGCCTCGCCCATTTCTCGATTCGGAAATCCTATCCAATGATCAGGTGAAAGACCCAGACCGTTCGGAGATCTCTACGTCTTCCTTATTCCTGGGAAAATGTTCAAGTTATCTATGTAAATTTAGGTGTTCGAGCTTTTCCCGTAACTTGTTTCTACACTCTAGTTCTTTATTGAATTTGTCGTTAATTTCCGCACATTTTCTGACATTTTTAGCATATTTAAACATTCCAACATCCAGGGAGCTGAGGCATCATATTGTGAGGTTTTGTTTTTGTTTTTTGTTGTTTTATTTTTCTCTTTTGGAGGGTTTGTATTGGTTTGGTTTGGTTGGGGGGGGGGAGTAGTTTATCTATACCAAAACTATATGCTGAAATCCTTGGTTTTATTTCTTTCATTATTTTATATCGATGAAAAATAGCTCGCTTTTTCCTCTGGTTTCTTTACAATATCCTTAAACGTACCTTCTTTGTCTAAAAAAAAATGTTGTTTACTTCTTCCATTACAGCTGTTTCTGATACTTTTTGTAATGTTTTATTGCTTGTCAATTCATCATGCAGCTGGACCTCCGTGTTTACTATTCACGTTTTCGTGCCATCACTTTTCTATTTTAAGTTTTAATTTGTTGCTCGAGTCTCATCTCCCACCCTGCTTTGACGTTTTTTTTTATGCCTTGTAAGTCTTTTTTTTTTCTTTTCCCTTCTTTTCTTTCTTTCTTTTTTTGTTTTTGCAAGTTCAACCTATTCAATTACTACTTTCGCTCACGTATATGTATATTTATTTTTTTTCAGGGGAGCTCCACGTTCCTTTGGATGTTTGTGGAGCCGTAGTAAAGCGAGAACTCGATTTCTGGGAAATTGATGAGTTTGAAATAAAGGCGTGCTGCTGGCGGCACTACCGAAGTTACATCGATAACCAGCGGATCCTTAATGATTTCAATCAAAGTTTACAAAGTGAACGATATAATGTCAATTATGATGATCTAAAAGGGTGGAAGAAATTTCAGATGCAAATCTGGCTCGTTCTCGATCATCCAAGGACATCTCGTCCTGCTATGGTAAGTAAACATACGTATAAACATTACCCGGAACAAATGATAGACAGATGTGGCCTCTAAAAGTCACACTATAAACAGTTTTATATCATATTTCATTACGCGCGTCGGTTTAATTATTGCTTTCCGTTTCAGGATTAGGATTATCTACTGTGGTACCGTGATAAGGTGCTCGCCTCCGGTTCAGTAGGTCGTGGTTCAATCCACCGCCAACTCAATCCGATGTTACTCAATGCCTCTCCGCTGAGCACCCAGCACAAGGGCTAGGATTGAGAAACCTCTCCCCGACGTTAAGTGGTTACGGCGAAAATCACAATGGAAATACCCGTTCTCGCAAGACCACCGAAGTTAAGTGGTGTCGATCTTGGTCAGTACCTAGCTGGGTGACCATTAGGGAACACCAGGTGCCGTAAGCAGAACGGGTCGGAATGGGGTCTTACTAACCATTACCCGTATGTTCCTAACCCCAAGACACCCTCGACGAGGGTGTAAGCGGAGAACAACCAAACATACATTAGAGTAAAATGACAATACAAAAAGGCTTTAAGACAAAAGATTCTTCATTTCGATGTTTTGCTCATACCGAGCTTTTTAAAAAGAAATAAGGAGTTACAGGACGGGTATTTTGTATAGTTTGTGTGCGAGTATATAACACCCGTCTTCTAGTAATTTTTTATTTCTCTTGGCAAAGGCTTGGTATGAGCGAAACGTCGAAATAAAGAATCATTTGTCTCAAAAAGCCCTTCAAAATTATCATTGTACTCTCATAATGTAGGATTAACCACTATCCATACCAAAAATACATTAGTCATACATACATACATACATACATACATACATACATACATACATACATGTATACATAATAGCTGCTCATATTATTTCCTACCATACTGATGGTTTTGTCTAATGCTGTTTGCATACCTGTGATTGCACATCAAAACTGTCAAAAACAGTATAATTTACCGAGGATAAGTGAAAAAAATGGCAACCATACAAGGACGAATTTAAGCAAATTAGTGAATAGAAACACGGTTGAATAACCTGAAACAATTTTGTTCAATTCTCCTTCAATTTCTTCTGAAAGCGACGTTATAAGAGATGTTGCGTTGTGGTTCTTATATGTAAAATTCTGTTGGCACAATTTAATATGATTTTACATTGAATGTATACTAGAGGAATATGAAAATAAGTAAAGCTAAATAACCATCTTAAAGGTAAAAATTGATATAAATGTAATTAGCGAACTGTTAAGATAAAGTATTTGTTAAATAGGGGGGAAATCTTTATAAATCAGCACATACTGTTTGTCTGCTTGGTTGGCTTATTTATTAGTATTTTCTAGTTTGACTTCACCTGTACAACCATATCTATCTAAGCCTGTGGTCTCGTTTTGGACATACGCCACCAAAAAAGAAATTCCAGGCATCCGGGTCCTGGGCCAATTTCTCAAGCTTTCCCCCATGTATATCCAGATCTCTTCACGTCTGTATCCAGGTTACGGTGCCAGGTGTTTCTTGATCAGCCTCTTTCACTTTTCCCTTTATAGATTCCAAAAGATGGCATGTCTTGTAATGCTGGGCGCAGACTTGTAAGGAGCGTTACCAATTCATTTCCAGCATCTTCAGAGGACTTTTTCCTCTACAGGCTGATTGTCTTGTTCGCTGCTACAGTTCCTTGTTCTACACTCATTTAGTACCATTAAACATTTTGAATATCCCAAAGCAATGTTTTTATCCCCAAAGGAGCGAATGTATCACGATAACAACATTTGTGCAATATGTTTACTTGTTGTTCGAATCAATAACTTCGATTTACAATGGTTTCAAAGTGTTAACTGGTGTACTCATTGCTTTCTTGTCGATTAACTGGCGAAAAGAAATCCTCATTACGTGAAAATGTCCACATTCCATTCCCTGCATGTTAGCCGAGCAATGCCTCTTGTTTCAATCTGAGTTCAGTCTGGGGACCAAGTTGCTATAAATTTACTCGTTGGGCCAAGGAAGCGAATGATATAAAGATTACTACGAATACATACTCGTATAAACTATTGTATTTGATGGCAAAAAAATCCCCCCTCCATTATATCAGACCTCAACAGCTAGCTTGTGCATCTACAAGAAGAGGGGAACACCAACAAAACTTTCAATATAGGAACCTCGCTTCCAATTTTCCATCTCAGTGGACATGGCTTGCAAACCCTTGGTTTAAAGATTGGGGTAGGCAGTGCCTTTGGGCATGTTTTGGGCATGCACATGCCCTGCTGACTTACAACCTGAAAAGATGTGGAAATCCCTCCCGGATCTCAGTTCGTGGAGCCAAGCCATCAGCTTATCAGTAAGGAATGTTAATTTTTTTAAAAGCATAATTCCTCTGAATTCTTTTCACTTATCACCTTTTTTTTTTAATCCGTCTTCAGGTTTTGGCCAATGCAGGGATGGACAGAGAAGGTTACGTTCACCTAATGAGCCATAAGATGGGGAGGAGGGTAAAGGGGATATCCTATGCTGTCAAATACGGTAATTATAGATCGGATTAAGTCTGCTCTGAAATCGATTTTCGGTTAAACAGACTTTTAGGGAATTAACAATGAAAAATAATCTTTCATAAAAGTAATTTAAAATCCGACTCAAGGTCATCCAAGTTGATAATTTGATGAATTTAGTTTATTACTGATTAGATTGAGTAATTTAGAGATAATTTGAACAAAAAGTTTCAGGTATCAGCATCAGACTCCACGCGAACTATTCATTACTAGTTTGCACCTGGTCGTCAAAAATGACAGCCATAATTAAGCAATTTTGCAATTGAATTGTACTTATGAGATATCAAAAACATTATGCTGTGCAGAGTTTCCTTGTTTCTGTTTAATAATTCCCGAATATTATACTAATCTAAAGGTAAATTTGAATAAAGATACGATTTATCGTGTTTAACTTGACATAGGATTCTATTTCGACTAAGTTACGTCACAAAACGTCACGTTTGGTGTAAGAATGCCAGATGACGCACGCACAGTGTTGTTCATTATTTGTGCGAATGGTTGACAAAAATACCAAAGTTTTCGAGAGACACTTTGTTCAATAATTTTAAGACAATTTTGAGACAAGATTTCTGATGTATGGGGAAAGCAACAACGGTTCCTTGAATCATCTTTATAGCAACGACATCCCGAAATCTGGGGCTAAATATAAAGAGGAATAGAATAGAGCATCATGTTATAATACTTCATCTGAGTGTCTGTATTAGATACCGTCACCAAAAATGTCAACATAGGTTTCTTCAGTTTTCAAGGGAGCCTGGCTGACTGGCTGGCTGACTGGCTGACTGGCTAGCGTTTTTTTTTTAATTCCCTACTGTTAATAGTTTTTAGTGGGGTAATTCGATTTAAAACGTAAGTTTATGCTAAATTGGCCTCTCAGTTAATGTCTAGCTCTGTTCAAACCTTTTTTTTTTTAATTTCGAACTTTTTTAATGATCACAGCTAAATAGATGAGAAAAGTGATTCATTCATTGATCAAGTTTTTAATTGATCACTCCCAACACTTCATGCTGCCAAAAGACATTAGTCATGTGACTGTTTTGATTGAGTGACCAATTAGACCTGTCATACCTGTTTCTTCTAGTGTGTTCATGTGTTTTAAGATAAGAGCCCCAGTCCTTCAACTACGCATCCTTGAAATTCCTACTTAGCTCAAATCAACTGGATTTTATTCGTCAACATTTCGTATAGAAAACGTTGTTTGGATATGCGATGCTGTATAGAATCGAGAAAAAGAATCCAGAAACACAAACAGACGGTAGATATATTGTACAAAATAATCATTCAACTGGAGCCAATGATCAATATATTAGACTAACATTTACATCTTTCGGTCATTTTCCGATAAGCGCGAAGAATTCATAAGTTTCTGATTTTCATTACAACGCAAGGGACATCGTGGCTTCTAAAATAAAAACTTATCTGTTAGCCTTCTTTCTTAACAACTTTTCACCCCCAAAAAACAAATCCTGTAATTATCGCTCCCTAAGATTTGTTCTGATTACATATTCTACTGACTCTCTAAGTCTTTATCTCATCACAGACATCATAATTCATCATCATCATCATTAGCCTTATAGCGTGTGTAGATCTTTCCTAGGATTCGCTAAACCTCTTTATCATGGGCATTGCGGAGCCAATACTTTCTGAACTTATCTAGTCCGTCAAGCCATCTTATATTCTGCCGGCTAGAATTTCGCATATGATCTGTGAGGATCCACGTTGTGAATCGGGTTATCCAGCGGTTGTCTTACATTCTTGCAACATGACTAGCCCATTGTCATTTTAGTTTTCTGATAGATTTTATGATATACCCGACATCTGTTTTCCTCCAATATTTACAAATGATTATCATCGGCACAAGAGAGGCAATGACTGCCGCAAAATAAAACTATCAGGGATTGGATTGTCATTTAGCGTACTCGCATACGTGGAACAATATTGATTTTTTTACGGACACTGACTATATTCATAAAGCTAATGCAATTTCATAAATAGATTATCAATCATCCCAATACATTAGAGCCTTTCACAGGAAATAATTGCTGTCTGAAGAATAGCAATTTAAAAGTGAAAGCACGACTACAAGAGGAAAAGAACATACAAAAGAGACAACAAAACGAAATTTCTTTGTCACAATTTCGAAATGTTTTCTCGAAAATACGACGATTTAAGTT
Source organism: Thysanoteuthis rhombus (assembly GCA_963457665.1). Taxonomy (NCBI): domain Eukaryota; kingdom Metazoa; phylum Mollusca; class Cephalopoda; order Oegopsida; family Thysanoteuthidae; genus Thysanoteuthis; species Thysanoteuthis major. The sequence goes on from OY735213.1 coordinate 40,721,990, forward strand.
CCAAATTTTATGCTTGTCATTTTTTTATGTATTGTCGTTTTGGCTATGATTTGATAATAGAAAGTAAGATCCAAATGAAAAGTATGATTCTAATGGGAATAATGATCCTGATGAACAACCATCTTCATAAACCTAGTTCTGCTCAAATCGGAATTCGGCTTTTCAATTTAATTGTATAACTTTTGCAAACCAAGGATGATCTATATTTACACACATTTCAAAACAATTATTTAATCACCACCGCTACCCACGACAGACCAGTTTAATCACGGTTGCTGGGTTTTGGTTATTCATGTGTACTATCTATCTGTCTATCTATCGGGACTCAATCTTTACTGTTCAGAAACTTGAAATTTTTCACACACACATACATGCACACGCACACACACACATACACACACACACATACACACACACACACACCTCAAGGAGTAAGAAAAATGTTTTCTGTTTTGTTCTTTTGAAAATTCCCCGGCAAAACAATTTTTTTTTTTTAGTGGGAAAGGGTCAATATACAATGTAAGTTTCTCCTAAATTGGTCACTAGTTTGTGCCCGCTTGTTTCTTAAAATTCGGACTCTTCTTAGTGATTGCAACCTAATAAGAGGCAAGAGAAGTAACTTATCCATTGAGCACCTCCTTCTTCAACGTTTTAATTGATCATCGTTTCACTGGCTGACCAAACGAAGGAAAACCAAATGGTTGAAAATTTATAATCGAGCTGTGATTTAAAATCCAGTCAAATAACACCCTTTCTCTTACATGCAAGCGTATACCAATTGTTAATTCTTCATAGGATGTGATCTCAATGACATTAACCAAGAGGTAGAATATGGACAAATAATTCATTTAAGAAATCTTAATTGTAGATATGATCGTAATTGAAAAGTACTGGAAGCTCTTTCAGACTCAGAAGAATGATGACCATTTTTGGAAACATATTTCATTGCTTGTTATTACTGAAACATTGCCAAGAAGACACATGAGTGATTAATACCTTCTGATTCTGAATTTCTGATATGAAGAATTATCATTATTATTCATTGATTTACTTGAACTAATCTCTTCATCTTGGTTGTTTTCGCCGCAGCGTTTCGGCTGCCGTACTTTCTGTCCTGCTTCAAGTGTCTGCTAAACCTGGTAACCTTCGGGGAATTTCGAATCGAACTTTTCATTCAATCCACACGAACGACATTGCAAGGACGAATTATCTAGGGAAAATTAACTGATACGAGACATCCCCATTCCCCCCAGCTGGCACCATGGACAACGGAATGAGAACAATCCACCACCGTGAATCGAACACCTGAAGAAGGTCGGAGAGTTCAACAGCCCAAATGTAATGGCCATAACAAGCAAGATTTGAATACTAGTCGAAGTAAATCAGTGAATAATCACATCTTTCCATTTCGACGATTCCAAACATTTTGAACAATTTCTCTGGCACTATTAGATTATCGTTCTCTTTGCATGTTTCCAGACGAATTAATTTAATTGCTCATTCACATATGCGTATTAGCAATGTCCAGATCTACTTACCTTTCTCATTCTATTATATTTTCTAAGTATTTTACTCCATTGAATGTCCAGTATGTTTCAATTATATATCTGGTTTTCAAACTTCGAACAATCGTGTAAACAAATCTGTTAAGAATGACGTTGAAAACAAAATAACTTGAAAGTAAACGGATTTTTTTTTATCTATCTTTTATCCTTTGTTCTTCTTCGTGATGATACTAAACTTTGTCACATATCAGTATTAATCCTGATGATTACTGCTAAATTGATGTAATATCTCAGTTATTTTCCTTTGAAGACATTTCTCAAGGGCAACTCTTTGAATGCCTTTACGTTGAGCCTTGATGACTAAAAGATGTTCATGTTTGGATATTACTGATTACGTTTTAACACTCTCACGTTCACATTGTTTAACCTTGGGAGAAAAACAAATCCTGACCGATGCAATTGTCTTCAACACGCAGCGAAATAGCTTTTGATTGTAAGGAATCACCAGCAACATTATCTGAGCGAAAAAGCCGATAGGATGATGATGTTCTTTGCAATCTATTCAAAAACTATCTGAATCGGATTTGTTCACAAGTGGTTAATAAAGACTATAAATGCTTTTGGTTGTACACACGCTTGCGCGCTTGCGCGCGTGCGCACACACACACGCGCGCGCGCGCGCGCATGCGCGTGCGCACGCATACATACTGGCGTCAGATTAAACTACTTTCTCGGAATGGCAATTTGGTAAAGCTACTTCACACCATCATATGATTGCCTGTGTCAATCAAGTTTGTATTGCTTCTGAAAATCAGGATTTGGTTTTGATAGCTGAATGAGGCGGAAGAACTTTTCCCATAAATCAGTTTAATAAACAAAAGAAGTTTCAGCGAACGTGGCAATGAAGTTCTATTTCGAAGAGAGATACAGAAAGAAACTTAGAATAACGCTACCAGTTGTATTAAATCGAGACCTAGACAGGTACTAAAGTAAAACATCTAGCTTTACCTTCAGAACCATAACTACCATCACTGCCTGAACATGATCAACGAAGATGATCTAGAAATACTTCAGGTGTTAGCTGAAGACCAATGGAGCCGGGGGGGGAAACAGGTACACAACATTGCAAGAGCTTGAGGGGCATCATCTTCTGTCGATGGCAACACGGGGCTAAACTAACTAACACAAAAAAAAGAAGCTAGAGACTTAAGCGAGCTGTGTATCAGGACATTTATCTGAATATCAAAGAGAGAAAAAAAATGTTTTCAGGGCATCTATTGTTAGTTTCGTCTGAGTTTAATCTTCTTTTTCTATACTGAACTAATTATTTGTTTTAGATCTCGTCTTGTTATAAGCTGAATAAATACATTAATTATATTGCATTTTTATATAAGATCTCCCAATTGCTTATGCATTAAAAAGAGTTTGACTGAATTTTAGCGTCTTTTTTCTCTCTTGCACGGGATTAGAATGTTTAGATGTGTGCTTGCATAAAAATGAATGCTTATGTAAATCTCTAATATTGAATATGAAATCCTTGGTAATTATTCTAACTCAAGTTTGAAACAAAATTTTCAGTAATTTGAAATGCCAGATTTTTTTTATAGATATTTGTTTATTATTTTATTAGAAAAATGCCCTGTGATTCTCTAGGCGATTTTATGTCAGGCATCGATTATTACGTCTTTTCAAGGTTATTTCAAAGTTCTTAATGTAGCAGGTTTAATAATTCCTTTATAGTAACCATTTAAATCATTAATTGCTAGTTGTAAAATACATTGGGTATGATCGGAAAAATTATCAGGAAAATACTCTTTGAAATCTAATATTAAGATTCACTAATCTATAGAGGCACAAACAAACACACACACACACACACACACACACACACACATATATATATATATATATATATATATATATATATATATATATATATATATATATATATATATATATATATGTATATATATATATATATATATATAAAGAGAGAGAGGGGGTGAAGCCCCGAAACGCAATAAGCACCATTTAAAAATTTAATGTATTCAATTAAATCGAAAATCAAATTCTGGTTTTGGATTTCTTCGTTTATTACAGCATATATATATATATATATATATATATATATATATATATATATATATATATATATATATATATATATATATATATATATATATATATATATATATATATACATATACATATATATATATATATATATATATATATATATATATATATATATATATATGCAGTCCATAATATTTTGATAAAATGAAAAGTTTAAATCAAGAATTTGATTTTTAATTTAATTAAGTACATTCATTTTTTGAATGATATCATTGCGTTTTTGAACTGTACTCTCCATACATATACGTACATATGTGTCGTGTGTATGAAAACTCGATTGACGTTTAGCTAAGGCTATGGATTATTCAGTGTGGATCTTACCATCGTTAGCTTGCTAAACCACTTCATAACCAATCTACCTACAATTAGGCAAAACTCCTTATATATAAGTACCATTACGGTTTTGGTCTTAAATGAGAATTAACTTATTTCGTAATTTTCACAAAAATTACTCCAAAACATATTCTCCGTTAAGGACATCTGCTCCAAATAGTTCAAATCTCAAACGTCAACTTTGCTTTCCCAAATTTAGACCATATGCATTTATAAATAACTCTGATTCTCATTGCTAATTGCATTTTCTATGTACTACTTTTTTGTTCAGTTGTTACACAAAAAATAAATAACCCGATGTGCTAAGTGCTTATAATTGGTATGCACCTTGTTTTTTTTTTAAATTTCATGCGAGAGGAGAGGGCATTTTTCTACTTTCATCGGTATCGGCCTTTTAATGTCCGTCATTAGAAATAAACCTTCCCAAAGATTCCCCAGATCTCGGTCTGAATCGTCTCGCCATTTTATACACTGCCGGACTCAGTTTCGTATATAATCTCTGAGGATCCACGCTGAGAGTTGCATTGTCCAGCGATTGCTTGACATTCTTGCAACATGACCTGTCCATTGACATTTGAGTCTTTTAATAGATTTTATTATATATCAAACTCCTGGGGTCTTTTTTAGGGGGGGGGGTCTCTAGTATACCGTGTAGTCTTGTGATCCCTCTGTGTGACGTCAAGAATGACGCTCTCCTGTGCATGCTGCATGGGTCTTAGTTTGAGAGCCAATCTTTGGGTTGAATTCGATATTTCAACTAAGTGACTATCTGAAGTTCGCATTGGTTACAGACTCTTTTCTTCAGGACTTACGTTGTTTTAGGTGATAATATAATAGCAGTTTTTCGTCTAATTCTTCACTGAAGATGACGTGATATAATTATTCGTGACGACTCCATAAAAGTTTATGTTAATTTGATTATATATTTGTATGTTCACTCATACATCCATTGTGCTATTGATTTGATCCACAAACTATTCCTGTACAGGGATGGAAATGAGGTGCGTACGGCGTGTACCTACTTCTCAGTTTTCAATTGTTTTGTACGTTCAGAGTCTACTAATGGGGACTTTACCGTATACATAGTTCTCGAAACTCATTTCCGTCTCTGGTCGTCTATCATCGCAAAGGTAAAAAAGTTGGTTAATGGTATCTCATCTCTAAAGTACAAATAATAAAATTCTTAACGGCTCAAGACTAAGTTTAAAGAATAAGATTTTAGCAGGGACAACTTTGAAGTACTCAATGCTAGCTAAGAAACTTAACCACTTCTTTTTTTTTAACCGAACCGGAATATCTTGCTGGACTTTTACTTGAGAAACAATTAGGGAGACCTTGATTAAATGAAAATCTGAACCCGAAAGGATTAAGAATAGAAATGATAGCTCATCCGAAAATATTGTGAATACATGCAAATTCTTCGTCTAATCCTCCCAAATGAAAGAATTTAAGCCACTGCATGCTTTATTTGTTCGGAGGAAAGAAAGACTTGTTTTAAACCAGGGGTAGGCAATGAGCAAATATTGAAATACTGTGCTGGTTCGTCCTGCAAATGATTTCTTTCCTCATTCTACGCATTTCACGTGACTACACTGATGGGCCATGCATGTCGTCTTGTTACACCGCTGGCAGGGTTTCATTTTATTGCAAATCAAACGCTATTATCAATGAATTACAGGAAGATAGACTAACTTATCAATGTACATCGGAAATCTTCTGTCTGCACATTCAGTCGGGGTCGTTCAAATTTGTAAACAGAAACAGCGTCACAGTGTTTTAACAAGAAATCTACGCCAAATCTCTGCTCGGTGAAGAAAAGGATGATTCATTTTACTTTTGTTCGAAATTTCGTAACCTCTTTTGTGAGTTGATACGGTGGATAAGCAAGTGACCTGAAAGGAATCATTCAGACTAATCACCCCTTTTCTATGTCTGCCGCGGAGTGATGCTCCCACAGATTTGGTGTTTAAATGACTTGCTAGGCTGACAGTTCACGCACGGGTGTATGTCACGCGACTTCTCGACATCTCTCGGAACAACAGGATACTAGGTGAACTAAAATATTTATATATGCTGTGATACTTGATGACTAACTCACATTTCGAAATAAAGTCGAAGAAAAAAAAATTCGTATGTCAATAAATGCAAAACGCTGGAAGATAGACGCTGAGTGACGTAAATTTCAAGACGCTTGAACACCAGATTACTTCTCCATCGAGCACGCTAGGAAATCAGTTTGTCTCATCTGCGTAGAAAATATTATTGTGAAGGTGGCAAATATAAGACGACATTGGAAGGTTTAACAAGTTGACGGGACAAGCAAGGAAAACTGAAGCAACTGAAGGCTAGTTTCAGAAAAAAACAAACGTCATTTCTTTTACCTATAAAAGCAGTGAAAATGACGAGAATACCCATGCTAGCTACAAGGTCTCAAAACATATTGCAGAAAGGATTAAACCTTTTACAGAGGATGACTCTGTCAAAGAATGTCTATTGGCAGAAATGGATATTCTTTGTCCTGAAAAGAAATCTTTATTTATATCTATCATCCTGTCTGTAAAAACAGTCGCACAGCGAGTTGAAGAAATGTCTGCAGATGTTAAATGTTGTTCAAGGGATGCCTCCAGCGAATTGCAATTTTTTTAATTGCGCTTGATAAAAGCACCAGCTTGAGAGACGCTCCTTAAATTGTTATGTTTGTGCGACGAGTGGCTTCAAATTTTCACTTTTTTTCAAGAGTTTATTCAATTAATTCCTATCAAGGACACGGTTACTGGAGCAGACATTTTTAAGCTTTGTTGAAAATGATGTCAGAAATGAAACTTGATGGGCTGAAGCTAATTGACATCACAATTGATTGAGCACCAGCAATGGTAGTACTGGAAAAGGGCATCATCACATTGCTGTGAGGACAAAAAGAAAACCTTGGAATCGCACAGAAACTGGTTGCAATTAATTGCATTATCCACTAGGAGGCATTATTTGTTAAGTCTTTGGAATCAAAGGATGTTATGAATATTGGTGCCGAGTTAATGAATCTGATCCTGTGGATTGAATCGTCGCGTTTTTCAGCGGTTTTTGTTGGATACGAAAACAGAAAAAAGGGATTGGCTTATTTTCTGCAAAGTACGCTGGCTTAGCCGAGGATCAGTGCTGAAAAGGGTATTTTTATTGCATGGAGAGGTGGAAATATTCATTGAAAACAAAAAGATGGATGTTTCACGTTTAATTCTTGTTTAAAATAATACACATATTCAGCTGAAATAATAAATACACAAACATACACACACACGCACGCAATCATTCCAGACTATTTTTCAGTCCAGATAGATAGATTACAGGTTAGATAAGATTGTGTGATCATTTTGTATTTTGTAACGTCTTTATTTTAAACCAAAAACGAATTATACTAAGATATACGTATATTCTGACCGCTTCTTTTTTTTATTGTGATTTATATTTCTAAAATGATTTATGACATCCAATTTGGTTTCGCATTTTCAGTGATTTTGTTTTCGCATTACGCCTTTTTCCGATCTGACCCCTTCTCCACTCACTCTTTACCCCTCTCTCGTCCTCTCTCCCTCTCTATCTATCGATCTATCTATCTCGCATGTGTGCACGGACACGTGTGGGTGATCCATCGATATTGATGTATATCTATGTCTGTGCAAGCGAATGCGAAAAATTTTTTTTTTAATTTCATCATATTTTTTTTCATCATTGGATGAAATATTGTAAACCTATTGTATTAATTTTGACTACTATTTGCATTCATCCTAATTTTTCTTGTCTGTTTTTTTTCTCGCAGATATATGGCATTACATCGTTCCTGTTTGTAGTTATGTCAATTTTGGGATTTTGCTTGGAGACGTTACCACAAGTCCGCGGACCAACTAACATCACTCGACAGTGTAACGGAGAGACACGCGAAACCCTGAAAGTGATGCAGTCACATGACGCCTTAAACGTCATAGACGTCATTTGCACCATTTTCTTCACTTTAGAGCTAATTGCACGCTTTATATTCGCGCCCCATAAGTTTAAATTTGTACGATCGTTGATGAACATAATAGATCTTTTAGCCCTCGTACCACTTTATGTACAAGTGATTCTTCATTCTACCGACCCTGAATTTTGCTACTTAAATGAACGTCTCGTCATGGAAATTATGTTTATTTTGCGTATTATACGAATGTTTCGCATATTCCACTTGGTCAAGCATTATCAAGCTTTAAAAATTTTAGTGTACGCCATGAAGGCAAGTATTCAAGAACTGCTCATGTTGGCTATCTTTATGATCATCGCAATGCTTGTATTTGCTACCATGATATACTATGCAGAACGCAAAGATGCAACTAACGCAAGTGATTCATTCAATACAATCCCTATGGGATTTTGGTGGGCTATAATCACCATGACTACAGTTGGCTACGGAGACGTGTATCCGACTTCAACGATTGGCTACATCGTCGGTGCCGGGTGTGCACTCAGTGGTGTGCTCCTTGTGGCACTCACTATCCCAGTTATCTCCAACAACTTCACCCTCTTCTACACTCATGTCAGGTCACGCTCAAATGAACAACGGATAAGTCGGACTTTCCAAGGAAGTAATGATATTCATGAATTACAGGATATGACTAACACCGTTTGCGACCGACGTTCGTCCAACTCGTCCGTCGTTCTAGAGACGTTTATGAATGGCAAAGTGGCCGTCCATAGTCTGAACAAATTGAACAGTCCGTTCTACGCGACCTTTCCTTACGCCGACCGTACTTCTATTTCGGATACTGTTGTGGAAGATGAAATTGACTCTGACCGAACCATAAGCCGAAACAGTTCGTTTCGAAATCTTGATCGGAATGATTCAGCATCGGAAGCACATTTATGATAATGGACAAGACAACCTTTTTTTTTACTATAACAATAAAAAAATACCAGTGACAAAGACAAACATTTTTATTATTGATTTTTGAACTTCAAAAATTGGAAAACTCTCTCAGACCTCTCGAGGTTTTGATAGAATGAGGGTAGTTTTGTGTTTTCTACTTTATTTTTTATTTCTAATTTTTACACTTTTGATTTCTTTTATTTATACAATGATTTTCTTCTTGCTCTTTTCCTTTACAGCCGGGAGTCTACCTTTCTATTTCACTCCAAGGCCAATGTTATTGATGATTTCAACAAAAAGAAAAGGGAGAATATTGTTTGTTTCTGAGCCTTTTGTGCTATTTTTCTGTAAGAGTCGACCGAATTAGAATTTTTCTTATTATGTACTCCCTTGATCATTCAACCAGTTTAGAGACGTTAGTTTTAGCCTTCGTTGAACATCTATTGAAAATATAAATATCAAGAATGAGTTTGGGTGACGATTACGTTCACTAATTTTCTCTGAATTCATTGTGACACATATCTTTCAAGAAAAGTACAAATTTCAACTATGACCTTATCAAAAGTGATAGAATTATAACCTCCATATTACAGATCAAAAATTAGTTATGATTGCAGAAAATTTGATATGAGGAATCCAAGATCAATCGTGTAGAGATAACAAAAGTTACGTTTGTAATTTCACATAATATATATCAATATTTTCATTTTTGGTAAAACTTTGAAGTTTTCTTTTTAAAAAAATACTTCTAAAATAATAAAGCTAAAACTATACGCAATTATATTCGTTTATAAATTCTAATTAAATTTTTATCACTGGAAAATTTTATTAGCTAAGAAATACAAATTATTAAATGTTTAGAATATGATTATTTTTTTCTGTTTTTCTTCCCCATCTAACTTCCCTATATGTCTCTTCTTCGCTGTCAACTAATTCATGAGTTGTTTTTTTTCCAGTTAAATATGTGAGGATGATATTTTAAGAAGAATACGAAATCACGCAGCTCTACGAGACTTTTGCGATATTTCATAACTTACTTCTTTTTATATTTGTTTTGAGCGTAAATAGTCTATCAATATTTGACTAATTCCGTGAAACTGATACTTCATGTTGATAGTTGATTAGTACAAGTTAAAATAATCATTTTAAGCGAATAATAATACTTGACTTTCCTAAATGCTTTGGATATGAATTAATTCCGAGTTAAATGCAAAAGTAATGAAACAACAGTGAGTGACAGAGCAGAAATTGCACTAAATGTAGAAGAATTAGAATTTTGTGTATCAGAAAATAAGGAAATATTTTTTTGGTAAAAGGACGAGACGACTGGACGATAACCATGGAACAACCTTTTTCTTCACTTGAAACATTCCGTGTTTATTTGGATTCCTAAACAAAATACAATATCCTGAGTGATTTTCATAGATTTAAGTTTCCTTGTGTGAGTTTGTATGGTTCCGCTCTGGAATCGTTTCCTGAAAAAAAATTCTGAATTATTATGGAAATCCATGAATGTTCCAGATATAAAAATTTAAATATAACTGAATTTTTTGTTTCAAAACATCTTCAGAATCATCGTCATCATCATCATCATCGTCATTGTCATCAGAATTGTCGAGTCAATGTTTTCTAGCGCACATTAACATTAATATCTGTTGAGAAATTTCTTCCTGAAATTTGCTTTTCTTCGTTTTTCGTTTTTTTTATTCTTTTTTTTATGAACGTCACTGTTGTCTGTGGAACTGACAGTTTTCACTTTCTGCGTGCTGAGTATTGACCGAGAAAAAAAACACAGACAAAGAAAAATTATGACGTATTTTGTCATTGTCCTTTTGATGAATGATTTGAAGAAAAACGGGCTGCAACGTTACTTCGGAACTTATTAAACAGAATTAGAAATGACGGTGTGGTTTGTAATCTTACTATAATTCACTAAATGTATGTCTGTTATCACATAGCTCAAGGACAGCTAGAGCCATGACCAACAAATTTTCTATGGTTACTAGTGTGTGACCGGAGCATGTTTTTAGCATATTAGTTTTTGAAAATTCCAAAACATTCCAAATTTTTAGGAAGGATTCGATTTACAATGTAAGTATGATGCTAAATTGAACCCTTACTTTGTGTCCGTCAGGTTAGCCTAACTGAATTTTCGTCTTTATGTTTTGATATATAAAGTAGACGTCTAGCTGAAGAGCCCACCCGTAGTTCAGATATTTTAGAAAAAGTGTAAGATTTTGATTAAACACAGAACAGTAGTTTTCTTCTCAAAAGAGCAGACAATCAGCTAAACAATTCATTCAGTATCTGATACAGTTGCATGCTTAAATTGTACCCAGCAAAGTTAATGCTACGATTTTCAGTTGCATGGAAAAAAAATTGACAAATAATTTACGAGTTATTCACTTACTACATTTTTTCCTAATGAGTTGCAAAGACTTTTATCTAGTTTTTTTCTTCTCCTGATTGATAAAGTGTGCTCAAAGAAGAAAAAAAAACAGTAAAGAATCGTCAAGACTGGAATTCTAAACTAAACATTAACTATACGGAAAACTTTGGTCTCGGTAGAAGGAACTTTCATTCAAGGAAGAAATGCTTATTCTGTTAGAGGTTGTGTTCAGAATCTCGAAGATTGACCAAAATATATGAAGCAAGCTCGACTGCTGTAGGGTCAGACTCTATTCCAACTTCTATTCCGACAGATGATGATTACTGCAGCTTTTGTATTGTGTATACGTTTAATAGATAAATTCGTGGATAACTAGGACCTTACAGTTTGGCTCCGTCGATGAAAGAGCCGCTTCCCGATCACAGGGTTCATGATTCCAAATCATGGTGGGGAAGTGTTAATCTTATATATAGATTTTGTTTAAAGTGGTGAGACAGACAAACCGGGAAGAGTTCACTCCCACGGATTTGGTGAGGATTGTTGTTGTTGAGTTTGATAACAATACCGACTAAGTACACTTTTTTTCCTCGTTCCTTTACAACCGTTAGCACTGACCCTTTGAGGGTAAATTTGTAATTCTATTTTGCTTTTATTCTTTCCATATTTTGAGATTCATTCTTTTTCTCTTTTCTCTCTCTCTCTCTCTCTCTCTCTCTCTCTCTCTCTCTCTCTCTGTTTTTCAGGATTTTTATCTTTCGCTTTTTAGAGTTTAGCTATCTCTCCGAAACTCCACTGCAAAGTAGATTAACTAACGCATCGGATGGCCTTTTTCACCTATGTTCATTTAAACTAGCAAAGTTGGCGCCCTTACGCTGGTCACGACAACAGCTGCCCCTGTCCAGGGCTTCAAATACCACAAGTTTCTCTAGTCTCGGCTCACAATATGTGAAATAGACTTAAAGGCGACCAGCACCTCCAGTGGTGTCACTTCCACCATTCTTGCTTACAGCACCTGTTATTCTCAACTGATCATCCATCCAAATACTAACCAGGCTTCTTCATCTTCTGAATATTACAAAATTAATTTCTAACCAAATCAGAAACAGATTTTTCCACATTTCCATCGTTTAGCTATAGTTAGTGATGCTGTCGTTTATAGCATTTTCAAGCATTAGTACTTGAGTAGTAAAAGATGTATGGATACAAGTAGGCACTATCAATTAAATAAATAAAAGCTATTCCACAAAAACTATCAGTTAACTTATATTAGAAGAGATGAATCAATAATTCTAACCTCTATAACAGAGCTTTCCAAAATGTGTGTCGCGACGCTTTAGCGTGTCGCCGATAATCTCTAGGTGAGTCGCGAAATTGGGTGTAATTTTGTATATCTTTCAAAAATACCTGTCCTTGGTCAGATGGACAATCGGACTGACATTATATATTCGGCTTAACTAAATAAATAAAAAAACTTGAGTAATGTGTCACAAAAAAAATATTTCTAAAAATGTGTCACCAATGCAAACGTTTAGAAAGCTCTGCTCCATAGAATAAAATAAAAGCTCCGATATCAAAATAGATGATGGAATAGTGATTTCACAAGCTAAGGGTCATGAAACGTAATTAAGATAAAGAATTACTATGACTGATGTAATGGATACTCCCGTCATCTCATATGATGCCGGTTAAAGTTGATGAGCAAACAGGAAAAGAAATAAACAGAGCACATCATTAATTATAAACACGAATTAACCCTAAGCTAAATACCCAATGATTTTATATATAATATCAACTTTATTCATTTGTTCAACAGTGATTATTTGAATTATTTGCCAGTGTCTACCAATTGAATCGATCTCACATTTTGTCAAAAAACTATTTCACAATCACTTTATACCTCAATCCTCGCACTGAGTGCAGCCAACTGCTTTCTCTTGATTGATTTTAATTATGTTTCTTATTTCAATTACTACTTGCAGCAAGTTTGCTTCTCCGGGTTTTTTTTATACTACATATATCCCATAACAGTTGCTACATTTGCATCTACATTCCATACACTAAACGTAACAACTGTTATGAGACAGGGGTTGTGTAAACGAAGATGCAGAACTGTAATTTGACAGCCGTTGGCGTTCATAAACTTGTGCAATCGCATTAAAAAAAATTATGTCAAATAATAATGCTCTATAAGAGAGTAGTTCTAACCCGTATTTTTCCTTTTGGCCACAATTACAGATATTAATACTTTCCTTCTTTGTTTTAATTATCACCCTCTCTCTCTCTCTCTCTCTCTCTCTCTCTCTCTCTCTCTCTCTCTCTCTCTCTCTCTCTCTCTCTCTCAGGGCCAGTACAAGGGTGAGACTTGAAATTCATGCAAAGGTTTCATGTGCCCTGTGTAAGAGTTGAAATTTGCACCCCGGCTGTATTCTGAGGACTACTCTTTTCAGTCTGCAGTGCGTCCCTAGGATGTTTGCGACATAGTAGACCGCCTCGGTTCACCAAATGAACGGGCTGACCCTGCTCTCTCTCTCTCTCTCTCTCTCTCTCTCTCTCTCTCTCTCTCTCTCTCTCTCTCTCTCTCTCTCAACCCCAAAATTAATTTGATCGGTCTCCCCCAAAATCCTTTCCGTCTAAGAACAGATAGCATGAACCTCGAAATAAATTTCTACATTGTACATTTCTTTAAAAAAAAAATCAACACCAAGTTGCCTTTATAAGTCGTCTTAGTTCTTGAATTGTTTTCTTTTAAAAACAATGATTAAATTCTTCATTAGAATTTAATATTTTTTTCCAATTGTGCAGAATTTCAAAAGCACAGTAACTTCTGACCGAAAAATGGTTTAAAGTTCAGCCAAAATATGAAGATTTAATCATTGAATTTTGTTTTATTTTTAGTTTACTTTCGTACTTTCAATGATTTTTGAGAAATTCTTTGGTCAGATTTGGCTGAACGTGATTCTGTTTCATTAACTTCCATTGGAGATATTTTAAATGGAAGAATAACTAAACGTGGAAATATTTTCCCATAAATTGCATGGATTTAATAATGTTTTTTGTTTTTGTATTTATCAATTGGTATGTTTGCATTATTCTCGGAATATCCTTGTGTTTTGTTGCTCTAAATGTTCCTGGTCAAAAGCAGTCAATCGTAATTTGATTTTCTTTGTCTGCTACATTATTTTGCAGCTACTGAAACTGCATTCTAGCTATCTTTTGAAAACCTAGCGAGACAGTCATGGAGAGACACTGATGGATAGTCTAAGCCACGAAGCATTACTATTTTAAAAGATTTTAAGCAGAGAATGATTTAAAGGACAAAATCCTTCCATAAAATCCTTTATAACAACGAGAGTATATTATCTGAACATCGTAGGTTATATTAGATTAATCTGGTACGAGGCCACAATAGTTAAGTACTCAGTCGAACACTAGCGAATGGTCTGCGAGGCTAGCTTACTAACCCCCCTCTTCTTTGTGACAGGCGCCCTTGATTCTTCACGTTGTGTTCCAAATGCCTCCATCTGTTTGAGTGAATCAGTTTTGTGTTGAATGTTGACATTGATATTTTTTTGTTTTTGCTTTCCCAGAACAAAAATCTGATGACATTTCTTTGAAATTTGATACTAGTTCAGAGCTATAAGATATAATTTCAATGTCTGTATAGTGTAGATATGGAATAGTCTACTTAATGGAATAGTCTGCTCCAAAAATAAGAATTCTTTCAAGAACAAACTTCATAAATCTTGGGGATTAACAGGAGATTCTATCTATTTATTACAAGTCTACAATTTGAAAGTTACGCGAAAATCTAAAATGATCACAGGAGTCTGGAGTAGAAGGTTTACCTTAAAACCTGTAAGCTATAAACGTCTGTGTTTCTCATTTAACTGTGTGTGAATTACTGGAACCGACATAATGAATATTCATTATCTTATATTTTATTTATAAGTAGGAATCTGTCATGAAAATTCTCCAATATGTCTTCACTCAGATATTAATGATTGGTAGCTGAATTGAATTAGTAATTTTATTTTTAACTACTTTGTCAAGTTGCCAACATTTAATAAAGTAAAAACATTTATCACGAGTTAATTCATTTTCTCAAAATAGTATCGAGATATAATTTATATCTCACAAGTTTACCCGCGCTGTCAAAAATGGCGGTATAGATGGAATATATGGATACACGTTGCATTTTAGATACGTTGATAGAGATTTGCATTGCAGTGGGCTTGGAAAATAGCGTTCTGTTGACAACGAACGGATATTTGTTGTCTTTTTTTCTTTTATTATTTTAATTTTTTATTGTTTTTTTTTTAAATTCAATTTTTACTACGTCATCAGAACAAAAATGTCTATTTTACCACGTCAGTTGTACAAATCACATTGCAAAGTATTATGTGTGCGGATTGCGATATCTTATTCCTTACAATATGCGCAAAGCAAAAAAATATTCTGAAATCAAGAATGTGTGTTTAAAAATCCAGTGATTAGACAGGAAGCAGATATAGACCATTCCTCCTTGTTGTTTATGCTGTTAACACGACGTCCCGACGGATCCATTCTACGGCCTTCTTCCGGCGCACTGTCCAAATGTGATGTTGACAAACAGAATTTTTTTTTCCTCCAATTGTAGCAACACTTAAAACGTTGGGTTCGGGTGATATCTTCTTCTTTCCTTGTTATGCCTGGATTACCAAGGTCGTAGAATGGATTGGTCGTAACATCGTATTAACAACTGAAGCAACAAGAAGTTCAATCGTCCGAAAAATTCTTAGAATGCTAACGACCCTTCTCAAAGCTATAGTACCTTCTTTTACGTTCATTTTATGTGAACATCGATGTTTGTCCATTATGGTTATGGAGGCAAGCATTATTGTCTTAGCAGTTCGCTAGGATGACTCACTTTCTCGCAGACCAACTGCTCTCCAACAGATTTCCGTTCACAGCGTTTGAAATTATCAAACAGGACAAATATGTCCAACGCTCTATTGAGAGTTCTGATAATTATTTCATAAAAAGATTTTTTTTTTCAATCATCTATAGGAAATTTTAGTCGTAAAATTCAATCTACATAGATTAATGTCTTTCTATCCAATAAGAATTCAGCCGAAAACAGCCTAGAGACTCTAATTTCTGTGTATCGATTGAAGTCTTGTCGATTCTAAAATTCTTAAATATTTCCTTTAGTTAACATGATAATTATATTTTTCGAATAAAAACATCCCTCTAAACAGTTAATCCACAAATTATTTGAATTCATTACTTTTCGCAAAACAGCTATTTCAAATATTGCTGGGTATTTTCCATGTTTCGTACACAGAAATAACTGAATAATGGATTTTTTCCATTTTTTTTCGGGGTGGATGCGCTGATATTAAAAGAATCAGATGATATTCACTTTTGAACTGGACCAGTTAGGGTGCATATATTATTGATTAAAGATACTGACTGGGTCCTCCTTCGTAGGACCTTCAAGAAAATGCCCTAAAAATCTAAAACTTTTATTGCTGTCTGATATAGGTATAAATCTTTCAGAATCTGACTCACTTAGGTTAAGTTTGTTTTTTTTTTGTTTTGTTTTTGTTTTTTTGTCCTCGACGAAGAATGAATAAGAACCAAAGTATGCTTGAACGCTAATAGAGTTCGTTTTTTTTTATTCTAATTAATTATACCCACAAACAAAATCTGTTTCTGTGGCCGACAAATCTTCCTTCCTTGCCCCCCTCCCTAATTATTTTTTTTAATTGGATTGTTTTTATCGCAAACACTGCGGCCTTTATTCTGCCAGATCTTCTATTTCCGTCCCCGCCTAGCTTGCAACACTCTTCCTGCCTTAAACCACCATCCGTTTGTGTTGCAGCTCCCTTTCCAAGACCACAATTTTCTCTTCCAGCCAGTTAGTCCTGCACTTCAACGGCCACCATTCGTAGAAAGAGTGGGGCTTCTTAAATATCTCAAACGTACATAAGACGATTGACGACAAGACGATGAACGCGATGATGGGGTTGATGATGATGATGATGTGTACTTAATACGCCCATTTTATTTACAGATATCATTCATCTGTATACGAACTACTGACTGTTACTCTTACTTTTTTCCCATAATTTTATATTGTGTCAGTTTAAATTAACTCTATCCGATGCATGGACCTATTTGATCTTAGTGTTATTATCTTATAGTGTGTCACTTCAAATTAACTCTTTGCGGTGTGTGAACCGACAAAACTGCTGCTTCATTATAAAAACGTTTTTTTCTGTTTTTATTCTCTTTTTGAGAAGAGTTATTAATTTTTTTTTTCTTCCTATGCAAGAATAGATATTATCAGACTAATATTCAAGTGAATGGCTCAATATTTAGTACGACACCGGTTGTCTAGTAATGGAAGGTCGTGTCCATCATTCGGAGATTATTGCACATATTCTGATATAACCTTATCCGCTTACTGTTCTGTAATCAATTTACGATTTTGAATCAAATTAGACAGGAATCCATTTTTTTTTATTAATTCTGGCTACTTTTTTACATTCATCTTATTATTTTCTTGGTTATCTTTATACATCTGTCAATTTGGCCCGTTGTTTCTACGAATTAACAGCACGATCAAAATAAATTGAAAAAGAAAAATCGGGTAGCAATACTTCATCTAATGATGAGAATAAATGATAATAATATTAATAATAATAATAAAAAAAAACTGTTCAGACGGTGATCGTTTTCCAATTAGGGTGACTCTATTGTTTAGGAAAATTATCACAACTGAAGCTATTTTGTTTCCTTCGTTATTTTTCCCGTATCAAAAAAAAAAAATCGAAATCAGAAACAAATGATATTCAACCTCCAAAGAGAATTCAGTTTGACACCGAATCAAAAACGACTTTGATCCATAATGACACAAAGTTTCAGTATTTCTGCTCTCTCTCTCTCTCTCTCTCTCTCTCTCTCTCTCTCTCTCTCTCTCTCTCTCTCTCTCTCTCTCTCTCTCTCTCTACTGTGTTGCATCTTTAATGAAACAAGTTATTCTGAATGGAAATTGTATCCAACAGAAAAATATTCACCGAATGAATGCCAATTATTTTCTACATCTGGAATTGAAATTTTGAAACATGTTTGAATCGTGTATGAAACATATTTTGTTTGGCCATTTGTCAAATATCGGTATGTTTTTTTACGATCAATTAAAACAAAATTAATTAATTAATGATATTTTCTTTAATATTTGATTTCTTTTCATAAGAATTACACATTTATATATCGTCACTTATGCAATATGTTTTACTATTGTTGATTATTCAGTAAATATGTCTTTCTCACTGACACTGATTGTTAAGATAAAATTAATACACATTGAAACGTTTATATACACATACATCCCAATAGAATCAGTTGATAAAGACAAGATTTGTACTAAAATTGACTTCCGTGTTAGGAAGGCAACTCAAGTCTCAGATTGAACGTGTGTGCTTAATGGCCGAAAATTAACCTGTGTGCGTGTGTGTGTATGTGTTTGTGTGTGTGAGTGTGATAGTTCTTCTGAGATTATAAGAAAAGGTGATACAACAGATCTGAGGAAAAAAATCAACAAACGAATACTTTATATAAATGAAAAATGTCAGCAAAGCCCATTGGGTATTGTATGAGACAGATGTTAAAAAATATTAAGCTAATAATGCTTTTTATCAATTGATTTCAATATGTTTCTGTCGCCATTACTATGTCATGGTGACCTGCGACAATACAAAAGGCTATTTCGTGTTATGAATACCATTGTAATCGGGTGGCTCTTCTTGCTTATTTGATGAATTATTTTTTTAAAGATACCCAAACCACATTTTGCCTATTTTATGACCGGGAAAGGGTCTTAAAGGTCATCTAACTATTTCTATATATTTAGAAATTGTATTTCAGATTTCTTCTTCAATACATTGGGATGCCTTTGCTGAAGACATAGACATCCACAAAGAAAACAATTATCCCTTGGCTGCAGCAAAACAATCACGCTCTCGACCATCGTATTGTCATTTTTGTCATAGATATACTGCACCATCGAGTTATCTTCCCTGAATATTTTTCTCTTTTTCGACGTTTCAGACCACCAAATCTGTAAGTGAACCATGAAAGCTTGATCAGTTGTTGGCCTCTCAATGATACATCAAATAATTAAGGTAGTCCTTGATTCGACGAGTCCAAATTTTGTTTAACTATAAATGTGATTATTTTCTGGTAACCTAGGATATAAAAATAGCTATTTCCAGTTTTAACATCAGATTCGATATAAACCCAGCAGACAATATATTGGGATTTGTTTTTTTGTTTTGTTCTGTTTTTTGAAGGATGGGTAGGATAAGGGTTATGACTTCGTGGCGACGTATTTGTTAGGGTTAGTGAAGGTGGAGTAGTATCTTTTTTTACTACAAAAGATTCCATTTCAAGAAGTAAGGCAAAACAATCAAACAAGCGATTGACGAAAAAACAATTTTTTTCTGTTATCAGTCAAAGTAGAATCAAAGTACTCTATTTTAATCATATAATTTATTTCAAAGAAAAAATTCAATTTCATGCAGAATCGTATGGCGTAAAAGGACAATATAAAATTATAACAATATTCATTGAAAAAAATGTTTTTTTATGTTATCGTATTACGTAATAATGATGAAAATAAGTTTTTAAAAATTGAAATGATTGGAATTAGTCTTTTTATAACAAAAGTTTGATAGAAATAGCTACTTTATAGCCAATCAAAATTTGGACTAATCAAAGCAAGGATTACCTATAATTAATGTTACTGATGACTGAACACTGTCCGGCTTTTATTGAACGCAAACAACTAAATTGTATTCTCTGTTAAGCGGAGGATTTTTTATATAACTTCTTGATTGAATTTAATCAATCATTATATTATACTGTCTGTAATTTTTTTAGATGTAATGTTACAGTTTACAAAATATAAAATCTTTTTTTATTCTTTTTTATTTTTTATTTTTATTGCTAAACACAAAAAATACCAAAGGCGGCAGGGTATTTTTTTTGTTGGATTGATGGAAAATGCAAAATTAACTAGAAAAAAGAGTAATGTTCGTAGAATTTTATTTCTGGACCAAAATGATGAATTGGTTTTGGGTGACCCCCATACTAACCGTTCATATCAGAATGACTTATACAAATTGACGAAATGTTTAAATGATACATTTCTTTTGATCTCATGTTTATGAATGTTTCTCAACCTCAAGAAGACGATTAAACTAATTATTTTTATTTATATAACAAGAAAAAAAGAGTTGCTTTTTCATTGTCCCATAGATTACTGTTATTGATTTGAATAGTAAAAGTTGGAAATAATTATTCTCATTTTCCTTTCAATGGATAAAATGGAGATTTATAAATAAGTACAAAATTCGAGTGAAATTGAATCGTTTCACAGGCATGTTCATTAATAATTACTCTTACTGTGATAGGTAAAAGAATAGGATACGATTTGTCTCACTTTCAAGTATTTGCGACGGTGTATTTTATTTTCATTCGGCCATAGAAGATTGGGGTATTTAATCAAAAAATTTTAATCCCAATATAGTTCCGATCAATACTTTTGTTTTGAATTTTTTATTCAATGATTTTTTTTAATGGTTATTTTTTGATTGAATCCGATATCGAAGACAAGCCACATAATGTATAAAGTCCCAAAACTTTTGAAATGTGAGTCAATCTTTGTCAATTTTCGAAGGCAACACCACCACCATATCTTTTATCATTTCCTTTCTAAACGGAAACAAAACAGTGACTAAATCATATAAGTTTAAGAGATTTCCTTTTTATATATGATTTTGCATGAATGCTCTTATATCTACCTGTCAATGTAGCCAGGTAGCAAGCAAACGATAGATAGATAGTTGTTGGTACAACAAATCAAACCTTTCCGTGTTGATGCTTTAGAGATAAGAATGATTGCAACAGACGAAGTATTTCAACTGTTGTAATACTGAATAATCAATTTATGCAATGAAGAGAAATTACATTCGACAATGATATAGATGAGATTTCATTTTCTAAATTACAAACACTCCATCTCACAACTCCGTCTACCAGACAATTGAAACATTACACCTGCATGGATTATAACTTAAGTGTAACAAACATCGTATGAATTGTCTGTAACTTTGAGAAGAGTCATTAAAATTCCAACTTTTGTATATATATATATTTTTTTTTTTTATACGATTCCAACTTTTGTTCGGGCAATCAAATCTCTTCTTGACTCCTTTTTTTATGTTGTCAATAGAACGTTTCTGCTGATCTAATCTTCAGCTCTCATCAGGCGAAGAAACTGGGCAACCTTTTTGTTTTCTTTGTCGTTCTCTTCTCATCAAAAAAAAAAGGTTTGCTTAGTTTCATTGCGCGGAGAAGGTTTGCCTATTTTTCTTGGGTCATACACTTGACGCGAGCAGAAGAATGAATCAGCCGAATCGCTGCGTTGACGACATCAAAAGAGGTGAAAAAAACAAAAGCTGGAATTAAATGGATTGCTTCAAATGTAAAATTAGAGTTATCAACACACCCAAAGATGGAAATGGGAGAAGGTACACTTGGGTAGGGCGAATACCTACTTCTCAGTCCCCGTTTTTTGCGTATGTTCAATGTCTACAAATGGAGACATAACCGTATACCTAGTTGCCAAAACCGAGCCTTACCGTATACCTAGTTCCCAAAACCAATTTCCATCACTCATCACGCTCTGTTTTATGCTTTATAGAACAAACGATAACTTCATGTTTCCAATACTTACACATATTGTATCAATGATTAGCTGTGATGATTACACATCCATCCATTCAGTAAATCGTTCCCATTTCAATTAATCCTTCCACCATTAAATGCCATTCATTCACAAGATCATCCGCAAAACCACGCATGCGCACACGCACAAAATGTCCAAGCATATACATACATACATACACATGCTAACACATACCCTCACACATATACATGCGCACACACGAACTTTGACGTTTTCATTCTATAAACTGAATTTACATTTAGATGTGTTTGCCTTAACCCAGTATTCTATCAATATAAATGAGTGCAATGTATACCAATTCCGTTTAAAATAAACATACAACCACAACAAATTCATTCTCTAGCTTTCCATCGTATGTATGTACGTATGTATGTATCTATAGATAGATAGATTATTAAGTTCATGGTGGTAATGGTTGTTGCACCTATTTTTAAATAGTCGCTAAATACTTTCTGGATTGACTTTGGAAAATTGATACGAATTGTCCTGGACTAAATTCAAATGTCCAATAACTCAAAAAAAAAAAACATTCATTTTTGTGAAGTGAATGATGAATTTTAAATTTCCGAGAATGAGACTCTATGGAATGTTTGTGTAAATATTGCCGCTATTATTCATATTGACTTTGGTATTATTATTATTAATAATATTATTAGAATTTTCCCAGACCGTATCGTGGAAATCTGTACATTTGGTATTATATTGTAATTCTTTGATTCAAACATTGGAACCTTTGTGTGATGATGCGACTAATAAATGATTTTGGGAAAGTACCGTTGTACAGGGGGGATAATATTTAACCCTTTTGGAGGTGTTTTGATGGGGCCTCAGAAAATTTATCATTTTTTTTTTTTTAGATTTATCACAGACATACCAAAGGTCCAGGAAGAAATGCCTCTATATGTATCAATGGGCTTGACATTTAAAAAAAAATTTAAAAAACTCCTCCTATCCAACTGAAACAAAATATATTCGATTCTTGACGGCAGGGGCGTCGTTGGAGAATTGCGGGCCCGGTGGACTTGGCACCTTGACGGTCCGACCTCCAACATTTAGTGCAGTGGTTCCTGACTTTTGGCTGCTGACATTGCATAATGTTAGTACAAAATGGAGTTGGTGAACTACTATTCATGAAGTTTCTGCGGCCCCCTCCGCTACGCCCCCAGCTTGACGTTTAAACTCGGAAGTATCATACATTACATGTGCTGAATCTGAATCAAATTGAAAAATGAAAATACTTCTTCTCTGCTGTATCATTAAGCGCACATCTGAGAAATACACAATATTTTTCTCGAAATAAAAGAAACTAAATATGCATTTAATATTGATATAATAACTGACACATTCATTAATATTTTATTAACATTGAAACACACACACATATATAAATATATATATATATATATATATATGTATGTATATATATATATATATATATATATATATATATATATATATATATATATATATATATATATATATATATACGTACATTTATGTAAATATATATTCTATTTACCATTACGCAAATATATATGCGTGTGTGTGCGTGTGTCTATCTGTATACCTGTGTCTGTTTGCTCAACGGTAAATGAAATATATACTTATATGTTTATATTGATACATTCAGTATTTAAGTTTTAATATTAACATTGATACATTAACTCACACACACACAAACACAAACGCCCACATATACACAAACGCACTTATCCACACACACACATATATTCTCTAGTATAGTGAGTTGAATCCTCACTTACAGTCCCACCCCTTAGTCTTATACCAGACTAAGCTAAGCTTTCTAAATACTTACAAACATACACGCTCTCCTATGGTGAAAAGTTTGAAGTGTTATAAAGAATTTACACACACTGCCCTACCCTGTATTTGATAATGTTGGTAAGTTACTATTGTTCTCTTCCAACGAGAAAAACGGGAGATATTTTTATTATACAATTCAAGAATCTTAAGTTGTTTCTGAAATGAAGTATTTTTAAAATTACAGATATTTAAACCCATATATGCCTATAGGCCCATGTTTATTCAACCCTAAAAAATGCCATAGAAAATATACTTATGAAAGAAAGCGGTCAATTTGCAATTGTACACTCTCAAGATGATAAGAAACACCCTTTCAGTATTTTTACAAATGAATTTGCATTACCATGCTGATATACTTTCCTTTAACCCATATTTCTAACTATACCAAAATCAGTTGGAAAATATGACTTTAGGCATAGATGGGTTAATCGGTTTTCTTTCATCTAAATCGGAATAAAGAAACTTCTTTATTTCAAATTCCGACAGTCAAGTTTGAAAGCTTGATTTGATTGGCTGAAAAAACATTGCAATAATAAGCAACACAAAATGATGAAGGAAAACTAGTCATAATGTCTACCAATTGCAAATCAAGAATCGTAATGGAACTCCTTGTAGAAAGAAAAATAAACCAAATTTGCCCAGCAAGAAGATACATAATCCCAATTTTACATTAATAGTCGGTATAGATCTTCTTAAAGACTTTACTCTGATCTCTATTACTTAAAATTTTCAATTTTCATAGTGATTGAAGCCTACGTGTTGACCATCGTCTGGCAAATCTAGAAATATTCTCATATTTATTAAACTACTTATTGTATTGTGTTGAGTGTTGTCTAGACATCTATTAATAATACATTACGGATATTAAAACATTGATGAAAAGATAATTCACGAAAAGTTCCAGGATATTTAAACTATTTCTACTGCCATATCCTAACTTATAATCACTCTCATGCAAGTTTACTGACAAAGAGCGTAACAAGTTTTAGAAATTCAAAATTGATTTTTATAGTTTATGGCATATTTATCTAATTCAGTCTAAAGATGCATTCGTCTATTGATCGGTAATGTTAAGGGTTATGTATAGTTTTTCTGGACTGTTGTCCTCATCTCGGTTCATTTTCTTGAATACAACGTTCCGGCCGTTGTACCCTACAGCCGTCTTCGAGTTATAAATGGATATTCTTCCGAACGCTAAGACGGAAGGGCCCCATCGCAGTGATCGGTCGGAATGTACTCATTGCATTGTTTCATTTCGGGTGGGGTAATTCAACGGTCCAAAATTTTTTTTTTTTTTTTTCACTACTTAATTCATACAGCGATATCTTGATCAGTACGATTTTGACTAGCGCGGGTTTTGGTGTAGTGCGGTTATGGTATTGCTGTACGAGCAAATGGAAGTATGTATAAACTGGGGAAAAACACAATAGATTATGATAAGACCTTGTACAGAACGGTTTTAAACAGTGCGGGACAAATTTTGGAACAAATTAATTGCAATATTTAAGATATTGCGGTTTTCCGTTCAAACTAATTGCTTTTATTTCATTCAGAATATTTTTTTTTTCAATTTTGCCTCAAATTTTAAATTCGTTAATCAGCCTGCACAAATTATTTTCTATGAAAGTAATTATAGCGTCTAATATTGTTTAGAAAATATTGTCTTGAAAGAACAATATTCATTAGGACAATCATATTACTGAGAATAGAACTTTCAATGCACAAAGGCTATTTTGATTTCATGTTCTGGTATTTGTGATTTTATACTTAATCTAAATTTTCTGTAAAGACAAAAAAGATATCTTAAAACCTAGATATATTCTAGACGCTTGGACACCACCTATAACGTGATAGCAAGCTAGTCTTGCAAACCAATTCGCTAGTGTTGTGAGTTCAGTCCTCACTGGGTGGTCAACTTAAGTGTTCTTGAGACAGAATAAGCAAAGCTTAGCAAAATAAACACCCCAGACGCTTCATTCGTTTCCTGATTCGTAAAATTTCTTAAAAAGTTACATTGGGACAATTTTAAGACATAAAACAGAATGGTAACCCTGCAAAAAAAATACTTATAGATAATCGGTATTCGATTAACAACACCTGTTTGTGAATAGAATATTGAATAATTACAAGCATGACTTTCGGAGTTACTTTCCCTTTCATACATTTTATTATATACCATAAAAATCAACTGAGAATTCTATCCGATTATTTCAAACATTTACATATTTTTATCCGAATTTTGAACAAGAACATATTGTAAGGTACTTCTATACTCATATTCGCATAGAGACACATACACGCATGTATGAACACAAGAAGCATAAATTTATATTTACATGTGACTGCGATGTGCGGTGTGTATTTTTTTGTGAATGTGTAGAAGTATAGGCCCCTTTTTCTTGAATGATTCAACGCTAGGCATTATCTAATATGAATTGATTCATATCTCAATACAATGGTATTTATCAACAGAGAGTGACATAAATGTATACATGAATGTACGTGTACCGCTTGATATGGAATAGAACAATATTTGATTTTCCAAATATTTCTCGGATTTAAACCTACGATTTCCAAATGCTTTCAAATTTTTAACAATATGATTATTCGATCGCAAAAACAAGCGATCGTTCGATATTGCTGACACAAGAAAATGTTATTTCTATTGTCTATAACATTAAGAAGAGTCATTAACATTCCAACTTTTGTTCGGACAATCCAATCACCTCTCCGTATCTTTAATACTGTCAACGTTTCTGCCTATCCATCCCAGAGCCTTCTTCAGGTGTGATATTTAATACCAGTGTGGAAAGAGAATGTCTTCTTTTTCGTTTTTTTTTTTCTTTTCTTGGTCTCTTTCTCCAGTTGTGTAAAGCAACAACAACAAAAAAAGTAGCAAACAGAATTTAAACGCAACACTTGTAAAATAAGTTACTCTATTATTTTTTTTCCCCCCAGTGACGCAT
>OY735213.1:40753828-40836328 GCA_963457665.1 Thysanoteuthis rhombus
CTCTCTCTCTCTCTGCACAGATGTAAAAATGAAGCGGAGAAAATGAATTTTTAAAAAAAGACTGGAAGAGATTTATGTCCTTCGAGTATTATAAACTTGAATACCAGAATTAATTGATTAAGCAAGTCGAGAAAAATTAGCTCAGTCTTTATTCCTTCAAGAGTTGAGTCCAAGTAAGCAACTGTGCACGCGCGTGTGTGTGTGTGTGTGTGTATGTATGTGTATGCATGTCTGTCTGTCTATCTGTCGGTGACTGTATCTTTGTGTTTGTGTGTGGGGGATGTGATTGTGTCTGCATGTATATCTTTGCGTGTATGCTTGCACGTGTGCGTGCATTTGTCTCTCTGCGCCCGTCTGTGTGTGTGTGTATCCGTATACATGAGTGTGCGTGTGTCTGTGTCTGCATGTGCGTGTGCATGACTTTGTCTTTGATAGTGTCTCTGCGTGTGCGCACGTGCATGTGTGTGTGTGATTGTGAGTATATATGTGTGTGTGATGGTGTGTGTCTGTTAGTGTCTATCTGTCTGTCTGTGTCAGTGTCTGCCAATGTGTGCGCATATGCAGGCGCGCATGTGCGCACGTGTATGAAAAGTGCACCGACATCAGACCATGTGGTTGAGGGTTAAAAAAAAAATATCAACCTTAAGTGCAATCGATTTTATGCAAATGACAGGGGAAAAAAATATGAAACATGAAGAATAATCAGTCAGATTGAGACAAAAACATAAACCCCAAAGCAATAAGAATTGCTTTTAACAACTGACACCCGCAGCGGCTTCCATTATAAAACTAATCTATAACCATAACTTCACCAGACAACTACGTCTGGCTATTGTTGAAACAAAGTCGATAAAATTATTCATGCTCCTTACAAAGACTCACGCAAATGCCTGGATCATTAAGTTTACAACAACATAATTTGCAGAAAAGAAAAAGAAATAAATGAATAATCGTTCGAAATTGAATAAAAGAACATCAATCCCTTTCTGTGAAGTATTGATTCTTTTGAAATGTTTGCGTATAGGTAAATCAAATACAGTGAGCAATGTCCAGAGAGGCGTTTGCCCAGCCTACACTTATGATAATTAGCAATGTTTGTTGGTACTCTGTAACGCTTGGGAGGGGGGAACACAACTCATAAAAGTAAGAGTTTATGTTCGGATGCTGCGTTAAAAATACTGAATTCATAGATTAATACAAAAGCCTATATAAATGAATAAAAATAAGAAAAGATAAAAAAAATCCGTTTATGGTCAATAGAACGTTATCCTCCAAACTCACTGCGATCCAAATCCCTATTATCCAGGTCTATAAAATGAAATGTTTACCAATATATTTCACGTCTGCCGTCATTTTTTCAGAGCACTGGTAAACTAATCATTTATAAGTTGGTCTAGAATTAACAACTCCTCGTTTTCTTTCATCATCATAATCATCATCATCATCATCATCATCATCATCAGTCTCTTAACGTCTGTCGTTGATCATAGACCTTCTCCAAGATTTGCCACAATTCTCTATCATGGGCGTCGAGGAGCCAGTATTTCCTGAATCTGTCCAGTTCATCTCTCCATCATGTGTTCTGTCGGCTTCGGTTTCTTATATGATCTCTGGGGATCCATGTTGTGAGACGTGATGTCCATCGGTTGTCTTTCATTCTTGCAACATGGCCTGCCCACTGCCATTTGAGTTTCTATGATATCACGGACACCTGTTTTCTTCCTTATATACTGTACTGTCTTGTGATCTCTCCACATAGGGTTGAGCATGATTCTCTCACAAGAGTACATATAAATGAATAAAAACAAAAATCTGTTTATGGTCAATAGAACGCTATCCTCCAAGCTCACCGCGATACAAATCTCTATATCCAGGTCTATAAATGCAATGTGCACCTATATATTTCATATCTGCCGTCATTTTTTCACAGCACTGGTAAACTAGTCATTAAAAGTTGGTCTAGAATTAACAACTCATTTCCTTTTGATGATTATTTATTCTTTTTTAAGATCTGTTAATAAGCTTTGCCAAAGTCAGTGTTAGACACGGGGAGTGATGGGCCTTCGGAATTGGTGAAAAGATGAATACGTACTTTCCCCCAGGGTATTAGTTAGAAGTGAACACAATTAGTATTCAAAAGAAGGGTCAACAATCAATGCATCCTCCCGATAGTTTCCTATGGGGCTGAAACATGGAAAAAAAAGATTGACTCTCAAACTGAGAACCATGCAGCGTGCACATGAGAGAATCATGCTTAACCTCAAATGGAGAGATCACAAGACGCCACAGTATATAAGAGTAAAAAAAACAGAGGTCATGAATATCATAGAATGCATTAGAAAACTCAAATGTCAATGGGTTGGCTATGTTGCAAGAATGTTAGACAACTGAAGGACATCACAACTCATAATGTGAATCCCCAGAGATCGCATGCGAAACCGGAGCCGGTAAAATATAAGAAGGCGTGACGAACTAGACAAGTTCAGAAAGTATTGGCTCCGTGGCGCCCATCATAGTGAGGTCTGGCGAATCCGGGGGAAAGTCTACGTTCAACGATGGGCCCCAAAATGCTGCTGATGATGATGATGATGAACGCTAACTCTCAGTCAAAGTCTCAAACTCCGTGTCCGATTAACCATATGGCCACTGCGAACCTCCTTCGTTCTGAATTTTTGAAAAACCAATTTAAATCTTGGATGTTATTCGTTGCATTCTCGAGTCTCTGGTCACTTGGCAGCCAAGGTTTTGACCTTTTGGAGGTGCATGGTCGCCGAGCTGGTAACGGCATGAAGAATGGACTCGGCAAGGCGAGTTCAAACTCCAGCTGAGACAGTCTGTTTTCACTCCGCTCTAGTGTCCTTTGGCGAGGCATGAATCCACCTCTATCACCAATTATGGGCCAGGTAGCAGAGGAAGGAGTGAGTGGCGCCATTTCAGGTGCTTATCGTCGCCAAGTCTAATTCACATATCGCAAACGGACTGAGTATGATAGTAGTACAATTAGTAACGGCCCTGAGCCCTAGCCAGCACAAGGGCACTCTCTTACTTTGACCTTTTGTTGAACTTTTGATGATGACGTACTTCTGCTGGAGCAACCGTATCAACTATTTACACTGACCTTGTAGATAAAGGGATTAGCAGAGCCGGAAGTGTGTCGCCAGAAGCTGGACACTTACTGAATCCTTTCAAATTACTTCGACAGGTTTCTACTTTCCGAGTTAAATGAATTGGGAATCAAGCAAGTAATCAGACATTTGAGAATTTCTCTCAAAAAGTTAACATATCAAGGTTTTTATCCAGAGATGAAGAGACTACAAATGAACAGGTCAGTGCTCTGTAAACTTTATTTTGTATCAGCTAAATGTTAATAGATCACGATTTTTATATAAATTTGGGATAATTTGGGGAAGGTTTTCTTTTATTTTAAAAGAGCCGAAATGCTTACCTTTTTGGTTCAACTGCTCTTGGCATTGTAGTAATTACTATATAAGTATAAACACGTGAATATTTGTGTTAATTCTCGAAGATGTCAAGATCTGTTCAATATGTTTGAGGCAGAACATGTTGCTTAGATTATTTGGTTCACAGTCCACAAAAGGCAAATTTTCGAACCAACATAAATTATCTTGCAGTTATCTTTTTCCTTTTTTGATCTAAATTTTTTCAAAACTTAATATAGGAAATTTGGCCAAAGCTTACAGAGTACACAGAGTTTGGAATACATTCTAGTCAATCGAAGAAGCAAGCCAGCGAATATTCAAGAATACGCTTATCCAAGGGTCCTCTTAAGAATATTTGACGCCCCTGGGCGGCCATTTGTGGTGTGAAAAACGACTGGAAAATTTTGATGAAGATGAATAATAGTCCATATCAATAGAATGAGCCACAATACTTCATTTAATCAAGGCCGGCACAAGCCTTTATGAGGCACGGGTAGAATTTGATTTGATGGTCCTTTCGACTTCTCGGGGTCCCTTTGGTGACCACGGGACCTTAAGCAGCTGCATAGTTCGCTTATGCGTCGGGCCAGCTCAGCATCTTTCAGTTATACCGTGAAACGTGATTTACAATTTTAAAAAGTGATTTGGATTGACAAGTAGCTAAGTTGATGAATATACGCAAGTATATATTCTTGGAAATAAAACCCTCTGCGTCACTACACAGGTTTATTTCAAATTGATCCCTATATCAGAAATGTAAAACAATGGATGAGTTATCTATTTTTTCTGTTGAAGAATTAAAGAATTATACAGTAGTAAAAATTTTCAAAGTATAGCTCTATATTTCCCACCCAATCTTATGCCTTTACAACTTAACAGCAGAAAACCTTACAGATAATTTCAAATTTATGGTCAGTGTTCATTGAGCCGAAGAAGTTATAGAATGCGAAGATGACAGTAGTGCCAGCAGTTGTCGGAACCTAGGAACAATCCTGGGGGCTGTTGCAAGTAGATTGAAGAAAATTGGGACCTGGAAAAGAGCAGAGGCTAACCAGACGACAACACTATGAAAATCAGCTAAAATACTGGGGAGAATCGTTTTGTGTATGTATTGATAAATATGCATCTCTAAACCTTGGGATCTCATGGAGTAATTATTTATTTGTTGTAATTATGTCTTATTTTTAATTTTTTGAAATTAACCCCTCGTGCTTTCTTCTTGGGGAAAAATATTAAAATGCTTTACGGGTAAATAGCGGCTATGAGTATTTCGGTATAAAAGCAGTACAGTAGAGAGTGAAACAAATTGAATTTTGTAAAACTTTCCAAAGGTGAAGAATTTTACCTTTTAGATAAGCATATTAGTCGTACGTTATATTTTCAATCATCATTATTTCCTCAACAAAATGGATGTGTGTGTTGTATTTACTATTGCATACGGGGTTAGCACTTAAGACAGGGCAAATATGTAGATGCACAGGACTCCAAGATTTTAGCCAACCATCACCTTTAATTGGGGTTGTTATTTTAACATGGCAGTCAATGCGAGTGGGGTATCCGATTGATACACATATGATGCATAAATACGAATGTATTTAAAACTCAAGTCATAGCCGCTGCGCGAAGATCAAAACGAAAATGGAAACACGCCTTAACTGAACAGTGAGAACTCAGTTATTTGTGACGTATTGAATGGCCGTATAAGAAATGGAAAAAAAATGATGACTCCACTACACAAATGGGAAAAAAAGTTCATTTTTTTGTTTTTGTTTTTATTTAGAACAATTGTTCCTGGCCCTGTGCGTCAGCTTGATCCAGCCCCAGTGTGTGTGTATGAGAGAGAGAGAGAGAGAAAGAGAGAAAGGTTGAGAGACAAACGGAGACAGAGAAAGAGAGAGAGTGTGTGTATACTAGAGAGTGTGTGTATACTAGAGAGTGTTTCCATTTATGTCATTTTCGTTACTGTGTGTCGGCTGAGGTGTCGGCTTCTGAATCTGTACTTACGCGCATCTGCGTGTATACGTGCGTTAGTGTTCCGCTGCGTGTGCGTGCGTGTGTATGTGTGTGTAAGAGACAAGTCTTTTCTTCTCCTACAAATCATTCAAACAGTTTTTTGGTGTGTTTTGTTTTTGTTTTTTTGTTGTTGTTTTTTGTTTTTGTTTTTTTGCTGCGATGCAGATATTGAGTGGGGATGCTTACATAGAATCCAGATTCGAAATATCAAATGATCTAATTCTCTTCACATTGACATTTATATCCTAATCAAAATCATCCAGATATTGCTTTGAGGATAAATCACGTTGGTATCATACTTAATTGAATCATATTTCAGTATATCACTGTATAACTATTAGAAACCGTCAACTGAAATTGTCACCCAAACTGTCCACATAGGTTTCTTCAGTTTATAAGTAGGTCTGTCTATCTGGCTGGCAGACCGCCGCGATGGAGCAAGAGAACTGAGAATGTAAACATTTACATCTTATCATGTCGACAAAAACATCTGAAAATCCACTTCTGAAATAGGGTCTTGGTAGGAGTTTCAATTTGCAACGCAAACTTATGCTGAATTGACCCATTAGTTTGTGTCAGACAGCGTTCAAACTTATTTTTTGAAATTTCCGACTTTTTTAGCGATCACCGTCCAACCGAAGGCGAGAAAAGTAACTTATTCATTGATCATCCCTTTTTCAATTTTTTTTAATTGATCACCCCGAAACGTCGTGCTGCCTAAAAAAAAACGTTAGTTACGTGACGGTTTCTATCGAGTGTCTAACCAGACCTGTTATGTCATTAGCCATTTTTACATTTTTTTTATTACGTTAACATAGAGAATTAGCTTGAAATAGATTCAACAATCAACATAAAATGCAAGATATATTGGAAGTGACTATCAAAAGACTTTCTACATCAGACGGAAGATCTCCAGACCGACACAAAATGCTAATAGGTTCCATTTCTTATCGAATTAAGCCGACATTTTTTGTCGTCTGATTATTGGATAAAATGTTGGTTTGCGCATTCTTTCGCCCACCTTGTGGTTTACCAGCGAGATAAAAATAAAAATAAAACTACACATTACATTTCAAGCTGTTACGTTTCTGTCATTAAAAAAAAAAATTAAATGAAAAATTAAAATATTTGCTGTTGGCATCAAATTCTATTACTGTAACCACGAAAACAATGTACAGTCTCAGGACAGCTCCTCCCCATTGTACTTAAAAGGGGGAGTCGTAGGTCATCCTGGCTCCTTCGTGACACTTGTTGAAGGGACTGGGCATTTTTTGTCCTAGCTCACGCGTACACGTTCTGATCTCCGAGGTAACCTAACTTGTGTTAAATCTGCCCTTGTAGGGAGGCAAACGAATCTCACATTCACTTCTTAAAACAATTAGTCTTAACCAGAAAAGGATGCCCCAACCCTATAGAGGGCGTAAGCAATTTCGAAAGAGGGCATGAGCCAGCAGAAAAAAAGCTGAGGGTTTGTCTAATTATTTCAGGAATTCTCTTTGTGTTTGGATAATGATGGTGATCATAATATACTAGTTTGCCCTTGCCACCAAAGGATGGTAGCAATAATTTAATAATTTGGCAAATTGACCGTACTTGTAAAATATCAAAAATATTATCTTCTTTTGGTTCAATATTTCCTTAATTTCAAACTAATCTTTTGGTAACAAGTTTGGCTACGTTAGGTTCAAAACTCCCTTGTTTCATTGAAATCTCAAAGGTAAACAAAACAGAATTCATTTCTCTATACAATATTATTCCATAACTTCTCATTCCATTCCGACTTTTTTATTAGTACTTCTTGAAAATGGGATTTGTAAAATGTAGCAAAACAAGTCGACCTGAGTTCAGCTTTAAAAGTAGGAAATGAATTCGCCATCATTTTGTAACGTACGTCAATATGTCACTTTTCTCCATGCATGACGTCAGTGATTTTTAGTCATTGTCATCTGTCACCTATCATTTTGTGTTACGTACGAAAATAAAGTTAGAACTCAATAGTAGGAGTGTGACAAAAGAAAGAAAGAAAATGTCTTCTCGGCCTAATGGTTAATCCACCACTAACCTCGAAAACAAGGGAGGGAGAAAGAAAGAAAAAGTTTACTCAGCCTAATTCGCCTCTGGCCTCGAATGCAAGGCAGATATAAAGGAAAAGCCATCTCAGCCAAATGATTAATCCGACACTGACTTCGAAAGCGAAGAAAAAAGAAAGTGTCTCTCCTGGCTGGATTCGATCCCAGATTCTATTTATTCGAAGACGAATAGCCATAATCACGAAGCTACGAATGTGATGTTGAAATTTGAAACTTGTGCTAATAAATGATATCATGGTTTGGTTATGAATAGTTTTAGTGACGCATTTAGTAGCTTTCGTCGGAAACAAAATATTCATATACGCCATTACAATTAATTTTTGCCACTATTTACTTTCCTCTCAATTGTTGTTGCATTTTATCACAACTAAAGAATTTCGTAAACTAAACAGAACAATTTCCTAACTATTTAGTTGTAAACGGATAGTAATTTATTTGTAATATAATCCCATTTTAAACAGGGAAACCTAAAAGAAGTGTAAATGAGGTAGAGAACTTTTTTTTTTAAATCTTTTAAAATCAAACGAAAGAAAACAGCAGTCATTTAAACAAAAATAAAATGTATTTATTGAATGAGCAACGATCCTCACCCTCACGACGTCTGTTTTTGACCAATGGCAATAGATTCCGACTCAAAGTCATCCATCTTTCTAAGATTTTTACGTACTCTCCTTAAATTCAATGCTGAAATCTCAACATCTTAAATTCTAACATCTGACTAGCTGACGACGTAAACGTGACAGCAGGCATTTGCAAAATGATTATATGAGTGGATGTGGATTAACCTTTGTTCACCTATTTGCCGTACTGATTTCAAACTCATTATTTCGTTGAAGATGGGGACAGGGTTCAACTACCAGAAGGGATGTGGTGATAAAAAGGTTAAGAACCGCTGGTTTAAAAAGAGCTCTTCGTGTTTAATGTCATTCTATCTGAATACCTAATGGCTTTTTCCCTTTTTTTTTTTTCATATCGAGGATCAATGCTTTTTTTTTAATTGTCAAACTCTAGAACAAAATCTGGAGTTGACTTTGTTTTCCTACCGTAACAAGAAAAACTAGAACAATCCTCACCAAAATGAGGAGTGTAGACCGATATGTAAAATCTACATTTCCCTACTGCGATTTGAACTCATGACCAACTAATTGCAAGGTGGCTGTTACTGATTAAGCCAAACCGAAAAGTCTTGGACATTAACTAGAATCTATCATACGGATACCCACAGGTTTATTTCATTCTGATTAATGAATACATTTATACAAAGGAATATTTTTTTTTCATCTATTATGTACACAATGCAAAAATTGCAGTAATCATCTTCAGTCTGAATAAAGGTTGGAGTGAAATTTGACCCAGCTGAAGCCAGTCTTGTTATTTTATGTCTTATGGATTAAGATAAATGACTCTTTTAACACATTAACTGGAGCAGGAGCAGCAGAAGGTGCCATTGTGTGACGGATAGAAATTTCCGTCATTTGCAGTTGAGCTCTAGAACAACAATCACTGAAATTCGAGTCATCTGCAGTTGATGGGTTAATCACTCGCTGAAACATTTGCAAGATTTCAAATCAAAACATAATGGAAAGAAGGAAGTTTGCTGCATTTATGAATGTCAACATATTGATTTGTGATTTCACTGGAAAATGAATGCATCCTCGCCGGTAATTGTTCAGAAAAGGACAATCTGGAATCAATATTATTTCATCTGTACAAGATTAAATGTTAGAATGCATAAACACAGCAAAAATAGGTGGGAAAATGCGAAAATAATACTTCATGATTATTCATCAAATAACACAGTGGCATTTCATTGAAGATACGTACGAACTAAAGGATAAAAATACATGTTCTAAATGGAGAATTATAAAAGATAGCGCAAAATAAGCTTAAGAGTTTGTTTCCTCTCGAATCAATAGGCTTTCCCACTTACAGTTTCGGAGAGAGAAATACAGAAACAAGCAGAAAAAGTCGTGCAGGACTTTAGGTGGAAGAGTCCATTGTGTGACTGATGGAGATTTCCGTCATTAACTCGAGCGTGTGGGGTTACGGGTAAGTCTTTTTGGACACTCGCTAGCGTCATTGTGTTTTTCGTTCAACGCTTACCACGTGATTTTTTTTTGCGTGCATTTCAGTCATGGTTTCTATTCTGAGATAGCGACGAACAACCGAACTCTTTTATTTACTGAACGAGAGCAAACCATTTGGTTACGAGCTTTCGACATTAACAACATCCCACAACCATTAGTTTGTTATAGGATTTACTCTATAAATGAATAATAGCTCAACAGCTATTGTAGAAAGCAGTCAACATAGAACAGAAACT
Organism: Thysanoteuthis rhombus; assembly: GCA_963457665.1. Classification (NCBI taxonomy): domain Eukaryota; kingdom Metazoa; phylum Mollusca; class Cephalopoda; order Oegopsida; family Thysanoteuthidae; genus Thysanoteuthis; species Thysanoteuthis major. The sequence continues at coordinate 40,763,695 of OY735213.1, forward strand.
CAAACCGCAGAGGGACTTGGAATACATTTGTTGAATGGCAGAAGCAAAGGTCAAGGGATTGATCTTAAATCCGGTGCCCACTGATAACAATAAGCAGGATGTGCAAATGCAGAAAGCATCTTTGGGAGACTTTGATGACAGGTGTTGATGAAAAACATCTTGACAAATGTGTTGACAAAAGGACACGCTACTTCCGCTTTCCTGAATGGGAAGCCGGAAAAACAATAGATGTTTTTACTGGAGAGAGCCATAGATCCCCTATAAGGAGGTGATAATTGCCAGATTCCCGGTAATCGCAGACCACAAGACACCAAGATGGCTCCCATGTGCCCATCCGTTGTCAAGAGCACTACTCTCTCAATCTGTTCTCCAGACGCCTCTTGGAACTATACGAAATAAAAATATATGCTTATATTCTCAAAACTCTGTATCCTGTCTTCCATCTTGAATATCTTGAAGTTTCAGGCTTATGTAACACATTGAGATAAATGACATTATTTTTTATATATTGCAGATATGCCCTTGGTTTGTGGGCATTTGGTCTACTATGTTATTTCACTATCAGTGGTAAGCATTTTTTTATTATCATTATTTTAAAAAATACCCATTTGAATATTCTTTCTGTGAATTTAGATTCATGTTTTATTTTCTAAGCAATGGCTGTTTTCCTTTACAGTAACTTTAAAAAGTATCATTATTGAACACTGCTTCATCTAATAAAATCCAAGATAATATAACAACTAGTGTACGTAATCAGAAGCAATAACATCGAATATGGCTGCGTCGAGCGGGGAAATAAGGAATAAGTTTATATGGCTAGGTTTGATCTACGGCCACTTGTTAATAACTCAATAATAACTCAAATGACTAGAGCAACTATCGTGGTAAGATTGGCTACCCAGGGATGATGCGAGTTCGAATCTCGTCGAGAGCTTGCTCTTTTTTTCCGGTTCGTGCTATTTACTAATGTCGAACAATGACGCTCGCAGTTGTTGCAATAGAAAACAACTGAATTTGAAATTAAATAAATACTAGTCAAAAATCAATAATGGTTAAAAATGCTTCATCTAATTGAAAATCCATAAAATATCAAAGTTATAGTATTTTGTTTTTTGGTGTTTCATTTTGTTTCCTCTTTCATTTTAGCAGACATTTTCTTCTGCATTACAAGAAAATAAAATGAACAAATAACTCTTGTAATCATGATCTTATACTATGAAATCTAATATACCTTTGGCCATCGAGAAACGGCAGGGAGGTTTAAGAGATGTTTTTGACGCTTACTCAGCTTTTTATTGCTTGTGCAATCAGTCATTGGCAAACTACGGGGGAAAAAATTCAGAAGCTAGGAAAAAAGGTCCCATGGAGAAGAACGGTGATCAGCGTTCAAACATTTTGTTTTTTCAGTTCTTGTTTGACACAGAAAAAATCACCTTTTGACAAGACAATCATAGGTGATGAAGAATGGATTCATCACGAGAATCCTAAACAAAGAAAGTCGTGGCTAGACCCGGGACAGCCTTGAGCATCTCAATCACAAATGAAATCTATTGAGGGAAAAACTTCTATGTGTTTGGTTGGAATCAAAAGGAATTTTTTATTAAGAATTGCTCGAACGTAGACAAACTTACTGTGCAAGGCGACAGGGGTCAATTGAATGACGCATTGTGATAAAAAAAAAGGCTATCCCCTGTTACAAATGCAATCAACCAAATGATGATACCACCCTATCTCCATCACATATATATATATATATATATATATATATATATATATATATATATATATATATATATATATATATATATATATATATACGAATCGACGCGGCCACGCCGGTTTCGAGAACTTGCAACTCTTCCCCGTGCGTTCAGCTAGTACTGATATATATACAGGACATATTCCGAATGTATCCTTTCCCGACCACCACAGAAAAATGGCAGCAGATGCTCATGTATGTGCAAATGAATGGTCTGAGTTTTAGTTCTGACTGGATGACATAAGAATACTGATTTCGCAAAGTTCTCTCTAGAATTTAGATCTTCGTCTTCATAAGAATTGTGAGGTCCGAATTCAATAACAGGGGAATATGTTTGAATATGAAAGCACTCTGTGAGATTTTCAAAATGAATGCAAATGACATAATTCCAATTGCAATCTCTCCCTAGACGTAATGGCGTTATCTCAGAACGACTGTTGCAAGAATGGAGGTGTCTGTATGCTGAAAAGCTTCTGCGTTTGCTCTCCGTAAGTAGACCTTTTTGATAATAATTCTATATGTGCAGCTAACAATTATTTTAGTTCGTTATCTTTCGCTTCAAAAAGTATTGGCTCTGCGACGCCCATCAGAGGGGTCTGACGAATCTATGTCCAACGACAGATGCTAAAAGGCTAATGATGATGATGATGACGATGACGATGATATTCGTTATCTCCCAATCGTAGCCTTCCCTTCTTTTCTCCATTACTCTCTATCTAATTCAAGAGTTACAGCTTACTCTTCGTCCTAATATAAGAGCGATTCTTTATATAGACCACGTTGGGTTTTTTTTTTTAAGTAAAGACTTGGACTGTCCGACTAACGTGATAAAATTTGAATGCACTTATAGGCCACGAATTTTTCTCATTTTTTATCAGCCTTTAAGATCCGTTGTTGGACATAGGCCTTCACCCAAGTAAGTGTAAAACATGGGGTTGATGCACCATACTCTGCCACGCTGGCCCATGACGTGCGGAAGGGGGGAAAATATGGATAATTGGTACTGTGTTGAGATACTACTCCCTTGGAATTTGTAGCAGCAGATTACTTAAAAGCCTTGGTTGCTTGACAAAAGCGATAGAATTTGAATGCACTTAGTGACACTGAGCTAGTAGAGAAACAACGGAATTCTATTTCGTTCCCTCTTGTGCACCTTGCATGGTTCAACCTCACATTGAGAGGTCACAAGACAGTACAGTATCCTAGAAAAAAGACAGGAGTCCTAGATATCTTAATGGTAATGGGCTGGTCGTGGATCCCCAGAGATCACATGCAAAAACTGGGACCGGCAAAATATGAGAGGTCGTGACGAACTAGATAAGTTCAGAAAGTACTGGCCCCGTGATGCCCACGATAGAGGAAGGTTCATGTCCAACGACAGACGCTAAAAGGCTAATGATGATGATGATGATGATGATGATAATGGTAATATTCGCTATCATCCAATCGTAGCCTTCCTTTCTTTTCTACCTTACTCTCTATCTAATTAAAGAGTTACAGCTTACTCTTCGCCTCGCTGTAAGAGAGTCTCCTAATATACACCACGTTGAGGTTTGTTTTTTTAAGTAAAGGCCTTGGCATTGATTTCACAAATCCATTTCAATCTTAGTAAACGATAAGATAATACGAATAAAGATCAATTATAAAAAATCTTATCGGGAATGGTTTAACTTTAACTGGTGTGATTGACCAGATTACTATTTCCATTTCAGAGAATTCTACGGACGCCACTGCGAGTTCCAGTTGCTAAAAAGAAGCTGCAGTAAACAAATTAAACACGGCACTTGGCTACGATCAGATTGTGATCTGTGTTGGTGTTTTGATGGAACGTTTCGTTGTCAACTTCGAGTTTTCAGGGGATGCGGTGAGTGAATGATGTTTTAGAATCAGAAATCTCATTTCACGATTTATCAATTGTTTCGGATAAGGATTTCTCTTTTTTCCTCAAACACATTTACATTTGAGCTCAAAACGAAACGGTTAAAGGACAGATTGAAAATAAAGCTAGAAATTATTCTGAGGGAGCATGCTGTAAACTAACTGAAAACTGGACGAAAATTGAAAAAAATAAAAACGATAGAACTTCGTGTGTGCAACTATTGAGTGAAATCCCTCAAAAATTATAGCCACTTTTTTTATCAACTGTTCGTTTTTTAAATATCTTTTCCTGTAGACGAACGAAAAATATTTCAATCGGAAATAAATTCCTTGATCTGCACCAAATTTTCAATCGATTTTTCTATAGCACAAGACCAACGCTTCCAAATATTTCATTGATAGTCATCGATAAACTTTGGAGAACAAATGGAAATATAAACGAGGAAAACGGTCCATCCATATTGTACACAATTAATTATATCTCTGATATCCAATACCTCGTTTCACTGAAAGATATTTTTTCTGTGGATATTCCATGGATTTGGAAATGATTTTTAAATAATCCAAAGCACAGACCATATTTCAATTGTGTGGTAGTACAATTGGCATTATCGGTAACGGCACGGATAATGGAATTGAAGACCTGAGCTTATACTCTGGTTTGGGCTGTTTAGGTTCACTTCATTACCCCCCATCCAGTTATGGGTAAAATAACAGGGCAGATTGGGCTCTAGGACAACCAGTATAGGAATACAACAACTCTGATTCTAAAATCAGGGAATGGAGCCCCCCGCCCCTCAAGGCGGTTCGACGCTCAATTTGACTTCCTTCCTGTAGCCAAGCAGACGCCAGAGGTGTTGCTCTCAGCTTTCCTCCAGGCTACATCAGCAAGGTCGAGAGGGGGTCTCCGACAGCAGGAAATTCCATGATCTCCATACGCTTCGGCAAGGTACGGGCCCTGGAGAGGACGTTCTATTATCTGCAGTGACATTACGGTAGGCTTATGGGGTATACATATTTTTACCAATTCAACATTGACATGTAAAGAAGGAGATTTTTTTTTTGTTTGACAATTTTTTCCTTCCCATTTGTCAAGGGTCACCACACTTTTTAGATCATCGACCCCTTCATGGAATCCATGAACCCTCATCGACCGACAAGTAGGGCTGTCAAAACGAATTTATAAAACGTACCAATAACACTACTCAAAACGTGCGAATATTTTACAGGACTTCAAATTTTGATGCTACGGTTGATCAATTATTTCTGTTTTTCTCATTATTCATTTCTTAAACGACGTCAACTTTTGACATCAAAAATTCGATAGACCCCTTTCGGCATTCATTGACCCCCTCTTGACCCTAGGTATTTACCGACCCCTTGGATAGTCCCACCGACCCACAAGGGGTCAATATCGACCACTTATGCGTAAAAGAGTCTCACTATGCCAGCACTGTGAAACGGTTATCCATCAAATCGATTTGTACCAATCACAACATTTCATTAACGGAATGAATTTCAATGTTGTGTACCAGTGCAATGAGAAATCAAATAAAACAGAAAAATCCACTGATCATTCATGAATAAACATATTACTCAGAAAGATGCATCAATTTGATTTCCACTAAGTCATTTTCAGTACTCTAAAAAAAACTCTCGTAACGTATACTATATCTTAAAATGGCGGCTTTGGTGACATTCAATTAAGTTCACGTTCAGTTCTGTGGTTCCTCTGGCGACTAAATTTCAAGTACAATAACTAATGCCAGCTTTCTGTGGTCTCTCTTACGATTACATTTCAAGTAGAATAACTAACGCCAGCCAATTAATTTGATTGATTAATACTAGAAAATATATTATCACTCTTTTTTTCATTGTAGGTGATTCTGGGACGAATTACGTGCTTAAAACAGATGATATTCTAGACGCCAGAAGAGAAATTTATGTATACCCATCTCTCTCTAACGGTAACAGCGCATCATGTTACTTTACTAAAACTTGTGTTTTCATTTTATCAATATTCACCTTAATGGTTTTTTGCTGAAGAATTTGCCATGTCTTTATTCAATTGCGAATATCGGCATTTTCTCTCCAGGATTTTCAGAGACATACACGTCCCTATTGAACGGTTTTATCCTCGATTGTGTATTTGTTCACGTGCATGGAATACCTTGTTAATTGTTTATAATCTACTCATATAATGAACAGTGTAATATTTTTCTGTTTCTCTGTCTTTAACGATGGACTCTTTAAGTTAAAGGTGACAGTTTTTCTGATAAAGATATATCTTACCAGCCATTTGAACAAATGAACTCTTCCAATACATCCGTGTATGTTTTCATAAGGATCAACAAATAATCTCACGTCAAGCAGTTAACAAACTGTTTGAGCAATCAGAACCTCTTCCAGATTAGCCAAGACATCCATCTTGAGGAAATGTAAGGTGAGGAATTTGGATTTTGACATGTTAGAATCGTCTTGTCATTTTTTGCACTCTTATCAGTGCCGGCCCCACAGTTCCTGGAATCCAAAACAAGCTGAACTTCAACGCCCTTTTCAGCCTGGTCGTGCTTGCCGTTGGTCATGAGAATTTCTCTTGCCAGTACTTTCTCTTGGTTTCACCACAATAGAAAGTATCTAAATATCAAATATCTTTTGAAAAATTTGACTTCACATCAGGGAATTTTCTCATTTGTTCAATATATATCCCTTTCCTATATTTTCCATTCGAAATCGGAAAGTGTTCTTGTCTCATACACATGACAGACACACCCTAGCACTGTGGGAGACTGCCTGTGTTGTTAGTACCTAGGGCCAGCCTTTGATCTTATATTACATACTGTTCATTGTGAGATTTCGCCATAGTTTCGGATGTGACCTGGGTTGGGTTGAAAGTCATGCCAGATTAAGAAACACGTCATTCTATTTCTTATCATCATCATCATCATCATCATTAGTCTATTATCGTCCGTCGTTGAACATAGACCTTCCTCAGAATCCACCACATCTCTATCATGGGCGTCGTGTCTAGTTCGTCTCATCATCTCATATTCTGCCGGCCTCTGTTCCGCATTTGATCTCTGGGAATCCATGTTGTGAGTTGTGATTTCCATCAGTTGTTAGCCATTCTTGCAACATGGCCAGCCCATTGCTATTAGAGCTTCCTAATGGTTTTGATGATGTCTCGGACTCCTGTTTTTTTTCACCAGGAGTGGTACAAATATCATCACATTCAAACAAACATAATATAGTGATTATTTCGTTACTTTTCATGGATGAATTTGAGGTGTAATTATGTAAAAGTTGAAATATTGGTGGCACTATGGGAAATTTGGATATTGAGTGCATTAATTAAAAAATAAAAACTTTCCGTCATTTGAAACAGTTTAATTCTCTCCAAATTTGTCATCTGAATGTCAATAAACAAATAAACAGCGTCCTTCATATAACACGATGTTGCTTTTTTTACCAAAAATTGAATGTTCAAATTGCGACAAAATTCCTTATTAAAAAAAAACGCAAAAGATGTGGAATATTGCTTAGAAAATATAGCATCTCAAAGTTACCACTGAGATCTTTAAATGCCAAAAACGAATCTCATCTATTGCTATGATATTGTTATTTGCACTAATGATAAAGTTATCAGTTATTCAAACAGGTATAGAAATGTTTCGAAATTATTTATTCGTCAATGGATTTTTGTTATATTTCCATGTCAACTAATCACTTTACATGAAGGATATAAATTCAAAATTACTGCCACTATCTGAATAGGCGCAGATCTAAGTCCAGCGTGTCCGGAATCACCCGGCTTGGGCAAAACACAATTTTATTTCAATTTTGATATCAAGATGAAGAAAGTTTACAAAAAAAACCCAAGTAATCAAAATTTAAACTCAAGAACAAAAATGTATTATATCCATCGTGTAATTACAGATCGATTTTTTTTTTTAAATTATATGAACTTCCCCACTCCTACTCAAAATCGTTGATACGCCCCTGGGTGATAGACTTTGAGTGATAACTTTATACGATATAATCATCACATCTTAATTAATTACAACGTCTTCTACGGGAAAGACGAAAATCGGCACCACAACTATATTTATTTCCTTCGTGAACAAATTGCCTGAAGGAGGAGATATAGTTGCTGTTCTTTTCATCAAAACATAAATATAAACGAAACGAAACCAGCAATTCGTTTTTATTCAATATTTGTTGTTTTCAAAAGCGAATCAAATATAATGGATGCTTAGGGTTATAACATGTCCGCATTGAGGGATTAAATACTGTTCGTATTTGTTTATCTATGGAATGCCCGTTGAAAAGATGCCTGTTTGGAAGGGGTGTGAACTTTATAGTGTGTGGAATAGCCTGCCTTTATTGTCTTGTTAATGATGAAACGTTGTTCTTCATGTGATGCAGTTAATAGCAACAATCCGAATAGAAATGATATCATTAATAGTCATCATCATCATCATCACCAGTCTCTTAACGTCCGTCGTTGGACATAGACCTTCCCCAGGATTCGCCACACTTCTCTTTCATGGGCGTCGCGGAGCCAGTACATTCTGAGTAAAAAGATTTTTTTTTCAAAATGCCGTAAAGTCATTTGAACTTTAATTTAATTTGATATCATTCGATAGAAAATTTCGACAGAAAAAAACCTCTCTCCCTCTCTCTCTCTCTCTCTCTCTCTCTCTCTCTATATATATATATATATATATATATATATATATATATATATATATATATATATATATATACACCAAACATTTTAAACTAACTAGTGTCGTAGTATTCAGGTAAAAAAAAAACTATGTCAAACGACTTCAAACTTGGCAACGTAATGTCTGTTGCACAGACCAATATATCTGGTCATTATCAACATCGTATAATGACCAGTTGTCGAGTTATCTTGGTGCTCACACACACACAAATTATAGTGACGTATTATGCAGAGCCCTGAATGTTGTGGAAAGCTATTTTAGGAACCATAATAGTTGTTACTGGTTGTACAGATCCAGGATGTTGGGATCCAGGAGGTCCAGACCCCTCCCTAATCAGGCAAATCACATTTTTTTTAATTAGATATCTAGGTAACGAAATTTTATAAACGAAAAACGCAAATAATCCCAATTAGCTGTAAATGACCCGTAAAAACACAAATTTATTTTATCCATCGTGTGATAGGTTAGATTCAATAATAGAAATTTAAACCTTCTCGTGATCCATCCCTGCCTTGATTAACAAAAGATGATAGATATGTTAATGCAAATATTGATTCTTGGCCATTTGTTCGTTTTTAAAAAATTGTAGAAAGCGAAACACTTTCTTGGCTCATTTAACTTCAAACCTGAATTTAGAACCTTTCTTCTTTCAAGTAGACTTAATTCATTCAATTAATTCATGGCTGAATGATATACATTTGGAAACTAGAAAGCGTTCATAGAATGTATACCTCAGCCAACGCTGTACACTGACTAAAAACTGAATTGAAATAAAATATCACAAAGCAGGGGCGGAGAAATTTAGATGTACAAATATTGAGTTTCTTCCCCTGAGATTTAAATTTGGTCTTTTCATCAACTGGTCGTTTTCAACTTCTTTTCGTACCGAATAATGAAAAAAATATCTCTCAATCGAAAAAAAATACCTAGATCTACTACGGATAGTAATCACTTTTTCCGTGGCCCACTTGGTTGGTAGAAGTAATAGATATTTAAGAAAAGTTGTCCACAATGTTCATTCAGTTATTTAGAATACATGTAAAGATTTCAATGGCTAGTTCTCGATAAACACTGCGCGCAGATTTTATGAACGTTGAGCATCCAATGTGAACTGGTGGTTAAGAAGTTCGTCTTCTCGGCCATCGCTAGTAAAACAAGTTTGATTTTCACAGGGAGCCCCACCCCTTAATAGTCCTGTGCCAGACTGAGCTTAGCTTAGTAAATATCTACATGGAAAGCTGGTCGTTTTGCGCTGGGACAGGAGTGATTCACTCTGTCCATATGATTTAATGCAGTTTATAAAAAAAATCAATTCTTGTCCAAAGCCTCATTAAAAAGCATCAACTGCGAACGACGGGAATTTCCGTCATCGAATCTTTTTGGTCAACTCCATAAATTTCCTTTTAATCATGATTGATGGCAACTAATTTCTGTCAGTGAGTCATGGCTCTTATCTTGCGATAGATTATTTTGCCATGAACAAGGGTCTTTATCTAGCAATAGATAGCTATTACTCCCCGCCAACTTCCGCAGTTAATTGATTAATATGGCCAAATACTTCAAGATTATCCTATTTATTGATACCCCGTCTGCCACCAATGTTATTAATCACACAAGCTCAATTCCGCTGTGAGTACAAGGGTTCCAGATTAAGAAAGCATTTACGTTAATCCAGATCAGTAGTAGGCTTACCGTAAAATGATTGGTTCATATACTGGGTGAACTAGGTAAAATATATTTTACTGAAGTATTTTTTTTTATTTCTTATTTTTTCTTTTTTATATATATCATATTATTTGTATTTATTTATTTTTTATATTGTAACATGAATAGATATCAGTGTATCAAATGTCAACATTTTTTTTATATGTGGGATCTTAAGAGGCGTCCTCGCCTCTTTATAAAAGGCTCCATCGTCCGTCCGTCAGTCGGTCGGTCGGTCGCCGTAATGTTTCTCAGCTGTTTGATCTGGCAATAATGGCGTTTAAACATTAAGTTTTAAGATCGGTTCGAATCAATTTTCTCGGCTGTTTCAAGCCAGATTTACAGTAGATTGGAAAGAAAGATGTCCTTTGATAATTTGCTTTTTAATAATGAAAAAAAAATCTTCCTCTCTGGAGTTCTAACTCTATGTCTAAAAATCGATTTCCCCAACTGTTTCAAGTCAGATTTACTCGAAACTTCATGGAAAGATGTTCCTAGGTGAGATTCTTCTTACTTAGAATTATCTCATACTCACGTGATCTGTCAATAATGGCGTTCCAACTTTATAGTGGACGCCTCGTGAACTTTCAATTCTTGTTTTTTAATTGAAAAATATGCATACACCAGGTTTACATTTTACCCTTATAATCTTTTCAAAATATTAGCTATTGATACTTTCGAAAAGTCATAAATTAGACGAGGATGAAATGAAAATCTATTTCAAGGCAAAATGGCATATATATATATATATATATATATATATATATATATATATATATATATATATATATATATATATATATATATCCGATAGCTTGGATCCTCGGGTTCATGAGGGTAAAGGGATCTCACTCATAAAACAAAATATGTATTTTTGATTACTTCCCTTAGATTTTTTTTCTTATCGCTTTGTTGTTGTTCGATGTTTTACTGCGACAAGTGTACCTTTTTACGGATTCAGATTACACCCCTCAAACATAATTCTATCATCATTTAAACAGTTAATTTTTCAGTACTTGTCGTTCAATGGAATAAAAACTTACTGATGCCCCAAAGATTTAAACTGATAATTCCATTATTCACTTTAATAATACAAGAAGATTTTGAATGAAATAAAATAATAGATAATTGAATTAAAAAGCACTTAGAGTACACATACATCACCAACATTATCGTCACTAAAAACTTGTGGAAAATCAGTTTATATATACCTACAATGCAAGGGAGGTAACTGTAAAAAAATCCACGATCGGCCCCAAAATTGAATAATTTTTTACATAGCCGATGGCTAGCCATATGACAAAATATCATTTAGAAATTTTGGAGATATCGGAGATAGGACTCACAAGAGAGGATACATAAATATATGAAAAAAATCGAAGAATGTCGCTCAGTCTAAAAAAAATGAATAAATAAAATTTTTGGATCGGCCTCAAAATTTAACTAATTCTTCCTTACCCAATGGTCTTACCTTCCAGAAAATTCAATTGAAATTCATGGATAAATTTTGGATAAAGTGTGTGCACGTATAGCAACGATGCAGTGACTGTAAAAAAAAAATTCTGTATCCGCCCTAAAATTTAATAAATTCTTCCTTAGCCCACTAGTCAATCCTCCTCAAAATTTTATCGAAATTTATGGCGAATATTTGAAAATCGAGTGTACAATCAAACAGTCAAACAGTTGAGAATACAATAACCAACCAAAGTCGTTGGTAGAGATTAATTGATAAATAAATGAATCCAACAATTTATTTTACTGGACTAACAAGCGGAATAAATTGATGTCCAAAAATAGAATTGATGGAACAGAAAGATCGATTGATAGCATTCAATTTTTTTAAAAGAGAATTGCTTCAAGAAAAAGCAGAAGTAAATACATAAATTCATATTATATTGTTTTTATTATCATTTTTATCAATTTTTCTACTGCTTACTTTCATCTTGATTGTTGTTACTTTTTATTGCAACTAAACTCGGTTTGGGTTCCCTTCAGCAATGAATAAAAAATACTAACAGTGCAGATCGGAATGTATTCCAGGTGAGGATCGAACTTGCTAAAAACCTGACCAAGGTTCACAGGAGTACCTGCAGAAAATTTTATAGATTATGTTGATTAGTGTTTACAATAAGCTGTCACATACGGACAGAAGGACGGACATTTGGTGAATTATGTTATTTTATTATTATTATTTCAAAATATCATTCTGCCTTCAGTATAACATCAACTACAACAGTTTTTTTTTCAACATGAGATATTTACGCGCTGACTCTGTCCATACCGGGTCCGTAACATTTTGCCGATTCAGATTATTAAGCGTTCATTTACTGGACGCCGATTGGTCGATTCTGAATTACACGAAAAGCAAAGGAAGATAATTCGGAGGTCTTTCTTCCATGGTTTATAATTTACAAAAACACTGGTTGACTTTTTTTTCCTTAAATCAGTGCAATAGGGGTATGAGTTAACGATTTACGGGGAAAAAGCATAGTAAAATTTGTAAATGTACTTTTTATTTACGATAAGGTTCAGTTTTTATAAAATATATCATGCATGAGATTTATGAAGAAAGAATGATTTTTTTATAACAAAGGAGTATATTTCACACATATAATCGATTATAAAAGATATTATCATTTTCCAATAAATTAAATTTTCAAAATGAGTGAATAGATTCCATAGTTCGTTTGTTAGTTTTGAAAAATGAGAAGAAAACAATTGAAAAGAAACTCATTATTCAGCAATGAAAAAGTTAACGAGAATAGAAATTGTGGCTAACTAAACAGCAAACTAAAAAGAATTGCAATAAATCAAAAAGTATGATAAATATTAGTAAAATTCAAAGAGATTTTGAGGTCTACTTATTTAATTGAAATAGGTGTAATTTAAATAGACAGTCTTATATATAACTAAAAATCGTAATTTGAATAGTCTAATACATATAACTAAATATAAATTAATAAGTAGACAGTCTAATAAATATAACTCAAAACTTTTTTTTTATATTTGCTGAAAAGTACCAAACGTTGAATGATAATGAATCGATCAACATTTCTTCTAAACGTAAAACATAGGTAGTATGTCGAAACAGCCATTGCCGAATGAGCAGACGTTGAAGTGAGTCGAATACCGAATTGGTTTCGCAGAATAGAATTTTTTTACTAGATTTTTGTAATTGAGATATATCTACACGACTTTTCAATGAGGAATTTCCGCCTTGCCAGGTATGACTTTTCAATGAGGAATTTCCGCCTTGCCAGGTATGGTTTGAAAAATTATCCTGAGGTAATTTGTGCTCTGTATTTCTTGGTCATTTTTTCGGTTTTTTCTATCCCATTTCATCTTACAATATTTTTATACAGTTGCACGGGAATTATTACATCAAGCAAAAAGCTAATGCAATGTTGTATTTTTATCCTCTATAACTTGTAAGTGTATCTCATTTAAAACCTTAACAATATTTTTTCAAATTCATAAAATAAATATTAAAATCCCTCACAGATTTTTTTTGTTTGTTTAAAAGAACCAAGAAAATAAGACCGTAAATGAGATTTGTTAGATTATATCTACGTTAGGTTTTGTCATTAGTCGATTCAGAAATCTTTAATTATATCTATAAATGGGGGGGGGGGCAGGATCAGTTTTTATGAAAATACAAATGGCTTCCTTCGATGGCGTCACAACAGTATAGAAGTTAAAGGGCGAATTTTTCAATTTCTCCGTTCTCAGACCAGAAACGAGATGAAAATCTAGCAGCCGATTATCCTGGATCCCTCTTCTCTGTCATTACTTTAGTGGATCGACATCAAAGAATTGAGATGAAAATTCCTCGTATCAAACGTATAGAACCTTCTGTTATTCATTCTCTTTATCGAGATAATTTTTTCAAATCGAACGTACATCATTGGAACTTCGTCTGCGTTTCTTTACATAGATCTGCAGACACCAATATCGGAGAACACAAAAAAGGGAGATTCAACAAGTCTTACATGAACATTATTCCTGCCTTTCAAATTTTAAAGAACAAATAAAAAAGGCATGACCTTTCTGTGCGAAAATATTGCTCTAACTAAGCAGAGACGTGAACACAAATTCTTTTGCAGGTTTTATCCTCCTCTCGGTTGGTATTTTTATTTTAACTTTGAACAAATAACTGTCATGAAATGAATAATGAAAAAAACTAATCATCAAACTGTTCGATTTAATCAGAGTTTAGCTTACATATTCATGTCTGCCAGAAATGTATAAAAATTGCCTTCTAAGAACGCAGTTTATTACGTCGTACATCTTTTTTCTCGTTTCTTCTTTGTTGAAAATAATGATTAAAGTATATATGTTAACTTCGAAATTGTTTTTGTCTTTTCCTTCAACCTTTTGAAATGTATACCCTTTCTTCCTGTTGAGCGCCCACTGAAAAGAGATAAATCTCACAAAATAGAGATGCAGCCTCCCCCTTTATAACGCAGTACGTGATAATGGGGTTCGTGATATGACATAGGTGGATGGTGGACTTCAAAATATTAAGCCAGCCTCAAAATAACTATATCTAGCTACAAAATAGCTAATCTGGCAACTGTCCATCGTGGTACGGTAATAACGAGGTTGCCTTTTTAGGGCCCCAGAACCCGCATTATTACCAAGCAGGCGTACATTCCTCTCTCGCGCGCTTCGTCAAGTAGGGTTTGGTTTTATTTGCCCGAGGTGATTTGGAGTGGCCGTTCTGGCGTCAAACCTAACTTGGCATAAGTCAATTAGGCGTAAGCCCTTTTAGAGACTGACGTCTTGGCTTACGAAAAAAATATTTATTGATTCATCATCATTAAAGGTGAAACATTAAAAAGCTTAGAAACTGTAAATTTGACTTCATTGAAAAACTATTTTTGTGCCGTAGATAAAACTTAAAGTTAAAAAGATTCAAAGCTATCAAAAGTTTCACTTTTGAAAGATGATGTGTCCATCAACATTTTTCTTCCTAAGCCAAAATGTCAGTCGACAAATGGGTTACGCTGAAAGTGATAACGCCTAACCGTTCGCGCCAAAATGCTCTCGCCAAATCGACTACGCCAAATAGTCCCATTCTAGTCACCCGTTCGGCCACTGAGGCTTCTACCACTACTGCTGCTGCTGCTGCTACCTATGCAGCATTCATAAAATCAGACTGTCGTTAGCTACAACGAGATATAAAACAATAATTTCAACAAAAAAAACCTTTAATGCAATTAAGGGTTTAATTAAGACGATGTAGACTCAATACTGGTAACCTTCGGGCATTACAATGAAGTCTAATCGTCTTAACACTTTAATTAAAAGTTATCAGCTCAAATGTTGATACACATCTCTCTCTCTGAAAGAGAATAAATACAACACGACACAGGATCGAAATAATTCATAACAAAATTTATTCTAAGTGTAGACGAATTAAAGGAAATATACGTGTAAAAGCCAACTATATATGTACGGTGTACCGTAAAAGTACAAAAAAGGAAATGTCGAGGCTAGCAAAAAAAAAAAGGTTTATCATTGAAGTATGGACAATATCAAAATACCTACATTGTAAGAAAAATAAGAGACGAAAGTTCATCTACAACTTGATTCTACTGTTAAATTCAAAGACCAGTTTTCCAACCAGGGCTGCCAAACGCCTCTCCCTCCAGAGAACAAATCCCGTGTTCCAAGAAACCCAGAGTTTACACAACAAAACAAAAGGTAACATATAACTCATATAAAGGCAGTTTTTGATGCGAATTATTTATTGATAAAGTATTATTATAAATGAGTGTTATAGGAAATTGATCTTTATAACTATTCTTTGAAATCTTCATGAATTGAGACCATTTCGTCTTAATAATTAGCTGTTCCGAGTCTCACAGAATATATTTGGTATCTTCCTGAATATCTCTCTTTTGACTCCCATGAAATCTGTTAGGGTGGTAGAACTGTCGAAATGGCCATAAAATCAGATAATAATTGATATTTCGGCTGATCAAGACTATTTTTGATATTCTATAATTTACATCAATATTCTAGAATTTTTATGTTTTCAGGAATGCAGTTCATTTGGAAGCTCCTCCATTCATGACCAAGGTCATTCAATTTGTTTTTAGTAAGAAATATTTTATATCTGTATTTGACTGTTTACATCCAAATTCAGGTTCCTGCAGCCACTCATTTTTTTTTTGAAAGATTGTACAAACCATGTTTTTCTTTTTTCCCTTGACAGCGTAACTGTACGACGACCCAGACCATACAACGTCGGGGCTGCCAAAGTCGGTGTATTCGTATAAACTTGGCACTATTTTCAATCAGATGGATTTGACAGAAAAAACGTGAGATTTGTAGCAGATTTGCTATGCAGTAAAACCATTTGACTCCTAAGTGATAAGCGAACGAGTCACGAATACTAATGTAGTTCCCTGTATCAAACTTATTGAATGAGAAATTTTAACAGTTGGTTAGAGACAGCAGAGAGCGTAACTTTTATGATGAGTGCATAAAAAGAACATTTCGGAGTCTAAGGTAGAAGTTTTCAGTTGGATATCAAAAGGCGAAATGAGGAAAAATCTCTTGTTTCACAACGTGGGAATAAATTCGACGAATCTCATGTATAGAAAACCTCAGATCTAGGTTTCAAACCCAGCATTGGTTTCCAACATTATGACTAAAAACATGATTGCTAAAAACTATTAACAATATTTTCTAGTTATCACAAGAACACACAAACCAAAATCGACATTAACGATGTAATGAATTTTAGAAATATTATTGTTAACCTGGATTAGGATCAATTTTCCTAACTAAATTCAGTACTTTTTTGGCGCAGCCACTTGCGCACTGACGTTTTGACACGACTATTTTGGTTGCCAAATCTATCTCGACTTCAGCCTATTTGGCAACGGACATTTTGGCGCTAATAACATTTTCATTTGTGAATCAGTCAACACTTTTTAGTCCCAAGTCTGGCGTCAAATCAGCTGGCGCCCAAACAGCAGTGTCGAAACGTCAGCGTCCAAAGAGCTGCGCCCAATCGTCCAATTCCGTCCCACATTCCTTTTTTTTTTTGCTCTTCTTATTAAGAATTACAAGAAAATCTATTGTTACTTGACTTCTTTATTATTCTCTCAATGACTTGTCAGATAGATGAAGACGATTATATTTGTGAAAAGAGCATATCCACTGAAAATTATCAAGCGAAAATATTGAGTGAATTAACTTCAATATCCAGACATTTATTTTAAGTGACCCCCATTTAAACACGGTTAGTGTATCATTTGGCCTAATCGGCGTAAATAGAATAAACAATTAATGAAAATGGTACTGCAGCAGGAATCGAACCTGCGAACGACAGATAGCCGCTTCAACGTTGCGTCAATCTTTCCATTGAGCTAAACAGCCTGGCTCAAGTAACTGGCAAAATCTCCATATTCTCTTACTATCTATATCTGCTTTATTGTCTATGAGTTACCAGGAAATATCACACAACAGATTAGGTTGTTATCTCTATGTATGTGTGGTGAGTTCAGCGAATGTGCAGATAAAGGTTTGGCCTGTTGTTTTCTAGGGAATTGTGTTTTGTTCTTTCTAACTAAATGACCGGAGATAATCTTAATTAACTTTCACTGCGGAAGTGATGTGTGCCTATTATAAAGATAAAAAAAAGCAATGCAAGGACGTTGGTTGTCGGTTTCACAACGTGAAGCAGTAATAGACTGGAGAAGACTCATATTGTGAAAATAACAATACATAAATCTGATATATATTTTACACAGGAAACGATTATTATTAGTTCATTGGTTACCAACGTGGAGGGTCATCTGAGTAGAAGCAAACACTTCTTGATCAGGCCTACTCACCGAAGGTAATGGGCTTGGAAGTTAGAACCTTAGAGAGGCTAGCAATAGAAGTTGTGTTTATTTTACAGTAATAAGTGATACATTTTAATAAAATGAATGTCGGTGATATCAACAGAATTGCCTCCAAAATATAATCTAATCGTATCATTTTATCCCGTTTTCTGTACTGTAATAGTGGCAGCGGACGCTAATATGGCTACCAACCGACTTTTTCACAAGTAGTTCTTGGTTGAAGCTCCATGAAATCCTCAAAAGAAGAGGAAATCAAGCGAAAAAAAATCACTGTAGGGTGACTGGCTATCGGTAGAGCAAACCCAATCTTCTTGAAGACAAAAAAATCCCATTAGTCCTGAAAATAAGGTTATACGACCATACATCCCCGGATAGTCACCTATGGAGCTGAAACATGGAACCTAACCAAAAGATTCGCCCTCAAACTGAGAACCGTGCACAGGAGAGAATCATGCTCAACATCTCACAGAGAGATCGCAAGACATCACAGTACATTAAAGGAAAAACAGGAGTCAAAGATATCATAGAATCCCTAAGGAAACTCAAATGGCAATGGGTTGGTCATGTAGCAAGAATGTTAGACAACTGCTGGACATCATAGCTCACATCGTGGATCCCAAGAGATCATATGCGAGAGATGAATATGTCCGGAAAAAAAATAAGATGGTGTAACGAACTAGGCAAGTATAGAAAGTACTGGCCCCGTGACGCCCACGATAGAGAGGTCTGGAGAATCTTGGGAAAGGTTTATGTCCAACGACGGAAGCTAAAATGAAGACGATGATCAAAAGGCAAGTCGAGGAAAGTTGTCGGTTTCATTATATAATTGATTATAGATGGGAGAAGACTGAAAAACAGCCACGCATTTAACAAGAATCTAACAATATAAGGAGCTTTCATACAAACTGTTTTGTTCATTTACTTGTTTGGTTGTTTATTTGCGCACAAACGGAATTATCCCATTAGTTGATTTACTTTTCTATTATGGTATCACAATAGAAATTACGTGATAGAAACTCTTGAGACTTCATGTTTGATCATTACATATTGAAATGGCTCGAGATCAGTTGAGACTTCAGAAAAAAAACTGAATATTAAGATACTTGAATGATCAAAAATAAATACGTAATAAGACAGCTTTAGGCTCCTTAATGTTGATCCATACATGAATAACCCCGTCATTTCTTACAGGTATATTCTAGTAGTAAGATGATGGTTATGATTGGTGCACAGTTTGTAAAATTAGGAAATGTTGTGAATTAGGCAAATAATATTTGAATACTTCTGAAGATTTTTAGAACTAATTAGTAAAGTCTAAACACGACTCAGCTCTGAGCCATTCTTTTTGCTCTTCTCACATGAATTCCAAATACACCCCCTAATGTATTGAAATTGCCCCACTGTGGTGGGAATCACTAGTCTGAACCCACTGGGAGTAACGGTCATTCATGACTCGGCCATTTTGAATGGCCAGAATTGGCTAAACTTTTTTGAGTGGCCAAAATTGGGTAGATTTCATTTCCTCTTTTCTTTGAATACGTCCCAAAACTCATCTCTCTCTCTCTCTCTCTCTTTCTCTCTCTCTCTCTCTATATATATATATATATATATATATATATGTATATATATATATATATATGTATATATATATATATATGTATATATATATATATGTATATATATATGTATATATATATATATGTATATATATATATATATATGTATATATATATATATGTATATATATATATATATATATATATATGTATATATATATATATATATGTATATATATATATATATGTATATATATATATATATATATATATATATATATATATATATATATATATATATATATGTGTGTGTGTGTGTGTGTGTGTGTGTGTGTGTGAGGAGAATAGATTGTGTATCCAACAGGATGTTGTGAAAAAAGTTGACAACGAAAAAAGACTTGGGACCAATTAGTACATCACGAATAATTAATAAAATGTGATTGCATACGTATGTTTTACCCGTATAGGGCTTCATCAGAGCTTGGAAGCAAAAGTTTGTTTTAGAAAGATGGTGAAAACTACAGAAATGCCCGGATGGTAATAGAGTAAAGAAAATGTGTTGGGTATAGGGTTTTATTACTGTATATTCGAGGAGTAAGTTCGATAAAGGTAGGATTTCTTGGGAAGCGGATGTTCTTTTTACTAGGAAAGATTGTCTTGGATTGGGAAAATGAGAGTATCTCGATGATGTGTTTGATGTGAGAAAGACTAGGGGTTTAGGGGAAATCATGAGATGGTAAAAAAACATGTATAAAAATGTGTATATGAGTGGGAAAAAATGGTTTAGAATGATACTGGGGCGTATGTTTAGCCAGCATCGAATGTGTGGCCGCCATTTGTATGAGGTGTTATCTTATGTTGTTTCACGACTAATTTTGCTCGTGGTGGAGCCAATTGATGAGGGCCTAGACGTAGCATCCTGTCAATCTGCAACAACGGCCTGGTAGTTGGGCAACCGGCACGGACAGTGGGCAAAGCAGGTGGGAGTGGGGACGTGATGAAAGGGGTAGGGCACCAAAATAAATTTTATTACTCAGAGAAATCATGCATATCTTGTATTACCTGGTACTAAGGTAATACTAAGTGTGCCTATTGTAATTATAAATCATGATCATTTTTTTTTTCGAAATTGTTAGGCTGGTTTGGTGCACTTTCATGACACATGGTACACAACGCAGCTACATATACATGTGTGTGTGTGAGTGTGTGCATATTTGGAATTCTCCTAATTGTTTCTCAACGAGAACAATTATTTATATTTACACACGTATACATACATATAAACATATATATATATATGCATTCACACACACACATATATGCATATGTATGCATATACGTATATATATATATATATATATATATATATATACACACACATAGGCATACATGCATACACATGCATACAATCATGCATACATATACTCACATATACATATATATATAACGTTGTTCAATGCATCGTAACAGAAACAAAAATGCCATGATATCGAAATTATCATTACTATTATTATTATTATTATTATTATTATTATTATTATTATTATTATTATTAATGATGATGATGATCATGATCTCTTGACAAATAAAAACGTTGATAATTGCTAATAATTATGAATTCTCTGGTGACATTTGACAATTCCTCGTAAATTTGGAACGTTTGTGTTGGTTGTGTCGTAAACGTGAATGTGTCGGGTCCAACTGGCAGGCTGAACAAAGAATGGTTGACTACGTTAACGGGTTGGTCCAGGGATTCAAAATATGACAAAATGCGAAAATAGTCTTATGACTGGACAAAAAATAGATTTTAACAAATGTTTGCAACAATTTCAAGTTTGAAATATTCGGTCATATCAACTCGCATGTAATGTAACACTTATTTATTTTTTTTATTACGAAGGATCAAGGCTAGCGCAAGTGTTTCATGCACCCTAGGCGAGACTAATTGGCGCCTCCTGTTTAATTCGAACGATAGACCTTTCCGTCTTGAGCGACCGCCTATTTTCGCCTAATGGATGGGTCGGCCATGTTAAGGAGAGAGAGGTAGACGGGCGATTGATTTATAAGGGATTTAAAGATACGTCAAATTAGATAATATTAATTTCGTTTATACAAGCTGAATCTGCAGTTCAGAGGATGGAGTTCCCGTTAGTTGTAATCAATCATATGAAACTAAAACGTTGCCAAGAATTATTTGTAAAATCTCACCGATCTCTTACTATTGACGGCACAAAAATCTTGGCGATAAAATTAACTTTCATGCTTACTTTAGCTCTATTTAGTAGCAGAAGTAAAAGTAGTTAGTGTTATATCAAATCAACGCTAGTTGACAGCAAACTAAGACACGTCATGATGATGTCATGGTGACGTAATTTCGGTTACGCTAGGATCATTATTAAAAGGACTAGTTTATCGATACCGTCAAAAATGACGTCATATATGAAATATATGGATACACAATGCATCCGCTCCTAAATTCAGCTACGTCATCCTTACCCCGTTCCTTATAGTCCAAGCATCTTAGGCAAAAATGGAGATCGACCTCATACAAATAACAACATTTTTAAAAAAAACTCTGAATGAAAGGAAAAAAAAGGCTACAAAAATCCAAAATGGCCGCCATTTGCCCTAGTGAATCTATTTCGAGAACCAGACACTGTATTTAGTCGGTATTAGGTAGGTGTATTGCTCAAGGCCTAAGAAAGTGCAGAGTCGAGCCGAATAATTGCATGATTTCTGAAAGTGACATCATAACTTTAGAATCATACAACATATCCACATGAAATTATATGTGTGTACTATGGGGGCCCACGGACATGTCTCTAGCAAGTTAGTTCTTTTTTAAATTCCTCACAGAAATGTCAATAAAGATAGTTCAGGGTCTGTGTTCGCGCTCACATCAATATAGTCCATTTGAATTTTGTACAAAATAGGATTAAAAAATGTAAATAATTTGACATGACATAACGTGGGAAAGATAGTTTCATCAGCTTTCCATCAGAGTATCTTGGAAATTTGTATCTGCAAAAAACGTGAAAGTAGGTATTGAGCATTTCACAAGGAGCTTTTCGGTAACTATGTAATTCATGGGCGACAGTCAATGGACAGTAGATTCATTTGTAGGTGGAGATATTTACATGTATGGGATACATCACACTAATCTATCTCACTCTGGCAAAAATCATCATTGTCTTCAGCGTTTTAATCTATCTTACGTATAATCAAAGTTTTTGACTGAGTGTTTTTGTTTTGTAGAAATCAATTCGGTGTAAAAAGTGCAATTCTTTGTGGTGGGGGAAGTGTTCATGCCTCTAATTAGTCAACAATGATTTTTATTAGTGGGGTTTCGGGCATCTAATTTGCCGTTTAAGTGTTTGTAGACTTCAAGGGAACTGTTGTCGCTGTTGTGAGCTGAGGACGCCCGCCGTTCAGTATACTTTATTTTTTGGCAACCGGAAACAAAATACCATTCGACCAATTCAGTTTATGTATTTACCCATTTTTTTTATTTTATTTACAAAACAAAAGTCTATGTCATTTTTTACGCTTTGTTCAACGAAAACATTAATGAATTATACAAATATATATTTGTCTTTTTTGTAACTATTGAAAACAATAAAAATTTAGGGTGATGTTCGATGAATGAATTTTCCTATGAGAAGGTTATTTTGTAAGAAAAGATCTTTCTTTTCAAGTCTATCTCCCCAATTTTCATGTTATAATTTACTCAATCAAAATTCGATCCTGCGACCTGCTTTTTTTCCTGGATTGGAAAAAAATCAAATGCAAAAAAAATAAACTATTTCCTGTTTTTCTTTTATTTATGTGGTTAGTATAACTGAAAGTTATTGTAAAAGATAAAGAGCATTTTGCTAAGCACAAAGTACTTTATATAACCAAAATCCGCTCGTTAGATCAAAATGGAAGACACAAAAACAGTAGTCAGAGTAAAATTAATTCATTTCATTTTTCAAGTCATTGTTTCTCAATGCGGACCATCACATTATTAAGAAATTGATATACAATCCGACAGAATAATCACAAATGTGTTAATTTATTTTAAACTCTATCTAAAATTACCTCCCGTTATTACAAGGTGAATGTGTTATTTGGACTAGACAATGAAAATAGAATAAACAATTGTTAACCGTGTAATAACGGTGGACTTTTCATACAGTGTTTCAAATAGTGCAACGCATTTTCAATAATTCTGTCAGATCATGCATCTATTTCTAATTATCATAATTGTCCACGTTGAAAAAACAATTAAGCAGATATTGACAGTGGATGAACAAGATAGGATTCGGATATAAAACAGATATTCAGCCCCCGACTTACTAGCGGGCTGTTTAACTCAAAGGTAAGAAGGACGCTTCTTGCAGCTTCCCATTTCTTTAATTGTTTATTCTATTTAGTGTTGATACATACACAATTACCTCCCTTATATTGTTATCATATTTCCACACCACATGATGTCACCAAAATCTCATAACTGCTCGCTCGATATCTCTAAAAGTTTACAATGAATTCCAATAATATTTTGATAAAGTGTGTACCATTAATTACCTGCCCTACATCTAACTTATTTTTTCTGTAATTATATTCTTGGGGCATAATATGAATACCCAAATGCCATTGTTGTTTTTTTTTTTGGGGGGGGGGTCTATGAAAACTGTGAGATCCATTCTGCTATCATACATTTCGAGAGGAAAGCCAAAAGACGGGGCTTTCAGAAAGATACCAATTACTCCAATTGTGGTACCAATTATCCCAAATTTGGTACCAATTACCCCAGATTTGGCGTCGGGCTCATGCATTACATTAACTTGTCACAATGTAATATGTGAGCTTTGAATTCCGAACGAGATTTTTCGGCGGGTGATGTATGGAGCTGATGTGTTCAGGTTCAAAGTTTGATCCAGTCATTTTTACCATTAGTTCATAAATATTCGCATTTCACAAAGCATAACAAACATTGACCCATTTTATTTGCAGAAAGAGTTACTTGGGCTTAGTACGTCAATGGTCGACAGTTCTCAGTTATTGTAACGCTTTGACTGACTGGAGGGAGGGTTTAGAGCGTTGGGGCCGGGGTAGCCTCTAAATAACAGACTCGATTTGTGCCAAATCAATTCCTGGGTAAGAAGAGATCTTACGTAGAAGAATGACCAAGGGGCAAATGCGATATCGTGGTATGAGGGCCAGACGTCCGGCTTCTGACTGGACAATACAGCTTCTGATCGCTCTGTCCTCCGTCCGGTGCAATTTCAAGCCGGACGTTCCTCCTCCGTTGATTTGTTCTCCTTTTTAAGTGTCTGACTAAAAACATATGAATTACAATAGATATTCTTGTTGAAGTGAAAATGGAAAACTAACATTAACGTATTTTTATCATACATGGATGCCATGGTCAATTTTTTTTCATCAGTCGCCGTTGTCAACAGTTGATAATCCGCAATGTCAACTACCGATAGGCTGTCTGCTGTCAATATGTTTGACAGGGACAGTCTGCCCAAGTCTTCTCTTTTTTCCAGTCAGCAACAGTTAATTACTGGGTGGCGACTATTTAAACGAAATATCCCACAGGATCCCAGGCTTCTGAAGGGTCTGCTTGCAACTCAACAAGTTCAATGACCTCCGGGAGTAACTTCGCAGACGTGCCAAGCATCCTAGTAATTGCATTGTTCTCTTGTTATTTTCTTTGAGTCCAACTCTCCTCCACGATTTTTGTTGAAACCGGGTTTCTCCAGCATTTTTGTAAGAGAGAAAATCACACTTGACGTTCATACTTGTTGATAAATTCTTACATCGGATAACTGAGTTCTCTCTCTCTATTTACCTTTTCTGTTGAAAAGAATTATCTTATCCATAGAGAGTGAGTAGGTTCTGATATTTTCATTTTCACTTCGATGTGCTGACCTTAGTTTAAGGGGGGAAAAATGCAATGATTTGTGTTGTGTCATATTGTGTTGTGTGTGTTTATTTTCATCGAAATATAGTGCCAGGAAATGCTAAATGAAAGGACCAAAATTAAGAAATAAAAATAAAAACACTCCTGGAGCTCACAGCATCCCAGGTGATATACTCGCTTACTACTTCGTTCGCACGAATGATGTCTTTCGTATTTCATACAATATCACTTCAGTGGCCTTGGCAATTATGACTTCGCGATGCATCAGCAACGATGTTATATACGAGAACCGCGCGTGAGAGTAGATAGTCAGTATTAAGAACATTTTTCCCGATCCCCACCCCAACGGCCTTTGTGCTAGTTTTTGTTTTGTTTTTTTATTCACTCTCTTTCTCTTCCTGTTTGAGATATAATATTTTATTATCATTACGTGGCCAGTGAGGCCGAAAGTTTCTTTCAACGAGCAATACCCAGCCGTCGTTACGGATAGAATGATTGTTTATAAGCGCTCGCTGATCGTCATACTTCAAACCATATACAGGAACAAGAGAACATCAACAGATTTTTTTTTTTGTAGCTTTATTTCTTCTTTCTTTCTGAAATTGTGTAAACTTCATTTGATTTTTGATTGACAAAAAGGAACATTAGTTAGAGAGGGGGCACTACTTTTTCTATCTTTTTTCGTAAAAGTTGTTTGTTACTTGTAAATCTTATCAGCTTCCATTAGATTATAGCTCTTCGAATCTTCCGTACTGTGAGAGAGACGTCACTGTTACGTTGAGATATTTTACGAGTACACTGTACTTGAAATAAAAACCACTTTACGACGTTGGAGGACTTCGTACTTCCTTGCTCTACAACCACTGCTCATCCAGCCTTTATACAGTCGTTGGACATGGCGGCTACTTTGTTTATTATAAAAATTCCCGTAGAAGAAAGTAAAATAGTGCCCGATTGTTCAGAGAATAACAAGAAGGACCTTATTAATATAAAAAGTTCAACAAATATTCACCTGATACATAATTCCTTTGAAAGTACCGACCTTGAAACTGATGCTCGAAAAGTACTGGAAAATGAAGAATGTAATTGTACTCCCTCATTAAAAGTTAATACTACTAAAAATACCAAAACTAATGAGCCCAATACACAAAATGAAGATAACACTTCATCTGAGAGGAATGAGACAACGGATACTCTGCTTGATAAAGGCCAGTTAAGACATGCCGATTCCGAGTCAATAATATTTTCAACACCACAAAGTGTAAACAAAAAAGAATGTCCAAACCACGAAAGGACCGAAGAAGAAATTTATGATCCAATAGTCGAAAAACTTGACGATCCCACATCTCCTGAAGTAACTATGTTGGACTTCCTAACAAAAGAACCTCTTGAAACGGTGAGTAGTATAAATAAATCTAAGCCCCATCCCACACTTGTGGATTTTAATTACGGATCTTTGTAATTAATTATAGTCATAAAGGGTTTGGGTAAAATTAATTCGATGTTTTTTTTTTTTGTTTTCTAAATGTCTTGAAATGAATAGCAGCAATTAAGAGTGTGAAACTATACAATCGGGACCACCTTCCTGAAACTTCACAATAAACATCAGTTTGTTTTGGGGTTTGTTTTTGTATATTTTTTTTTTCGTTTTTGTTTTGTTTTTTAATTTAGTCTGATTACTTTTTACTTTACAGCTAACGTTATGCTACTTCCTAGCAATTAAAATCAAAATAGAAACATCAGAGATATTGAAATTATTGCAAAAACATTTTTTTTTTAATGTTTATTCGTGTGATTTTGATTTTCTAGTTTACGTGCGCAGCAGTTTTTTTACCTACATTTTGAGAATCCACTAAAAATTCTCCAAGATTTCATACACTACAGGTGCATAAAATATTAACCATATCCCTTAATTCACGTCCAGTTGGCCGTGTACCCTGACGCAAGCTAAGCTTTTCTCACAATCGCAAACCAGAGCAAATGCGATTTTCAAAGGGTTCCTCAGTCTTGGCCAGACCAAATTGTAAATAAATAATGCACAGATTCTCTCTCTGTTACCTGCGCCCGTAAACTAGAAGATTGTTTCCGAAACTACATTCGGCTTCATTCTCTCAATGAAGTGCCAGTATCAATGAGCGTGATAATAAATTATATTTGAGAGAAAAAAGATTGCAAGTCTTGTTTCGGATTTGATGATTTTGTTCCTTTTTTTTTTTTTTAATTATTTCTATTGTTTATTAATGTTAGATATTTACGAAATTGCTTCGTTTTTCTACTAATTATTCGGAAAATTACTTTCGTACGTTCATTGATTTTTTTTTTCTTTTTTTGATTGTAATTGAGAAATAATCATTGAGAAAAACAGTATTCGGGTTTCAGAAATACCTTAAAAATCGCGGGGAAACCAGTCCAATCCCATGTAAAATCACTCATAAAGAGGGTGACATAAATGTGTTCATCTAGCCACACCTAAATCGTACTACCATTACATAGGTAGTATTTCTCGTGCATTTCGGATTTCCCAAAAACTATAGGATGCACAAACAAACAAACAAATAAAAATGCCTTTTATTCGTCACATAGGACCAATATATATTTTTCTTAAATTAAACTGTACAAATAATAGTTTTAATTGATGATAATAATTTATTGATAACACCCGTGGCTTAAAAAAATAACATGTATGAAATATTCTCATTGCATTTGTTACGTAACAAATGCAATGAGAATATACGTAAGATATTTGCATTGGAATGAGTTAAGAGGATAGCGATCTGTTTACCCCAGACTGTTCTTTTATTCCTTTGTTCTTATTAATTTTTCTTTTTTTTCTTCGAATCCTGTATTTCATCACGACATTGGAATATGAATGAAATTTTCTTTCACTAATTGAGTTGCAAGAATGAAATTCTATTTTACTACATCAGTTGCGTCCCTTGCCGTGACAGAAGACATCTGCACATTGTTAATTATTATTTGTGTAAATGATTTAAGATTAGGAAAATAAAAAATGACTAGGAAAAATCGGAAAAAAAATCTCATGTATGCAATCAGTTAGACCTTCGTTTCTTTCACAAGTTTTGCTGTAAAAAAAACTTTTCGAATTTAAAATTCATTTTTTTTTCGGGGGGGGGGGTCTATTTGCACTAACTATAATATTAAAAGTAAGCCGCTACTTCCCATCCGTGGTATGAAACTACGGCTTCGAAGTATTCAGTTACTTTGTTAGGTTTTTACTATGCTTCTTTGGTGTTAGTAAATGTTAAACAAAGACGTTGAAAATTAATTCTTTCGTTTTTCCGACGAATTTCAAATTTTTGAGAATAATCAAATTTTAGCGTACGTTCAAACACAGTTATTTAAAAAGATGATTTTTTTTTCTTTAATGTTAACCATATCCCTAAGCCTAAACCAGCGTTTCCCAACCTTTTTACTCTTGGGGAACCCTTGAAATAAATTTCATGTCTCGGAGACCCCTGCTTAAAATTATTATACAACTTCATGAATCTTTTTATTTCTCTTTCATAAAGTTAAATTTCATGAAATTAACAATTTTTTTCTGATTACTGGTTTAAGTAGAAAATAAATTTTCCTCAAGTTTATTGACAATGCAAAAATAACCATTCTGCAACCATTTTTTTCATCGCCTAAGCACTTAATGAACTCTGGCTTATTGTTTTCATGAAAGTATTCCTACAATCCATCTATCAGCTCGAATACCCTATTAGGATCCTATTCAGCCACTTGATTTCTGTATAGAGCTTGAGATTTCCGTGATCTTAGTTTGAGGTCTTCACACAGCTTATGAAACATTCTGGAGTGAACTGGTCTTCGTTTAATAGAGTTGACCATTTTCGTAGTATCAAAAACGTTTTTCAGTTCAACTTTGAAATCGGTACTTCTCTGTGAGGAAAGAAATATGTTGAGACAATATCGGTATTTCCTTGTTTGGAAGAGAAAAACAAAACCTCTTATTGAGCCAACCATTGTTGGGGCACAACCAGTACAAATTCCAACCAAGTTCTTCCGGGGGATATCTCTTGTTTCCAGGTATGAGTACAAAATACTAAAGAAAATATCTATTGCTTAGCTTGTGTCAGGCAACTCTTTGTATCAGGAAAAAACTTCTTGGAATTCATCCTCATTGACAAATCTTACAAAAGCTTCAACGTGACATTTATTGATATGGATCTGTCGATTGCTCAACCTGGATTGTATCAGTTTAGCACACAAAACCTCTTCAATGTCCTATGACATGTCATCAATCTGTCGACTTATTGTATTGTTTGAAGTGGAACACCTCCAATTTCTCAGACTGCATTTTTTCCCAGCACTTTGCCCTCTATAATCTTACATGCAGCATTATTAGGCTCTCACTTAGTGACTTTTCTTTATCCTTGCAACCGAATGACTGGCTTCTCCCGCCTTTTTGCTGACTTAACTTTCATGTGATTGTATGTTGAACACTTTAGTATATATTTATACATGATGCACATTTAAAGACGAATTTAGATTAACTCGCAAATGTCGGTTAATGGGCTATTTTTTTTCCATAGAGAAACACATATGGGAAAAGAGACGAAGATTTGATTTGTAAAAATATTTTTTTTTATAAATAGAGAGAGCAGTATTATACCGAATTAATACTGAGATTATAACTTTATCTTTTTAATTATTGATGTATTTAACTTTAAGATATTTTATTGTATTAAAAAGTGACGGATATTTTAGTTATTCATTTTTATATCTTTTGATAAACTATATTTCGTTTCCTATATAGAATTTTGACGTGCCTTCGCTTAACCAACAAACAAAAAACAGTTGATTCACGATCTTTTTTTACGTTTTCACGATGCGGCATGTTTCCTTCCAAAGCAAAAACAACTATACTTTTCATAGATCTAAATACTACTATTTTCTTAGCCTTAGGGAAAAGTGCGTGACGACCCCCATAATTTTAGTCAAGATTAGATACAAAACCCTTCTTTTGGCTAGGTATCTAAAACGTTACTGCCTTAGGAGACCCTCTATAAAATCCTTGAACGCACGTTGTCGAACGCCTTCTTGCCCCGGTCTTTGAACCGGTTAACTTCTATCTTTTTGGCCCCTGGCATATCAAGCCGATTATCCTCCTTTACCCTTCACTAAACTGGCGACCGGCGCAATCTTCATTCATTGACCTCGATTATATATATGCATTGTCTTGTCACTTATTTTCATCGATGCTAGTATGCAAACACTGCGACTGCTGTTTTTTGGCGGCCACGCAAATACAGTGTTCATTATTTCGTCTTTTTAGCTCCTTCTTGCACCTAACCTGACTGACTGCCTTTTTATTATCAAGTTTGGTCAACTATACCACTCATTATAACAGGCACAACTCATCAGACTCCATTCGATAGACAAAACGACATTAGACCTTTATGCTACGTGTTCCTTAGATTCTTATTCTTTCCTATATTTCATTTTTACACCTAGGAATAACTTAAACTTAACAGGCCTCTTCTCTTCTCAGCACAATCGAATGTATTAATGTTTCCATCCCATGTATTTCATCTATATTCTTCATTTGTGTACGTTTGTTGAATGCATCTTTTATTTTTCACATCTAAATATTTGTACGTGTCTTTTTACTTTTGTACTTGGTGCGCATGTTCTCTATATATCTCCCTTCCTCCGTCAACGTTTCCAGTGACGAAAATTATCAACTAAAAATTATTTCTACAGATAATGTTGATATGAAAATAATCGTCTTTAAAAACTTGTTTACACTCGCGACTGGTAAGCCATGAGAATTAGTTTTAGGAAACTACAGATAATATAGATATGAAAATAATCGTCTTTGAAAACTTGTTTACACTCACAAACTGGTAAGCCATGAGAATTAGTTTTAGGAAAATTCATCCATTTTCATACGAATTTCTATGAATTCAAAAAACAACTCGCATGTTTAGTCAAATAATCATAGAAAATCCGAAGACTTAGAACCCAGAAAATCTACATGATTTGTTACAGTCTTTCTTTTATTAAAACAATACTAAAATTATTACGATAAAATTAATAGATTTCATATTTCAGAAGTTTTTATCGGCAAATGCCGCTTTTTTTGTCGTGAGTCCGTGGTTCTGGGAACATTGGCAAATTTATGGTCTTCAGTTCAAGATCAAAGCATAGTCACTCTGGTTTCCAGAGATCAGAGCTTGTGCCAGTGCAATGACGTGGCCGATAATGGCTTACGGAGGCTCAGCGTTGCGAAGTGCAAGAGGCCTAGGATTCGTCCTGTGGCCTCAAAGAATTTCTCAGCCTAGTCTTAGGGAAGCAGTACGCCCGGGGCAATACCATCCCATTGCACTAAAAGGTATAGGTTGGGCTTGCACTGACACCTCTGCAACACTAGTTGCAGGGACTTGAGCAGAACTCCCGTTGCTAGGATCCCACATTAACATCGATCTTATGTCATTCGATCTGGGCCACAAAAGTACTGGAAGCCATTGCAGATATTTTTGTGGCAGATTGTCAACTGTTGCTGGCAACAGGAGTTAGTATGCTTGAGTGTAGGACAAAATCTCCCCTAGTTAAAGAGCAAAATAGGACAAAAACCCCTTGGTTAAATTAAAGCATGTCGAAAATTTATCTTATTGGTAAAGGTATTAGATTTTTTTTTACCTGTCCTTGTATTCTGATCACACATTTTTTTTAAGCTTAGCATTTTTGAGGCATGTAAAAATCAAAGAGTAGTATGACACAATATTAATTATTTTTTTATGTGGCCTCATATTCTGATTATACATCCCAAGGCTTGAAATCATTTTGAGGCATCCAAAAATTAAAGAGTATTATTACTACATTCTCTGATTATTCTTGGGATATTTTCGTAAAGTCTGGGGGAAGAATTTGATAATTGATCAAGATATATATTCTCTGAATTTTTTTTTCTTTTTTTAAATTTTCAAAGTAAAATGTAATTCAACATTTACAGATGCTGTTCCAATGATTTTCCCTTAGATTTTCATTTTCAAATGAAATTCACCTTTTATATTTCTTTTTTCTGCACAAGTCCAATGAATTCAAAGATTGTTCTTTTTCAACCCAATCTTTTAATTTACTGAATATCATGAGGTCAAGTTGGAGAAAAAAAAAACAAGTCTTGTCACTTCCTCCCCTCTCATTAAACTACCTTTCTTTTCTGCTCTCGCTCTTCCTAACCTCATAGTACACTACCCAACCTTTTTCCTGTCCTCTCTCTTCGTACCTTTTTATCAAAGTACCTCTCTTCTAGGTCCTCTTCCTTACTACCCTTTTATTGAACTATGTTACCTTTCCTCTATTACTGAAAGCATGACATTCAAACAGAATAGTATAGATTCCAAACGATATCTCTTGACCTATAGTTAGATTTTAAAATAAGAAAGAAGGATAGGACTGGTTAGTCAGTCAAAGAAACTGTCACATCACCATCTTTTGGCAGCATACCGTTTTGGGGTGATCAATCAAAAAATCTGAAAAGGGAATGAATA
This sequence comes from Thysanoteuthis rhombus, assembly GCA_963457665.1. Classification (NCBI taxonomy): domain Eukaryota; kingdom Metazoa; phylum Mollusca; class Cephalopoda; order Oegopsida; family Thysanoteuthidae; genus Thysanoteuthis; species Thysanoteuthis major. The sequence goes on from OY735213.1 coordinate 40,796,612, forward strand.
AATAAGTTATTTCTCTCACCTTTTGTTGGATCACTATAGAGTCCAAATTTTAAAAGAAAAGAGGGATCAACTAAGGGAACAATTTAGCACAAACTCCAGAAAATTCATAGATAGCCAGCCTGCCAGACCCACTTGAATACTGAAGAAACCTATGTTGACAGTTTTGGTTGATAGTTTCTAATTGATCGTATACAGTTCAGACTTAATTCAAAGGAAAGACCATGTATCAAAAAAAAAAAAAAAAGCCCCCTCAGTGGATACTTTTATTCAACCCAAGTAAAATGACAAGTCTGGTTTGTCACTCAATAGAAACCATTCACATGACAACATCTATTGGCAGAATGACGTATTTGGGGTGATCAATGAATTAAATGATAATGACTTGCAGTAAATCTCATAGCAGTAATCACTAGAAAGTCTGAATTTTCTAAAACCAAAGGGGTACGAACTAGGGACCAATTTAGTATAAACTTATATTGTAAACTGATCCCCCCCACGCAGACATTAAAAACCTATTTAGGGGGTATTTTCAAGAAAACATTTCTTGTTGACAGAATAAGGAGTAAATGTTCAAATTTTCAGCCCTCTAGCTCCATTGGTGCAACCTGTACACATTACATACATAGTCAGCCAGCCAAACCAACTTGAAAAAATAGAAATGTATGTTGATAGTTTTGATTGACTGATTCTAATACTTCTTAGTTCTTAGTAGAGCGCTAATTTTTACTTTTTAGTTCTTTCTACATTCATTATAGTCAATTCTCCTTTAATTAGTCTTTAAATACACTTGCAGATAGTATCATGTTGCTAGATACTAACTGCTAAACTGTTCCAAAGAAAAAATAATTAGTGACTATTTGACTTTTGTGACATATGAGACAACTTATCTTATTCTCTTTTTCTGTTTGAATATAGAATTTTAATGCACACACATGCTTTGAGATTGGTCCACTTAATTCATTCGCACAAACATTGTGCAGACAACCATTTTAATAGTAGCTAATTAAGAAAAGCTTTATAAGTTCTATCATTGTCGAAAGAACAGTCAAGTCTATTGTAGAATTACAATTTTTTAATTCAGGCCTCTTCTGTTATGACAGGGTTCGTAATAGCAGTTTGCAATATAACATGGGTGAATGATGGACCCGAAATATCGATCCATCTCCAAAATAGCTAGATCTAGCCCCAAAATAGCTAAATTGGCAAGCCTGATTATTGTGGCTCTGTTGCAACGCTTTCTTGGACCCCAACAGCCATCTCATAATGAGGCAGATAACTGGAGATGCAAGTTTGTAATTAATCTTAACTGTACTTATATTTACTCAGCTTTGGTTGTGATCGGAATAATTGAATAAAACAACTGATATGATTTATTGGTGTAAATCAAGTTATACAGATGATATACAGTTCAAATTGAGGAAAATATTGCTTAAGAACTCTTTAGCAGACAATTACTGGAGAATGATTCGGGGGTTCTCATCCTTTTTCTTCCAGCATACCTATTCGTCTTGTCCGGCAGTGTTGACGTAACCTTTACGAAAGATATACTGTCAGATGTCTGGATAACATAGAAGAGACAATAGACATTCAATTTCACTGATTACTGACTGTTCATTTGCTCAACGCTGATTGGTTGACTCTGAATTCCCCAGAAAATGAAGAAAGACAATTTGATGGCCTTTGTTTCATAGTTTATTATTTACAAAAACACCAGCTGACTTCTTTTATTCAATTATGAAAAAAAAAAAGTGTCTATTGTAGAAGTACTATTTATTTATAAGATTTAGTATTTGCAGTAAATATTGTGTGTAAGATTTATAAAGTAAAAAGAAATGATTTCTATGTACAATAATCAAATGACAAACACCCCTGTGTGTCTGCACACATAAAATCGCACATTAAAAAAAACTTTCTCCATAAATCTTACACATGATTTTTACACACACACTATATATATATATATATATATATATATATATATATATAATACCAATAGCGAATAAGTAGTACATTTACAAATTTCAAAATAGATTCCCCCATCAATCTGATTTTTTTTTTAAATGTAATCTAAGATTCGGGAAAATGATACAGACCCTAATTTACATTACATTTCTAATGAAATGGATGAGCTTGGTTCTCTCCCTCAACTGTCTCAGATTTAGGTACATTTCGGAGAGACACCCCCACATATACCCTTAAATTGACCCTCTTGAACAAAATGTGTTTTAGTTTGTTGTGACTTCATCAAAATTTCCAGTATTTTTACAAACCTTGCATACCCTCATAATTTCTCTAGCAAACCCTTATGGGTACTCTTATCCCCATAATTTTTCTTGAGTATGCCTTTGGGGTACACATACCCCCAGTCAGAGAACTCCTGACCTAAACATTCCGAACTTGAAACACTTTCAACAACTTTGCAATAACTTTTCTATTTTGGCCCAGTGTCTTATAAAATCTCAGTATCAGTGTCCTCATTTATCTTCTTATATTACACAATACAACTTTTTTTTGTTCCTAGGTGATAAGTGTTATTTTCTGGTTATTATTTGATTATAATGATTTCCAATTATTATTCCTTTCAAACCCTTCTTTAGTGACCAGGACAGTGATAAAATGAAATCTATTCATTTCCAATTGGACAATGAGCAAATTTGCTAATTTCTACTCATATAAAGTGAGAAAAACATCAACATATGAATATCACTGTTCCGGTCACAAAAGCAAAGTTTGAAAGGAATAATAGTCATTTTCCATACTTTTTACGCATTAGCAATTAGTAAATAAAACTTATCACCCAGGGACAAAAATCAAAAATCACAATCCATTGTGTTATTGATGAATTCAGGATGACATCAAAATATCCATTTTCAATTTTAAAATAGAACGTATGTATCTTTGACACCATGTACCAATGTGATCACTTGCAAGTATCTTTACAAAAAAAATTAGTAAAATAAATTGAATACCAGAACAAATAACAAAAAACATAATCTAAAATCATCTAAACAATATGGATCTTTTATCTAAAATTATCTGAAAAATACCACCACAAAACTTGGCTGAGGGGGGGGGGGACAAGAAAAAGTTTTTAGATGGTGTCATGCAAATTTTCAAGGCTGTTGCCCAGAAAATGTGACAAGGAGTGCCCAGACACCCACACACCACGCACACATGCACACACACACACTGACAAGCAGAGAGAGAAGAATTTTGTAGCCCACTTGGCTAGTTGGTTGAGCCACAGTGATTCGATTATTAATTCAAAAAGAGAGAGAGAAAAGATATTAAATACCGTCTAAATTCATTTAGAACATCAAATCATTATTCATTGAAAATAAAATGAACTGTTTCATTTCACATTCTTTACATTGTACCATATACCAAAAAAGGAGAGACTTTATGGGTAATTAATATCGAATCAGCTCCCTAATCTAATTTGTTTTACCACTCAAGATGCTGCAAAATATATGCTGCTCTTTTCTGACACTCTTCATGATATTAAAAATATGTCAGTTGCTTTGATAGTCCAATTTCAGGCTGAACTCATCATTAGTCATTGGAACATATTATGATTGTGTCCCTAATTCAAATTGATTTACTTTACTGGTATCAACTTTTGTTTTATAGCCATTCAAAATGTGATAAAAGTGGGGGGAAAAAAACATTGTAAATAAGCAAAAAATAGTTTCTCTTTGGAATATGCTAGTATCAGAAGATAGTCAGATTCCAAATTTTGAAGACTTTTTATAATTGTTGTATTATTCTCACTTATGTTCTACTTATTTTCATTTATTTTTATTGATTGATGTTTGTTTGTTTTTCTATTTATTGTTTGTTCATTTATTTTTATTCATTTTTTTTTCACTCGCAGCAACTGAAAAATCTTTTGGAAGCGATGTCAATTACAACTGTCAATTGGTCAAGTTCAGAAGGATATCAGCAGGTTGGTAATTCTATTTCTGTCTTTGCCCCTGGCACATTTTCTACTTTTATCCTTAAGAGCAGGATTGTGGAAGCCTGGAGACAGATAGGCTCTGTTGCTCGAGACACACCTATGTGCCTAACCTGGGTACTTCAATGACTCGGTACTGGGGATCAAAGTATTACATATATACCTTTTATCTCGTAACTTGAGCAGTTGTTGCGGTAAAATTAGGTTACATTGATAAAAATACTTCTATTATGGTTTAAATCATGAATTCACGATAAAAAAAAGCAGGTATGATGAGTCAATCAGTTGAAACTTTCTTATGTCCAACATCTTTTGTTAGTGTGCTGTGTCATGGTTGATTAGTCAAAAAATTGGAAAATCCCATGATCAATGAATAAGTTATTTCTCTAGCTTTTTGTTGTGCACTGAATAGTCCAAATTTCAAAAAAAAAAACATACACAGGCACTAGCTAAGAGACCAATTTAGCATAAAGTTACATTGGAAATTGGACTCCCCTCCTTGACTTTATTGGGGGGGGGCAATTTTCAGAAAAAAAAAACAAAAAACATTTGCCTATTCAAAGCATTTACTTTGAGCCGTTAGGGCTGGGCAAAATCTAGATAGCTCAGTAGATACATATAATGTCAGAATACTTGAATAACCTCAACCGAGCAACAATGAACCAGTGCATTGATTAATAAATAGGGTCAAGATTCAAATTCAATCAATGGAATGATTTGTTTTTATTTTTTTCTTCAGCTTGTGGCTAATCTAACAACTGTTCACATCTCTATTCAAAATTCTGTATGTTTTTGAAAGAAAATGATGTTGGCCACAGAAGTTGCTTCAAAGTGGCCATCAATCTTGAAAAGGAAAGCCATAAGTAAGATAACTGGATTAAAACTGGGGCTTGATCAGCCCCTGCTGAGTCACCTGGGTGAGAGTGTCTGAAAGGCCCTTCACCAATGATATGTCGAGAAATATAGCAGTTATTTTTATTCATATTATGATTGCATCTTAATTATCATCTTTCATAAAAAGATGAAATTTTGCCAAAAATAATAATTTGAAAATTCTTATCAATTCAATAAAAAAGATAGCTAGTCTAAACATTTGATCTGATCCCAAAATTGAGTCTTTTTTTTATATATATATCATTAATAAAGTTAAAACCATGTAAAGACATGATTTCAGTTACTTTTTAGAGCAAAGCAAAAATAATTTCAGATTGTAAATGTTAAATACTCTTTGAAACAATATTTTGTTGTCAGTGATTATACATTTTTAAGCAAGAAAACTACTTGGCTTGGATTTCTTGACTTTGATTTTTCAATCTAGATACTTTTCATTCCCTGCTAAAGATTCTTCAATCATTAAGCAGTTTTGAACTAATAATTGGATAATTTTAAAAAGTTATCTCCATTGATAATGACATTTAATTTTTTTTCAATTGAATTTGAGAGCTAATAGAAATTCTACAAAAATATTGGGGAATTTTAAAACATTGACCAATCAATTATGTGCAATATCACCTATTACCAAAAACCACCATGTAATAGCCTTATTTCCATATGATCCCAATTCCAATAATTATCAATGCTATCTTAATATCCATCTTTATCTCTGATTACCTTCCCATCTATTTTCTTTTATCATCATCTTCCTTATGGTTCGACATAGACCTTCTCCAAAATTTGCCAGACCTCTCTATCATGGGCATCATGGAGCCAGTGCTTTCTGAATTTATCTCGCTCATCATGCAAGCTTACTTTCTATCAGCCAGTTTGGCATATGATCTCTGGGGATCCACATTGTTATTTGTGATGTCCAGCGGTTGCCTGATGTTCTTGCAACATGTCCAGCCCATTGCCATTTGAATTTTTTAATTGTTTCTATGATATCTCTGACTCCTGTTTTTTCCCTAATATACTGTGATGTCTTATGATTTCTCCATATGAGGTTGTGCATGATTCTCTCATCTGCATGTTGCCTGGTTCTCAGTTTGAGGATCAATCTTTTGGTTTCAGCTGTTCATCATTATTTTTCCAACCTGTTTCACCATTGAAACTGAGCTTGCTTTTACACCAGAATTTTTTTATCACAAATCTATCAGAAACTATCAATGGAGCTATAGGGCTAAAACTTTAAACATTTACTCATTATGTTTAGAAAAAAGTTGTTGTTTTTTTTTTTTTTCATTTTGAACCACCCCCAATAGTTTTTAATTGATGTTCAGTTCACAATGTAAGTTTATTCTAAATCGGTCCTTCACTTTATGTCCAGCAGCATTCGTGATTGTTTTGGACTTTTTAAAGATCACTGCCAACGAAAGGAGAGAGTAGTAACTTATTTATTGATCAGCCCTTTTTCTAAATTTTTAATTGATCACCCAAACATGGTATGCTGCCAAGAGACATTGGTCACATGACGTTTATGTTGAGTGACTAACCAAACCTGTTTCTATAATATCTTTAGCATTTGTAAATGCAATACTACCGACTTTAATGGCTTTAATGTTGGAGGGTAGAAAATATTAATTCTTATGTTATTTTATGGCTTATCATTGACAATGGAAGGCATAAAAGCGAACAAAATATAAGGGAGAAATCATGTGCATAATTACACTTGTATTGTTTGGCAGTTGTCATATGGTTTACCATATGAGCCGGGTGCAAACTGTTACATAATTACATCTATAAAGTTGACAAAGAATCTCTGCAGATCATTTCCATTGATTATAAAGAGGAATGTTGATGGTAGTAATTTCATAATTACACTTGTATCATAACTCTGCAGATTTTGTAGGTTTGCATTTTTTTCTTTTGCAACAAAAAGTTGTATGTGAGGGTTTGTTGATAGAGCAGAAGTTGAGACTGAGTCCACTACTTCAGTTTTTATTTTTTTTAAAAGTAAGCCAAATAATTTGTAGGTCTGTTGCTTAATCTTTGCCTCTTAGTATACCTGTGCCATAAAAAAATGATGGTATATATAAAATACCTATTGTGTTCAATATTTGAAGGACTCCATGGCAAAACTTCATGTGCCTTTGGTAACAGTGTTTATTTAATTGATTTGGGGTGCTACAGACAAAAAGTGAATATACAAATACACATGGCCTATCTTTATAGTGGATTACTAATTATAACCAGTGAAAAAATTAGTGGATATTGAATTTCTATGCAATTATTTTCCTTTGAAAAAAAATATAAATATAAATATATACATTGACGGTCATAATGCATTTGGTGGAAATATCTATTATTATTATTCTATTCTGCTGGCCTTGGTTTCACATGTGATCCATGTTGTGAGTTGTGATGTCTCGTGATTGTCTGACATTCTTGCTACATGAAAAGCCAATTGCCATTCGAGTTTTCTAATGGATTCTATATCTCGGACTGTTTTCTTCTTATTTATGTAAATTATTATTATATGAATATATATGTATATATATATATATGTGTGTGTGTGTATGGTTGTAGATTATAATTCATCTGACAGTATTAGATTGAAGAGACAATTTTGAAAGTCAAAGAAGATTTTACAAATGAGATGTCTTGGACTAATGAAACATGTTAAGTCATATAAAGCTAAAATCTTCAGAAAATGTGTGAGAATACAGAATGGTATCTATTTATAGACCCCATGGCCAGTTGTTAGTGTGATATCCCAAACGTGAGATAAAAGTTGTCCACTTATGAATTAAACCTAATGGTTTAGAAGTGCACACAAAAAACTAGGGTGGTGATTCTTTTGATATCAGCTGAGTCCCAGAAGGAGAATGTCTGTATGGTTAATTCTATCTGATTTATTCCCAAGTTTCATGAATGTATAAGGGTTTTTATGCTGTATATATGAACTTGTTGACACGGGTTTGATGTATGTATTAGATTAAAGAAAAGATTGATATGTATATCGAATTTGTTTCAGTTGTGAGGTTAAGTTTCTATGTATGGTTAATTAGCTGTGGTTGGAGAGATTTTATCTGATTCGGTGTCGCGTTTCATTTGTGCAAATGGCTTGTTTTATGCCAACTGGTGTGAATGATACTTGGCTAAAACTTTTTGTAAAGATATTAACTCTGACTAACAGAACATTAGATAAAGAAATTTCATTTGTAGCTTCAGCTTTCCAAATAGTCTCTTCAATCTTATATATATATATATATATATATATATATATATATATATATATATATTGTGAAATTAGGTTTATGCCCTTTTGGGCTTCAATTTTATAAGATTTAAAACTGATCAATAACCAATTGAACAAAACAAAAATCAATTCTTCAAAATTAAAATCATGATCACCTTGAAATCAAAATGATATTTATTTTTTCATCTTATTTTCAATTTTTTGTGAAATTTCCCCATTCCTGTATAGTGCTATAATGCAGCAATTAATTAAATTATAACATGAGCATTCCAGCCACTTCATCACATAATTAGGAAAACCTTGTCAAAAACAAGTAAAATCACTCAAAGAGGAGAATGATGAATTAGCTGCTCTGTGTTAATCATAATGCATTTTTATTTTGCCTTTTTGCAGGTATTGTTCACAGATTGCGGTGATCCACAAAGAGTGGAAGACATTCTGGAAAAATTAATCTCCATTGGGATTGGACAGAAAATTGTCGGTACTTCTGTCAGGTAAATAATTCACTATTTATTTCAAATGGGTCGTTGATTGAACCTGTTAGAAAAAAAAAAGGTGCTTTGAAATTAAAGCTTTCCAGAAATTATTGATTCTGTAATTGTTGCTGCATTGCTGTGTGCATGGGTATCCAATGCCACTTTTGGGGGGAATGAGGGGGGGGCATATATTTCTGGTTGGAGGCAAAAGAATACATTTAGAATATTTCTTCATAGAAACCCTGTTACTACTACTACTACTACTACTCTTCGTCATCATCATTATCATGGATAGATAGATAGATAGATAGAAATAGAAAAAGTCTTTTTATCTGGGAATATTACATTCTTGCTTACATAAAACAATTTACATTATCATTCTTTGACTATAAGGATCTCAACTTTCAAACTTTTCATCATCCTCATGGAGAAGGCCTGACTAATTGTCTCCCTCATTGGACCCCCATGACTGTTTGCAATAAGCATGAGTGAAAACAAGTTTGGTGGACTGCCCAACACAATGTTTCCTATGTGGAGTATTCTGTAATTTACTCCTTAATATTCAATTGTCACAAATTTACTCAACCATTGCCGTCTTTGTCAATGTAAACCTAATCTGGAGACCTGTTCTAGCACCTCCATTGTCAACTTAATTGAGATGTAAATATTTTGTGTAAGAACAACACATTTTCAGTTTGGGTCCAATATATATCATCAAGAAGAGAGCTTATAGGGGTCTCTACCTCCCTCCATGAATTCAAGCATCTACATGGAATTTCTGGAAGGACTAGCCCCATGTCCTGCTCCATTGAAACCTTTGGTCTTTATTCTAAGGCCACACAAGGAAGATGCACAGATCGTGTTGGATTATGTAAACTGGATTAGACAATCTATACAGTTCATAAAAAAGAAAGAAAACAAGAATAAATTTTGTCTTTTAGACATCTGTGTTACCTATACAGTGAGAGGATGTAGCACTAGTTTGTGCAAGAGAAAACAACACGTACATGGTTAGCTTTGAATTTGGAATCCAACCTCCCTTCTAAGTCTAGAAAGCATTAATTCATTACCTTGAATACCAGGCACAATTCATTAGCAATGATCTAGCATAGATGGAGAAAAAAAGGTCGTTTGTAGCACCCTCCAATATAACAACTACCTATCCTTGGTTATTTCAAAGATAGGAAGTCGGAGTATAAACCCCGGTGTCACCAACTATGTAGTTACAGCAAACATATCATATGTAAGAGAAGTAGTTGAATGGATCCAAAAGATTTTTTGTCAATATTATAAAATTAGAGTTGTGTTCAGTAGTAAAACTACCTTTCACAACCTCTTTATTAGAGTTGGTCCCTTACGGGACAAGGGTTTGACAAAATATTTCATGGGTAAACATCCCATGCAAATATTGGAAAAGCATATGAGGGAGAAACCAGACTTGAGAAACATAGGAAAACCATAGCCACAAGGGAAGTGGAAAAATCTGGTATGGCGGACCATATCTGGAGATATAAAGACATACCTTATCCTCTTTGTGATTAGGCCCAGATAATTGAAAGCGAGCAGTATTAGAAAGTGAGGAATCTGAAAGAGGCAGTATAGCTAACACTATGCGGTTTTCTTCACTTGGCAAAGAAGATGTAAATTAGTGTCATCCCAGGAAGCTTCCTTTTTTATTCAAAAATCTCGACAAGTGGACATTTGTCTCATATCTTGTCATACTCTAATGTTGGAGGTGTGCCCTGACACTTGCCAAACAATACAATAGAATGGTATACGCTTGATTTCTTGCTTATATTTCTGTCGGCCTCTATCATCAATGATGCTCCATCAAAATGAGTGAAAATTGATATTTTCAACTTTTTTCTAGGTAAAGTTATTAGATTTTTACAGTGTATTTCCAAATTCTGATGAACCAAGTCTTGTTACACGTGTTAAATTACATACAGTACTTTTTCTTCTTTAAAAAAACTTTGGTTTCAACTGTCATTAGAAATATTTTCATTTGGCTTCCGACATTCAAAGAAGTTCCAGTAGTATGATGAGTTCAGAAGTTTCTCATTAGTCACTACCAAGTTTTGATATTTGACGGTGACGTACGATCATTTTTTGTTTGTTCTGCTTTACGGTATTCGAGTTGATGTGTCATCTGACCGCCATAAAGGGATATACAGTGGCTTAATAGCCCACACCAACTTGATGATTGGAGAAAAAGAGATGTCTGTCTTGGCCAAAGCATTTATGGGGCCCTAAGCAGAATCTAATTTGGGGACCCCCGATACCTTTGAAAAGAACATTCAAACTCCCTTGTAGGGCATTTCAAGTGCTCTTGGGGGGGACCTCCAAATGCCAGACACTTCAAATTGCATGGAGTAAAGTGTTGTATCTGTTCCATGACATTGCATGAGGCACCGGTACTGACGCTTGCCTGCTGAGTGGTCCAGAGATTGTATGGTAGGTTTGCACAGGCGAAATGCGTCAGCCAATGTAGGGGACATTGATACTGCACATTGCTAAGAAAATTGGGAATCTTTGGATTCATCTTTGGGTTCTTTCTCTATTATTTGGCCCAGCTGTGGGGAAGCAGTTCGTCCCGGGGGCAGTGCTGTCCCATTGCACTAAGGGGGGACAGGTTAGGCTCGTCATGACGCTTTTGCAACCTCGGTTGCATTGACTGGAGCTTCTCTTCATGGGGTGCTCCACTTTCCCACTTTAAACTTGACCTTGTGTCGCATTCCACTTTTTGTGAGAGTGTGAATAAATAGGGATGGGTGGCTCTGGCAGAAGCAATAACAGTTTTAAGCGGTATGTTGATAAGTATTTCATAAGAATTATTTGGATTCGGAGATTGAGTTTTCACTATTCATTTCTGGCTAGTTTTTTCTTCATCTTATCATTCCTTTTACCAAGCTTGATATAAAAAAGAAAGCAATATTATGTTTAAATTACATCAAAATTCTCAAAACTTTTTCAAATAGTCAAATGTTTTTTCATCAATGAAGAATTTGTGAAGAGATCAAAAGAAATCAATTTTCACAAACTGTATGATTTGTTTTAATGTATAAATCGAATAAGTAAAAATTAAACTAGGCTCAGCATAACCAATTAGCACCTGCAAATACTCAGTGGTGGGCACAGCTAATGAAAACACCAAACTGATAAACCATTAAAAATCTAGCGGAAGCTAAGATAACCGCTAACCACTAACTTATACCATGTAAATTTTCCTTTGGTTTAGCTTTCCTTTTTCTTTTTCTTTTTCTTTTTTTCTTTTTCTTTTTTTCTTTTTTTCTTCTTTTTTTCTTCTTCTTTTTTTCTTCTTCTTTTTCTTCTTTTTTCTTCTTTTTTTTCTTCTTTTTTTTCTTCTTTTTCTCTTTTTTCTTTTTTTTTCTTTTCTTTCTTTTCTTTCTTTTTTTTTTTTTTTTGCTATAAAATCCTTAAAAACAGACCTAGAGAGCCTAGAAATTTTAACATGTTGCAGTTTAGACATAGAGCTTTCCAAAGTATTATTGCACATCAATGTCAGATGATGATTGAGTTGTACATGAATAATTGAATGAACAATGAAATTAAACATACATTCAACAAACAGTTTATTTGATGCTCTATCTCTAACCTACAACATATAAACATTTCAGCTCTCTTGGTCGGTTTTTAAAGGTTTTAGTGCCAAACTGAACTGAAGCTAAATTCATACAATAAAACTTAGTTGCTAGCCTTGCTTCTGCTGAATTTATAGTGGCTTATCTAGGGTACAATCTGCTGTGTATGGTGAAATAGTCAAGTATACTACTATAATCTTCAAAGCCTACTTTATCTGGACTGCAAGCCAGATTGTTTGGGTGGTTTTTATGAAGCGTCCAAAATTCCTATCATTTAAGAGGGTGTCGTCGATGGCTCGGGTCAGCAGCTCTGTGTGTGTATGAGTTGTTTGAAGTTCACAAGATACACTCCTTTGATACCAACACCGCATCAGTTTGAGCTTGCTTTATACGTTCTGATTGAATGTTGATATTGTTCACTGAGATCAGGAAGTTACATAGATTACTGCAAAGTCATTGTGCAATATAATTTTACTATTGTCATGGTTATTGCTTTCTGCCAAGTCAGAAATCCCAAATTCCTTCTATATTGCATCACCATAACTGCAGATTCTAAGGTGTGACCTACAGTCTAATATTCTATTCAATAATCCATTAACTGCAAATGACAGGAATTTCCGTCATTACAGTTCTATAGCTCACTCAATGAAATTTCCGTTTTATTGTGATTAATGGCGACTGAGTTCTGTACATCGGGGCTTTTATCATGCAATGGACAATTTGCAATTGACAAGGCCTTTTATCTTGCAGTCAATAACTATTGCTCTTCACTACCTTTCGCAGTCAATTGTTTGAGCGATGCTCACAATCCTATTACACATGATATAAATAACAAATGCTGAATTTGATACTATATTTAACTTTTCTTTTGCAGTCTTTTTCCGGCAACTGTTCACATTGAGAATATGGTTGATGATAAAGAGGATGACTGCCTTTCAGAGTGAGTATACAAAAATGTCAACATTCAGTTTAGAATTTTAGTAAAGATTCAAAATAGTTATTTCTTAGGGAATTTGGCATAAAATACTTTTAAAAAATGCCTTGAATCTCTAACTAAAACTTAATTTCAAATCATTTGAAAGGATTTGTCGACCTCATAACTCTTCTAAACATTTGCCGTTTCATAAAATATATTAGATATGCATTTTTTTTTTCTCTTGAAAAAGCAAAATTCACTGAACACTGAAGTTGTATGAATAATAATATCTGATTTATTAGTATTTAGTTGTTTGATATCTATTAGTACAGATTTTTTAAATCAAAATGGCCAGCATTCTTCAACTAAAAATGACTTCTTCCAAGTCAAACACAAACTTTATCATCACTTACTTAGTACATATAAAACTCTGAAGAATTGAAGCTGAGCTGAAAATTATTACATTGTCTCATCGAGTGGGATGTACAAACTAAGATATATTCCGAATAAATGCTTTTGCTCTGCCTGAGTGTAGTTGAACAACCGTAACTACCAAAGGTAACAAGGGTTCTATCCCTTTTTATATATTTGTATGTTTGTATGTTCCAGTGCTCCTGGCCATACCATTTGGTTTAGGGACTTGAAAATTGGCATCCATACTCTGCTAGACCTCTTCCTAAAAAAACATTTTTGGGTGATTTTCGAAAAAAACTTCTGGAGCCTTTTTGGGGCCTTATTTTGACAAGTTTTTAACACCTAGATTCTCCAGAATCTAGCTGTTCCTTTAATCTATTTCTGGTTATTTCCTGGGGAAAATGCCAGTGATGATATAGATAAAATTTATTCCGATAATATTTATTCTTTGATGGAATTCTTTCACATGACCTCAAATTTTGATGCTATGGTTGTTCAAATATTGACTGTGCTGGCAAGTTATTCATTAGCTCCGATATTATCGTGATGTTTACTTTGATTGTGGTACCACAGCAGCTTACCGACCAAGTTGTTTATGGCCATTGTGTGGATTTGCACCTTTCTCTAATAGAAAATCATCTTGGTTTTTGTTTTGTTGAGGACTGCTAAAACTTACTATATTGCACTTTGGGAACCGAGTACAGTTCTGGTCATGATTAATAACACCCCTGAAATTTTGTATAACCTTCAGAAATTAATAAAAATGTACCAGATTTGAATCATCAGAATATTTCGAAATAATGTCTGAAGTAATTTAAAGAGAATAAATCATTTTTCAACTTACATGTCGCCATTTTCAAGATGAAATATAAGATATGACCTGGACAGTAATGAAGATAACTTCATGTTAATATTAGGTTGGCAACAATGACTACCTCTGAATGTTTCTTGTAGCCATCTATAAGCTTCTTGCACCTATCAGCTGATAGTTTCTCCCACACTTCCTTTGCAATTTGGTCAAGATATTGTACAGGTTATACAAAAAATTCAAGGGTTCCAATAATCATGACCAGAACTATAAATAATGCATCTTTGTGCTCTCTCCTTCATACAATATAACTTGACAGCAAACACAAAATCATTCCTTCGAAGCTACTTTTATTTCTAGCCCAAAGTTATCTCCAGCGTCATATAATACCATTGGTAGTTCGTTGATGAAACTTTGAAAAATATAACAATTTTTTTTTTCAGTTTTCTCTAATTTCTAGTAAGAAAGCTATCAACCCAGCAAAAATAGCACTTTTGAAGGGAAATTTAATGGTATTTCCTTTTAATGAAGACAAAAGATCAAACAACGCACTTCTGTTTTTCTTTTTACCTTCCTTATCAGCTTCCTTTCACTTCTCATATAACTACCAGCTTCTTTTGTTTTATAACTTTTACAAAATTAATTCAACCCTATTGGTCAATAGCACTTCCTGTCCAAACACTGATCTAACAAAAGCCAGAACAATGGCTTCTTCTTTTAGATTTGCTCTCTTAATTAATAACCTGGCCTGCTCAGAGAAAGTGTCTTTCCTCTCTTCTTCCTTGTTTTCTTGTCCTCCTCCTTCTCCTTCATCTTCATCTTCTTCTTCTTGATATTGATATTACTTTTATGAGAAATTATCAGTGCTAGTATACCCAATGCCATAAAAAATGGTGGCATTGTGTGACTACACGCTAAGAAATATAGTGACTTTCATAGCACACTAAATGTAAAAATGAAATGAAAGGATTTGGGCATTGTTCGTCCAAAATGACCATAGAGGCCCCAAAAAACACATTTTTGAAATAACAGATATGTTTTTAGATGGTGCCTTATGGTGCTGTATACTTGTGCAAATTTTCTAGGTTATAGCTCAAAAAAATGTATTCATGGGATCCCAGAGATACATTCATATACACACATATATAGACACACCAAAAAAGATAAGACTGTGGCCCACTTTGCTGGTTAGGGCTATGGTGATTTGATTAGACAAAAATATTTCAGCAGTCAGTAAAAAAAACTTTTATATCAGCTTATTGATATACGTAATCATCGACCCTTTTCCCTTTCATCTGTCACTAAACATGATTGGATATGTTACAGACAAAAAATAAATGTACAAATACACATGGCATATCATTATAAATATCAAGTTAGTTCTGATCTAGCATTCTTTTGCTTGGGCACTTGAAACAATTTGACTATTATTTATCGGCTCTTTTATGTACTGAACTTATACCATCAGTTATGATTGTAACTAAGCTTAATTTTCTGAAAACCTTGTAGTGTTGTAAAAGGAGGAAAAATTTGCGTGTGCACATTTCTTTTACAATTTAACTGTTACGATGTAATATTATAATGGTCATGAGAGCAGCAAAAAATTAAATGGTCTTACAAGATAAGTACAATCAGATGTTTCCATTTTTTTATTTTTCAAAGAACTTTTAGTGAAATGAAGTGATGTAAAATTGCTTACTGGACATATAAGATGTATCAGAATCTAGGCTAATATGCGAAAGTAGTTAAGAGTCTCTCATGCTGGTTCTTGCCAGCCAAGAAATTTAATACATTAAACAATAATGGATTCTCCTAAACTTGGGGTGAAAAAAAAAAAACAGTGAAAATGGCTTATCAATCAATTTCAGTGAGCAGAAAAAAAGGAAGAAAAAAAATAACAGAGAGAGACTGCATCAAGATAGTGAGTAACATACTGCATCCGCATCCCCCTACCACTAACCTGTTACATAACAATGTTATTATCACCTTAATTCACTAAAAAGCAGCTTGGCATGTTGTTGACTTCTGATAACATTTATCTCTCCATATCATTGAGTGCCCAAGTTCTCCATTTTTGACGAAATAAAATTTTGACTCCTTTCCACATTATATTTGCCTGATTTCTCCTCGAGAAAGAATATTCTTTCTTCTCAATTAAATCATGTCTGTGGCAGTCATCATCCTCATTATGTCTCATCAATATTCTTGATAAATTTTCCAGACTGATGTGATAATCAGCAAACGTCTGTCTGTCATCGTAAAACTCAATGACGGCTAGAATTATGGCCACGAAACTTTCCGTAGTTCCCTGTAGGAACATGTTTTTAGCATTTTAGTTAGTTTGTTTTTAAATTTCAATTCTATCTTTTTAGCATTTTAGTTCTTGAAAGAAAAATTTTTCATTTTATTTTTCATTGATATATATATATATATCTTTTCAAAATTTTTGTGACACTTCAGTCACTAATTTCCTAATATCTGTTATCGTAATTTATATAATTTTCTTCCATGTTTTTGGGGGGTTTTTTGTGGGTTTTTTTCTTCATGTTTTACTTATACATTATCGTGGTGTAAATTTTTTTTTGTTAGGATCATCAGTTGTTTATCATGTAACTCTTTTCGGGATTTTGAAAACAAAACAGTTATATTAACCTGGCACCCCAATAGTGTTCATCGAATACTACCTTCCTTTCAGCTATGATTTTGATACATATATCATGTTATATACATATATATATCACGTTATATATATCGTGTTATATACATATATATATCACGTTATATATATCGTGTTATATACATATATATATCACGTTACATATATCGTGTTATATACATATATATATCACGTTATATATATCGTGTTATATACATATATATATCACGTTATATATATCGTGTTATATACATATATATATCACGTTATATATATCATGTTATATACATATATATATCACATTATATATATCGTGTTATATACATATATATATCACGTTATATATATCGTGTTATATACATATATATATCACGTTATATATATCGTGTTATATACATATATATATCACGTTATATATATCGTGTTATATACATATATATATCACGTTATATATATCATGTTATATACATATATATATCACGTTATATATATCATGTTATATACATATATATATCACGTTATATATATCATGTTATATACATACATATATCACGTTATATATATCATGTTATTTACATACATATATCACGTTATATATATCATGTTATTTACATATATATATCACGTTATATATATCATGTTATTTACATATATATATCACGTTATATATATCATGTTATTTACATATATATATCACGTTATATATATCATGTTATTTACATATATATATCACGTTATTTACATATATATATCACGTAATATATATCATGTTATTAACATATATATATCACGTTATATATATCATGTTATTTACATATATATATCACGTTATATATATCATGTTATTTACATATATATATCACGTTATATATATCATGTTATTTACTTATATATATCACGTTATATATAACATGTTATTTACATATATATATCACGTTATATATATCATGTTATTTACATATATATATCATGTTATTTACATATATATATCACATTATTTACATATATATATCACGTTATATATATCACATTATTTACATATATATATCACGTTATATATATCATGTTATTTACATATATATATATCATGTTATATACATATACACATCATGTTATATACATATATATATCCCTTTATATACATATATATATATCCAGTTATATACCTATATATATATCGCGTTATATACATATATATATATCGCGTTATATACATACATATATATCGCGCTATATACGTGTATAAATATACATCGCATTATATACATGTATATATATATATCGCACTATATACATATTTGTATATATATCAGGCTATATACATATATATATATCGCGTTATATACATATATCGCGTTATATAAATGTATATATATATCGAGTTATATATATATATGTATATATATATATATCCCGTTATTTACATATATATAGTTATATGTATATCAGGTTATATATATAGTTATATATATATCGCGTTATATACATATATGTATATCGGGTTATATACATATATATATATATCGGGTTACATACATATATATATATATCGGGTTATATACATATATATATATATCGCGTTATATACGGATATATATATATCGCGTTATATGCGTATATATATATATCGCGTTATATACATATATATATATATCGCGTGATATATATATATGTATATATCATGTTATATAGATATATATATAGCGCCTTATATACATATGTATATATATCGCCTTATATACATATGTATATATATCGCCTTATATACATATGTATATATATCACATTATATACATATATATATATGTATATATATCACATTATATACATATATATATATATATATATATCACATTATATAAATATATATATCACATTATATACATATATATATATATATATCACATATACATATATATGTATATATATCACATATACATATATATATATATATCACATATACATATATATATATATATATCACATATACATATATATATATATATATCACATATACATATATATATATATATCACATATACATATATATATATATATATCACATATACATATATATATATACATATATATAAATCACATTATATACATATATATATATATATTTCACATAGATACATGCATATATATATGTATATCACATTTTATGCATATATATATATATATCACATTATATACATATGTATATATATATCACATTATATATATATATATATCACATTATATATATATATATATCACATTATATATATATATCACATTATATACATATATATATATATATCACATTATATACATATATATATATATACATATATATATATCACATTATATATATATATATTTATATATATATCACATTATATACATATATATATATATCACATTATATACATATATATATATATCACATTATATGCATATATATATATATCACATTGTATACATATATATATATATCACATTATATACATATATATATATCACATTATATACATATATATATATATATCACATTATATACATATATATATATATATCACATTATATATATATATATCACATTATATATATATATATATATATATATCACATTATATATATATATATATATATATATCACATTATATACATATATATATATCACATTATATACATATATATATATCACATTATATACATATATATATATCACATTATATACATATATATATATCACATTATATACATATATATATCACATTATATACATATATATATCACATTATATACAAATATATATATATATCACATTATATACATATATATATATATATATCACATTATATACATATATATATATATATATCACATTATATATATATATATCGCATTATATACATTTATAAATATATCGCATTATATACATATATATATCTATATATCGCATTATATACATATATATATATATATATATATATATATATATATATCGCATTATATACATACATATATATATATATATATCGCATTATATACATATATATATATATATATATCGCATTATATACATATATATATATATATCGCATTATATACATATATATATATATATCGCATAATATACATATATAAATATATATATATATCGCATAATATACATATATAAATATATATATATATCGCATTATATAAATATATATATATCGCATTATATACATATATAAATATAAAAATATATCGCGTTGTATACATATATATAAATCACGTTATATATTATACATATATATATATCGCGTAATATATTATATATATATATACATATATATATCGCCTTATATATATAAATATATATATATATATCGCCTTATATACATATAAATATATATGTATATAAGGCGATATAAATATATATGTATATAAGGCGATATAAATATATATCGCCTTATATACATATATATATATATATGGTTTTATATACATATATATATATATATCGTGTTATATACATATATATATATGTCGCGTCATATACATATATATATATCTATTTATATATATCGCATTATATACATATATATATATATGTCGCGTTATATACCTATATATATGTATTTATATATATCGCGTTATATACATATATATATATATATATATATGTCGCATTATATACATATATATATGTATTCATATATATCGCATTATATACACATATATATATATGTCGCGTTATATCCATATATATATGTATTTATATATATCGCTTCATATACATATATATATATCGCGTTATATACATATATATATATCGTGTTATATACATATATATATATATATATTGTGTTATATATATATATCGCATTATATACATATATATATATCGCATTATATACATATATATATATATATATTGCATTATATATATGTATCTTTTTTATCTATATGTAAATGTTTTTTTTTTCATATATGTATATGTATTTTTTTACATATTCATATATATGTATATGTATCTTTTTTATATATTTATATATATGTATATGTATTTTTTTTATATATCTATGTATATGTATACGTATCTTTTTCTATATATTCATATGGATCTATTATTATCTTTTTTTATGTATTCATATACATGTATATGTATCTTTTTTTTCATATTTATATATATGGTATTTTTTTTTACATATTTATATATATGTATATGTATCTTTTTATATATTTTTATATATGTATATGTATCTTTTTATATATTTATATATATGTATATGTATGTTTTATATATATATATATATATATATACATATTATACATATCCTTCTTCTATGTATGTATATGTATCTTTTTTTATGTATATATATATATATATGTGTGTGTATATATGTATATGTAAATTATTGTGTCATCCACAGACAGCTGTTTCATTGTATTACAACTCTTCAATGTGGATATAGACAATCCGTTATGTCATTATGTCATCCAGTTCCATGAGTCAGGGTTGAAACTTTTGGCCAAGATCAGGAGGCCGGTATCCTACCACGGAATAGATGGTCAGTACGGCTGAATCTAAGCGATATATTCTATTTTTGCTTAAATCCCCCATATACCAGAGTGCTCTATATTATATATATAGGGAGGAGAAATAGGAGAAAGACAACTGTTTAAAAGCGGATCAATGTTTTTTTCTGCAAGTTTGTATAGAACTCGTTTGTGTCTACCTTCAGAATTTTTCCGAGGACTCAAAAATAACATTGTACTGTTAACTAATGACACAAAAAATGTCAGATATTTCTAAGATTCCCCTAACATTATGCAGAAGATGGTTCTTTGAATTTTTGCATCAGCCTGATTTATATAAACTCGTGTTACTCAGTATACCAACAATCTATTGAATATTGTGTTTGCATGCAAATTTGCGCCAGACTACATTAAATCAAGCAATTATCCAAAAGAGATTACTCCAAAAACAGTCCTTTCAAACAATTAGTCATTAATCAAATATATTTAGCTAAATCTGATCAATAAGACAGACCAAAATGTGTATGTTTTTGTGTTTGTTAAATAAGCCGAGAAAAAATTCAGGTAACTCCCAAGGAATCTTTTTAGAAGCAAAAATAGCTTTTTGTGCCTTTTGCTGGAAAGAACATGAGACCACTGAGCTTCGAGTCTTATAATCCTTCTCCTAAACTGGGTTATATCCAGAACATTTATTCCATTTTTCACTTAGGCTTGGATCATATTTTGCAGTTAATCTTAACTAATGAAAATGGATTAATGATAGGTTTAACCTTTTGGTTTCTCTTTCTGGTTCATTTAATGCAATTAACTAATAAATCTGGTAGTCATCAGGTACAAATTGAACAGTCATAAACAGACAACAAATGTTTGATATTGTGAAGAAATCAAATAAGAAATAAGCATAGAAACATCAAACATTTGCAACTTATTTAGAAAAAAACTGGTTAAAACTTTATTTTTTTAATTGCTGGTTCAAATTCAAGTCTGGATGAAAATATCTACTTTTTAAGCAAGTACAATTAGTCTCATATTTGCTAAATCCATGATATCCTGTTGTACATCTTTATCAGAGTTATTTGTCCCTCCTATTCAATATTGTCATAGAGATGAAACATTCGTCTGTATTTGACCTTTGTGTCAGAAAAACCATCAACCAAAACTGTCAAATTAGCTTCTTTCAGTTTTCAAAGTTGGCTGGCTGGCTGATTATGTGTATATGTAGGAATCATCCATACAGATTATATCATAGGGGCTAGGAGGCTGAAATTTTCAACATTTACTCCTTATTATGTCTAGAAAAAAAATACTTGCTTTTGCTTTGTTTTGATTTTTGTTTTTGTTTTTTTTTAGTTTTTGTTTTTTGTTTTTTTCAAGATTCCTCCCCTTAAATAGGTTTCTAGTGAGGGGAGGGTTCAATTTGCAATGTAAGTTTATGCTAAATCATTTCCTCAGTTAGCATTCACAGGTTGTTTTTTTTTTTTGTTTTGCTTTTTTTTTTAAATTTGGACATTTTTATTATTCATTGATTACCCCTTTTCCCGATTTTTCATTTGATAACCCTCAACACAGCATACTGCCACAAGACTTTAATCGCATGACAGTTTGTATTGAGTGACTAACCAAATCTGTTTGTAGAATCTGTCAACCAAAACAGTCAAAATATATTCCTTCAGTTTTCAAGTTGGTCTGGCTGGCTGGCTATGTATGCGTCACACATACTGACTGTACCAATGGAGATAGAAGGCTGAAATTTGAAATATTTACTGCTTATTATGTCTAGAAAAGAACTTTTTTTTTCTTTTTTTTCTTTTTTTTTTTTTTTTTGTTTCTTATGAATCTCCTCCCAAATTTTTTTTTTTGGGGGGGGGGTCAATTTGCAATGTAAGTTTATGCCATAGTGATCCCTTAGTTTGTGCCCTGTAGCATTCATGGTTTTGTTTGAAAATTCAGACCTTTTTTTGGTAATCACTATCCCCCCAAAAAAGGCAAAAGAAGATACTAATTTATTGACCACCCCTTTTTCCAACTTTTAATTTGATCTCCCAAATCACTGCCTGCTGCCCAAAGAAATTGGTTGTGTGATAGTTTCCGTTATGTGACTAACCAGATCGGCTCTTCTTTAGAAGTTAGATTTTTACACACTGTCACCAGACAGAGGAAATTTTTACTAATTGAAGATGCTGAAAAAAAAATCTCGTCAGAGTCATTATGAATCCATCAATACCCTCTTTTTTTTCATATTTTTTTAATTGATCAACACCAACACAGCATACTGCCAGAAGACATTGGTCATGTGACG
This sequence comes from Thysanoteuthis rhombus, assembly GCA_963457665.1. Taxonomy (NCBI): domain Eukaryota; kingdom Metazoa; phylum Mollusca; class Cephalopoda; order Oegopsida; family Thysanoteuthidae; genus Thysanoteuthis; species Thysanoteuthis major. The sequence continues at coordinate 40,820,385 of OY735213.1, forward strand.
GTTTTTATTGAGTAACTAACCAGGGGTGCATTACACCAAGTTTTCAGTATTTGAAGATCTTACATTACGTCATATCAGAGAAATTGAAGACAAATTGAAAGTTACCGTAACTTGTATATGTAGAGAAAGGATAAATTATTTCTTTTGCCTCTTGTCGAGCAGTGGTCTCCCTAAAATTTTGAATTTTCATGAAAACATGCCTGAACACTACCAGACACAAAGTAATCAATCATAACATCCATCCCCCCACCCCCCACCCCGCTAAAAACCTATTCGGGGAATTTTTCTTGGTAAAACATTTTCTGGAGACTTGTTAAGGAACAAATGTTTAAATATTTTCAGCCCTCTATTTGTGCAGCCTGTACACATGCATTCATACGTAGCCAGCCAGCCAGCCGAACCAACTTGAAAACTGAAGAAACATATGTTGACAGTTTCTGATGATCAACTTCAGCTTTTTTTCATCTTCCATTTCACTTTGTGTTTTCTTTCTATAGCTCACAAAAGGAAGATGAAAGTGAATTTCTAAAATCTGTGAAATCTCGTATGATTGTTGCACAGGTAAGAAATGATTTCTTCCTCAAATCCTTTGATGTGGATTCACCATTGCTTCTTCTCAAAAAAAAAAAGGGGGGGGGGTTTGTTATTCATCTTTGAATATTTAGAGCTTCCCAGATTTTAAAAAAAAAAAAAAATTTCAAGTGATTCGCAAACTCATTTCATGAATAAAAACTTTCAAGTGCATCAGTATACATCAGTGACCGCAGCAGTCTCTGATGTGTGATCATATTATTATATTGTGGGGTTGGGTGTGTTCTATAAGTTTTATTTGTTGTTGACACCATCAAAATCGGATTTATTATCAAATTATTATTCAAATAGTTCCCACTGATAAAATAGGTGTGTATTTACTTAGAAGGGGGCGTGGATATATCATTCTGCTGAGTAGGGGGGGATTGGATTTATACATGAATCATAAACTAAGTGGAAGAAAGATTTTGTGTAATGCACAGTGATAAGTCTTTTCAAGGTGTAAAGTAAAAGCTTGTATCGATGGTACTTTGTTTGTAGTTGAATAGTTGTGTTGTTATATTTGCATATTGTTTGTCATAGGGATTTTCCCAGCCTGTCCTTTTATCTTCTGCTTCCCCTGAAAAGAGAGGCATTATGTTTTTTCAGAACTGGGTATTTTTCTGGGAATTCTCAACATTTATGGTAAAAGGAGATAATTTCCAGGAAAAATGTTCAACTTTCAGCAAATTCTCGGGTGTGTTTTGTTTACAAATTTAGTTTGTCTGTTTTGGGTTTTTTTTTTTTTTTCAGATCAATGGACAAATGTGAGAGAGAAAGAGAGAGAGTGTATTCATGTGTATTTATAGTAGGTTTAACTAGGATTTTTGAATTAGTAATATTTTCATACATATATATATGTGTGTGTGTGTGTGTTTATTGAATTAGATCACTACAATATCATAAAAGGAAGGGAAGAAAGATTAAATATGGAAGTATCTTTTTCCTTCAAAAAGAAAAAAAAAATATGTTTTTGATGCTATCTAAAATTGTATGTATATTTTTGTACTAGTTGCTAGGTTGCTGGTAAGTGCTTTTCACATATCACAAACCAGAGCCAAGACAAAGAAACTTGATATGTGAGCCTTGGCTAAGATGACTGTAACTGTAGCCAGCATAAGGGTATTAACTATTGAATAATTCTGATTACACAAAAATTGATTGATGATTTCAGTGGAAATCTTTGTAATTATCTCAAATTTGTAGAATTAAAGAAGCTTGGTTTAATGTCTTTATAATGTCCATTCTAAAATGTATATTCATTTCAGAAGTACATTTGTCATTTTATTTTTAAATAAAATCTCAGGTTATGCTAGATAATTTTAATTCTTCTATAAGAGTTTTTATTCAAGTATGAAATATTTTCCTCATTGAAATTTAATCTTGTTCAACTAAGTAAAAATAAATGATACATAACACAGTGTAACACGATTTTTGGTTCCCAGGTGGAGAGTGTTATTTTCTGATTGTTTTTATGTAGAAAGTATAGAAAATGGCTACTATTCCTTTCAAAATTGGCTTTTGTGACTGAGGTATTGGTATTCATTTGTAATTGTTTTTCTTACTTAATGTAATTAGAATTGTGCAAAATTGTCCATTGTCCAATCGAAAATAAGATTTCGAATTTATCACTTGGTCACAGAAGGAAGCAAAGTTTGGAGGGAATAATTGACATTCTTTTATACTTTTTAGATATAATCAATCAAGTAGCATTTATTAGTAAGGAACAAAAAAAACTAAAATTGCACAGTGGAGACTGGAGAATCCTGGAACCAATCAATTTGGCTCTTGTGTCAGATCCTTTGTACCCAGTTTGAATCTAAATGACCAAAAACTGAAGTAGATCTGCAAACAATAATTTACACTTGGCCATTTTTCACTACTGAATTAGTTCCTGTCTGTGTATCTTTCTATTATTTGCTCCGTGTGTGTGTGTAAGTAAATTAAATTCTTCCTTGAATTTCTGTTGCAGTTCATTAAATAAGAAGTTGGTTCTTATAATCTACTTTAATGAAAGTCTCTGGTTTAAATTATTTGTTCATAATGACTCTAACGAGATTATTTTTCGGTGTCTTTAATTAGGAAAAAATTTCCTTTGTCTGGTGACACTGTGAAAAAAATCGAACTTTTATGAAGAAAAGATAAATGAATTAAAAAAAAAAAGCCTGTCTGGTTAGTCACACAGCAGAAAATGTTATATGACCAACATCTTTTGGCAGCACACAGTTATTAGGGTGATCAATAAAAATACTTGGAAAAGGTGGATGATTGATAAATAAGTACCTTCTTCCACTTCGGTTGGATAGTGATCGTTAAAAAAAAAAAAAAAATACAATCATGAATGCTTCTAGTCACAAACTAAGGGACCAATTCAGCGTAAACTTTCATTGCAAATTGAATTCCTCACTAAAAATTTATTTAGTAGAAATTTTTTCAAATTCTTTTTTTAGCCATAATCTAGCATAAATGTTTAAATTTTCAGCCCATGGTAGTAACCTGAGCATGCAACACATACGTAGCCAGCCAAACCCACTTGAAAACTGAATAATCTTATGTTGACAGTTTTGGTTGATGGTGTCCAATATTTATGTCATTGACATTTATTGATTAAAAGAAAAGATAAAAATAGTTTTATTGCACAATAAATTATACTTTGGTATTGCAGATTTTACAAGTAAAAATTGATTTGTCAATTAAAACCAAACGTTGCTGCCCTAAAGCTGTTTTTTCCAAGATTATGAAAAGTTTTTAATATATTTTGTATTTGTATATTTTCATCACTGACAAGTCAATGACAACTATTTTCAACCAAATGTTGTTGCCCTATTGTTGCTGTTCTAAGATTATGAAAAGTTCTTTGTGTTTCTATATTTTCTGCATTTGTTTAAAGTTTACTTTTTGTGTTTATATAAATTGTTACTCTTTTGGCCTAGGACAAGGTTTCTTAATCTTTTTTCTCCCTATAGTCCCCCTTTTGACTATTTTTAAAGCAATCGTTCCATTCTTTAGTTTATTTAATCCAACTCTTATACTGAGTATTTAGATTGGTATTTCCGAGTTTCAGTCTTATATCTCCTTGCAAGTTCATATCAGTCCTACTTCTTTCCTTTGTCAATTGTTTAATGACAAAACTAAAGCCACATTCAACCAAATATGAAGTTAGAAAGCATAACAGTACTTTGGCTATTTCAGACCAAATGTTTCGATAAAGCTGTTTAATTGTATTATTTGACCATCACAATTCAGTTATTCCAGCTCTCTTAATCATTGCAACCCATAACAGACCGGTTTAATCATTGTTGCTGGGTTTAGGTTATTCATGTGTTCCGACATCTATATGTATGTATATATCTATCTGTCAATGTATCTATCCGAACTTCACCCAGCCGTCACCATTCATAGCAGAAACTTGAAATTTTGAACACACCCCCACACACACTCCTTTCAATGAGTAGGGTTAGAAATATTTTGTTTGTTTTTTTTAATTCCCCTCCAAAATGTTTTTTATTGGGTGAGGCGGGGGGGGGGCTAAATATGCTATGTAAGTTTTTGCTAAATTGGTCACTAGTTTGTGCCCATTTGTTTATTGCTAATTCAGACCTTTTTTTGGTGACCACAGTCCAACAAAAGGCGAGGAGTAACATTCACTGATCACCCCTTTCTCCAACTTTTTTAATTGATCACCCCCAACACTGCATATATGGGTGGTGGTGATTCATAATTTCTCTTGGAATGCTAGTCAAATTAGTGTTGGCATTGATCATTAAATTTTAGTTCCAAATGTTCCTCTTGGACATTTTTACTAACAGACTTTATATCGCAGCCAGGAAATTGTATTGTATCCCTCTCCTTTTCTTGACCTCTCCTGTTTTTGGACTAAACTGATCTAGAACACTGTTAGGCAGTTTTATCAGAAGAATCAAGATTATTCTAATGTTTGCTTGCACATGAAATTCAGTGTTTCAAAATTCAAATTCAAGTTTTCTAGTATGTTTTTAATAATTCCATCATCATCATCAGTCTTTTATCATCCGTCGTTGGACATAGACATTCCCCAGGATTTGCTACACCTCTCTATTGTGGGCATTGTAGAGCCAGTATTTTCTGAATTTGTCCAGTTTGTCTCTCAATCATATATTCTGCCAGCTTTGGTTGCACATGTGATCTCTGGGAATCCATGTTGTGAGTCGTGATGTCCATTGGTAGTCTGCTATTCCTGCAACATGACTGGCCCATTGCCATTTGAGTTTTCTAGTAGATTCTATGATTTCTTGGACTCCTGTTTTCTTCCTTATGTACGGTGCTGTCTTGTGATCTCTCCATGTGAGGTTGCGCATGCTGCATGCTTCTCAGTTTGCAGGTCTGTCTCTTGGTTAGGTTCATCGTTTCAGCTCCATAAGTGACTATCAGGTGAATGCATTGGTTGTATACTCTTCTTTTGGGGATTTTTTTTTTTTTTTTTGAAGGTCTGCTGATCTATTTTCCCAAGTTTTGCGTTTTCGATTTTGATAGTTGTGTTTTTATTTCCAACATGGTTGTTGCACATGACTTTCATTTGGCTTAAGTTTTTTGTTCTTCTCGCACCCCTGAAAATTGCATTATGCCCCACTTGGGGATGTATACACCCCCAGGTTAAGAACCTCTTGATTAGGGGATGGAATTTATATTGGAAACTGGAACAATAGAAAAAAATTTTTATCTGTAAAAAAAGATAGAAGGAATTAAATTAGGCTAAAATTGATTTTACACAATCCTAATAGAAAATAGAAAATATTTGTTTCGGTACATGAACATTTGAAAAATATAAGGGAAAGAATATGAAACTTGTTTCAAATTGGGATAACTTATTTCAATGGCCACCATCTTTTTTAAAATTTGCTCTGAATAAGCCCAAGTACAGTTGTCTTTTGCATTTTTTTTTTGTTTTTCCAGGTGGTTGAGACTGTCAGATCAAATGCTTTGTTCACATTTGATTACTGTGTGCTTATCATCCTTGCAAGGTAAACTATCTCTCTCAAGTATTGTCAGTATTTATCCTATAAACTATCTTTACAAACATGTGTATGCAGTATATCGATAATTAAACATCTTATATTTTGTATTGTTTTGAATTTTGGTGAAATAATGCAATAACTGCACTTGAGGAAATATGGCCAGAACACAAAATAATAATGATTGAAGAGATGTTGTTGTGTGCCAAAAACCCTTTTATGAAATCACGAGGTGGGGGATGATTTTATCAAAAATAACAAATGGAATTGTATATAACTTAGAGATGAGTTATTAACATATCGACTTCTGTTTGGAGAATCTAATCTCTTCACCTCATCTTTGATGTTGACACAACGTTTCTGCCTATTCATTCTACAGCCTTCTTCCGGGGTAATGCATAAAATCCGTAAGGAAAGAGTCTTTTTTATCAGATCCTTTCTCCAGTGGTGCAAAGCAACAAAAAAAAAAGAAAGAGACTGATAAAAGGGACCCTCTTGCCTTCCGGGTATTACATATTACACCTGAAGATGGCCATAGAATGGATCTGCTGAAACAAAATGGGAATCGGAGATTAGATTGTCCAAACAAAAGTTGATATGGTATATAGTACATGAAAGTTTTTTGAGAATGCAAGTCAGTCACTGAGCTAGCCCTCCATTATTTGGAAGCAGATATTAAAGAGTTTCTAGTTTATTACAAAAAGAACAATTGTACGTAAAGCATTTCTCTTGAGTTATGATTGAATAATTATATCTTTTCAGTATGATTGCTTGTATTGGTTTGGTAGAAAACAGCTCTGTTATTTTAGTTGCCAGTATGCTCATCTCACCATTAATGGTAAGTAGTAATCATCAAATGTTTCAGTTATACCAGAAACCGGCCATTTTGAATTCAGTAACAATGAAAAATCACTTTAATTTATTCCTTTTTATGATATTATTATTATTATTTATGTATATCTTCTACAAATCACTGAGAATTTAGCAAGATTCTTTAGAAGAAATGGTGAATCATAACTCAGTATGATTTGAAGCTTTTTCTAATTCAGAACCATCTAAACTGATCATTATTTATGATATGGTCAGACTATGTGTTAATTTTTTCACAAAGAAAATAGTCCGACCATATCACACATGATGATTAATACACTCCATCTAACAAAATTCTGACAAGAATTATCTCTAAACTGTTATTTTGTATTATCAAGAACTATCCTCATCAAAAATTAGGGGTGTAAACCAATACATAAAATTCACATCCTTCTACTGTGATTTAAACATACAACCAACTGATTGCCAGAAGGCTGTCTTACTGATTGAGCAAAATTGACAAGTCGTAGGTATTGATGAATATTCATCATCCAGATATGTAAGGCTTTATATCATTCTAATAAATAAATACATGTATACAAAAAATATATATTTTATGATTTTTTTTATTTATCATATATACAGTACAAAAGTTGCAGATATCATCTTCTGTTGGAATAGAAGTTGGAGTCAAGTTGGACCCTGCAGCAATCAAGCTTGTTCAATCTTTTATTTATCGGAAAATGATTTTATTTGATCTTTAAATCTGATGATTATAAATTTAGACATATTTTTACAAGGGAAAAGTTTGCTTCTAATCACTCATTTCACTTAATTGTAGCATAGTCACAGTTATATTATTAATTCTGAATGAAACTAATATACAGCATCATCCCATATTTCTAATCAGTATGCTTGTAAAATCTAGTGGGTAGAATACAGCTGACCATTGTTAGATCTTTTTAAGTAATGAAAGAAAAAGGGTATGAATTTCACGTGCTTCTAAAAGGCCAGGTTGAATTCGATGTTTCTTCTCCCTCTGTTCTTTTATGATTTGAACAACCATAGCCATCAAAGATGGCAAAGGGTTCTGTCCTATCTTATATGTACGGGTGTTTGTGTGTTCCTGCACTCTTGGCTACACCAGTCTGCTCCAGACTTGAAAATTGGTATCAGATGATTTTTTTTTTTTAATTTTATTTTGAAGAAAAAAGCTTTTCTTTGGCCTCATTTTGACGTATTTATTAAAAACATCTAGATGCTTTAGAATTTAGATGTTTCTAGATGTTTTTTTTTCTCTACTTTCAATGTTTCCCTGTGGAAAACGCCAGTGATATCATATATAGAACTTATTCTGACCATGATTATTTTTTGATGGAATTTTCTTTACACAACTTTAAAATTGGACACTACAGTAGTTCAATTATTGACTGTTTGATTAAAAATTGCATAAATAAAATATTAGCTCTAATAATCAAAAACATGTACTCATGATAGTACTACACTTCACTGTTACAGGAAATTTGAAAAAAGATGTTAAAAGAATTTAAAAAATCATAGGATCTGAGGATAATACGAATAAACATTGAAGTATTAACTGAATCAACAGCAGAAAATAAAATTATTTATATTACAAGCATACATTTAGATTTTCTACTTAACTGATTTTTTTTATCTGCTCCATCAGTAAAAAAGACCTTCTCTTTCCCTACAGATAGTACGCTTGAAGAAGGCCATAGAATGAATCGTCCAGAGACCCGGGAAATGATCTCTCTTAGCCAGGTTCCCTCTAATTCTTAGTAATCAGCATTTGCAAAAATTCTGCGTCATGCAAATTTTTTTTTCTGTTATTAAAGCTCACTGCGTTCCAGTAAAATCTGCATAGTTGAATACCTGGCTTTTCTGGAATACGTTCTGCATAAAATCTACATGAAAGGCGAGAATGAATTCAATGTCTCTTTTTACTTCTGGTCCTTTATGCGCTAGGAAGAGTAGATTTCTAAATAACACCGATATCAATTGCTGATTTCTTTTTATTATTTTATATTTACTACTCTATATTTCAGGGGCCAATTTTGGCGGGAACATTTGGAATTACAATAAAAAATGGTCCCCTTCGGAACCTTGGCATTTGCTCAGAGTGCATTGGACTGTCTATATGTATCCTTTGTGGTAAGTCAATAACTATGTGCTATTTCATACTGAATGAAAATTCACTTTCTATATAATAAATCCCCCATTATAACACAGAAAGCCAACTGCAACCAAGCCACAATAACTCTGGAGTGGGTATGGGCAATATTTAAGTGCGGGCAGTAAATGAAAGATGGCAAACATTGTCTCTTGGATGAAAACTCAGTTGGATTTGAACAAATAAACAAAGGTATTCTGCATAGTTTTATCAAATACCTCCAAAATAAGTATGATATCTAACAAAGTATACCAAATTTCAGTATTTGAGAACAAAATATTAACCTCAATGATTAGACCAAGCCACTTTCAGATACTCAGTGTAGAGCAGAAAAGTTCAAATTAGTCATTTTTTGAGTTCCATTCATTAACTACTGAAGTGTTTTGTCCGATTCATTTATATTCAATTCAATATATTTCTTAAAGGCGGTTGAGGTGGGAGTTGTCACCTCTGTCCTCAAGTGGGTTTATGGTGTAGTTAAATGGAACTCAGCCTGAAATAAAAGGCTTACTGATTTGAAGGGAAATTTTGTTTTTAGTCACAATTTTCTAGACTAATGGGTGGTATTGTTGGTGAAAATGTTGGGGTCCAATTACCACCCACCTTATACTGCAAATCATGCTTTAACAGACTGCGCCATATCTGGGGACACCTATATTTAGTGTTAATTTTCATAGCTCTCTTCAGTTTTCTTTCATTTTTTAATTCGAGTGTAGTTAGTAGTTGTTAAATGCTAAGTTTTGAGTAATATTGAATCACTGTAGCCACACAAATGGACTGACCATCCAGCCAAGTGGGCTTCAGATTCTTAACTCTTTGAATGTCTGTGTGTGCGTCCCGGGGCTCTCCTATTCAAATTTTTGAGGCTACAACCCTGAAAATTAACGTTGAATTTAAAAAAATGATTTTTGGGGTTTGCATGGTCGTTTTGGACCAACAATGCCCAGTCTTATGCTGGTAATTTTTTAGATGAAAATTCTTCTTTTTTTTTTTAAAGATAATTTTAGATAATTATTCGTAGTACACATGACAGCTATAATGACTCCCTTATGTGAGGTACAGATATCTATTTTAATTATTTTAGTTTTATTTTCCCTAGTAATATTACTATGTTATTGATGTTAATCTTTGTTATGCTAACAGCTATTTTTTATTTGTTTGTAGGATTTATTTGTGGACTTATTGTTGGGGGCATTCAACAATCATCAGGTCCTGTGGATGAATGGCCAACAATGGAGATGAAATCCAGGTGAGGGCTCTCCAATTCATCTATGTAGTAAAATGTATAAACGAAGATGCATGTTAATGAATTTTCATTCTGAATTTACAATAAAACTTGGATATTATTCAACTACTCACAACTCAACTCACAAATGAATAGAATTTGAAATCCTCTTATCAGGATTGATTAAAAAATTTTTTTTTCTTTTTTTTCTTTAAAGAAAATTAATGAAATATCCAATTGAAAAGCTTAACGCTATCAATCCATTAACTACAGATGACGGTAATTTCCATTGTAGCGGTTCTATGGAAAACTCAATGAAATTTCTGTATTAATATGATGGCAACTCGGTTGTATCTGTGAGTTAGGGCTTTTATCTTGCAATAGATAACTATTGCACCTACCCCTTATGCAGTTTTATAATAATATGTCCGTTCAGATAGTGCAATGGTTAGCACATCTGATAGAAGTTCCCGGGTTAGATTCCCAGTACAAGCGAAGAATGTGGAAAACTCTCCAATAGGACAAATTTCCCTGTGCATTCAGCAGCTAATTAAGTATACTCTAAGCTGTGTGATTAGAGTGGAGGTATTCCTTCAGCTGACTTGCAGCCTGTCAACGGGATGGTCATAAAAACTCATAGGTATGAAGTCATGGTCTTGACCAGACTTGAGACTCACAAGGATCACTAAGTTGACACGTTCAACAGAATCTGGGACTCTATCATTGGCCATCATACTTCAGTTGGAGTCATCTCTTAAGAGAGCTGACTGCTTTTTTTTTTTTTTTTTCTGATAAATATAAATAAGATTGAATGATTATGCAAATATTGTGTAAAAAAAAAACAGAATGAAGCCAAAATATCTTTTAATAAATATTTCATATTTCATATTTTACATTCCTATTTTTATCATCATTATCATTAGTGAACAACCATAGCTACCAAAGATGGTGAAGAGTTCTATCGTTTTTCAATTTGTGTGTTCCAGCGCTCCTGGCCATACCGTTTAGTCTAGAGACTTGAAAATCGGCATACAAATGAAATTCGAACGTTGAAGTTGTATGAATAATGATATCTGATTTATTATTATTCATCAGTATTTAGCTGTCTATTGTTTTTTGTGCGTAAATTTATCAACTACGGTCAAAGTGATAGGCATTCTTCTGCTGAGAACGACTTCTTCTGAGTCAAAGAAAACTTAATCTTCAGTTATGTATAAGACTCTGTAGAATTTAAGTGGAACTGCAAATCTTTACATCACGTCGTCGGGGGGTGGGTCAGGGGTGCAAACTAAGACATATACTAAAGATGTACCACACCCCACCCACCCAACCCTGCCTTGTAAATTTATGCTTTTACTTCTGCTGGAGAAAAAGGCAACAGATAACTATGTTATGGGGTTTTCCAGACGTGCTGATGAGTTCAATCACTTTTCATATGTGTATGTGTTCATATGTCCCTGCACTCCTGGCCCCTACCATTTTGTTTACAGACTCACAAAATTGGCATCAGTACTCCACAAGACCCCTTTTAGTAAATTTTTTTTTTTTTTTTTTTTTTTTTTTTCAATTTTTGGACAAGAAGCTTTTTTTTAACCTTTCTAGGATCCTATTTTGACAGGTTTATCAATAACATCAAGATTCTCCAGAATCTAGATGTTTCTTTACTCCTACGAAAGTTTCCCACTGGAGTTGGCTTGTAGATTTTGGCTAATCTAGCTTTTTTCAAGATGATTTTTTAACTCTGTTTTACATGTTTTCCAGAGGAAAATGTCAGTGATATAATAAATAGAATTTCTTCTAACCATATTTATTCTTCGATGGAAGATTTTTTTTCTTCATGACTTCAAATATAACACTCCAGTTATTCAATTATTGACTGTGATGGCTAGTTATTGCTATTATTTTAGGCCACCCCCATTATAACATGGTTTGTTATAGTGCAGTTTGCATTATTATGTGGATGAATGGTGAGCCTCAAAATATACATTTGGCTCCAAAATAGCAAGATTCAGCTCCTAGATAGCTAAATTGATGGTGGCTTGGTTATAACGCGTTTGGTTCTCTAAGGACCCAAACAACCACATTATAATTGAGGAGGAGGAGGAGGAGGAGTAGTAGTAGTTTTATTATTTCATTCATTGATTTGTTTATCTAATTTCATGTATTATCATTTCCCTATTCATTATTCATTTATTATTTTTATTATTTTTATTTTTTTCATCTCCTCCTCCAGAGGAATGAGCCGTAGTTTGTGGGTTGGAGTTCTCATAGCTTTGCCTTCAGGTGCTGGAGTTGCTTTGTCTGTCCTCGGGGGCAATACAGGATCCTTGGTCGGTGTGGCAATTTCAGCTTCCTTGCTGCCTCCGGCAGTCAATGCAGTAAGTAAAATGTCTTGGATTTCTTCAGTTTTCTTCATACAAATGTCAATGTCAAATTTGAATGATTCCCTCTCGGTGATTACTATGTCAACATTTACTACAAAGGCTTATTTCAAGTATCAGCGGATATGGATCGCCTGTCAATGCCCTTAGCTTTCTCTATGTATGCATGGATGTATACATCATTGTTCTTTGCCCATACCCTCATCGAGTGTGTTGTTGGTTTAAGTACACATAGGCAATCATTGGTTTGACCCATATCTGGCCTGCCAGAACTTCATTTTTGCTTGTGGCACCTAGTATTCCCCAATAGTCACCAATCAGTGTACTGTCATCGTTTAACTTAAGTGATATTATGACAGCCAGAGTATGCAATGTGATTTGATCGTTATCTTTAGCATCAGGGAGCGGTTCCTCAGTTCTAGTCCTTGTACTCAGTCCTTAGCTGAGAGGTATTGAGTGCCATTTTAAAAATCTTTGGTATGACTAGGCAGTGGAATAAACCATAATCTACTTAACCAAAGGCAAATAACACTAGACCATGGTGATCATTTTTCTCTATGTATGGCTGTACCGGAAATACAATTCATTATGATCATAAATTGAATTTTGTGGAACCCTTCAATGAATAGAATGAAAAAGAATGAAATGTAAATTAAAAATTCACCTAAAATTACAAGGGAAATGAATTTGAACAAAAGTTATTCCCTTCAATTCAAGATTTGATTTTTTTTACATGAATTTAAGAGTTTAAGTTTGTAAACATGAGGGGATGTTTCAGTTGAAGCCACCACTGTTATTACAGTTGCTGTATGTTTGTATTGAAATTTTCTGCTGAAATTCCTATTGATAAAAAGTGAATGCAGCAAAAACCAAGATAATTCAGATCTTATAAACTTTGAACAACACTTGATTACATGTTTTTCCCTGCAATCATTGTTTTAATGCTTTTTGATAAATACTTATTGCTTTCTTTTGTATTTATTCTAGGGAATGATGTGGGCTTTTGCTGTGTTGGCAGAGCTCTCTCCAGTACAATTCATCCCTGTAACCAATTCTTCTGATCTAGTAAGTATTTTTAAACTGTGAATATTTTTTATACACAAATTCTATCAAGCAAAAATAATTCATTTTCATTAACCTTATTTTTGATGCTTTAGCGTTTTTAGAATGCTATCCTCTCCCTGGTGTTTCTGTTGACTGGAGGTGCTAACCACTTTTCCAGACCCCGACTACCATAATCTGCTGAGTTTTTTTCTTCAGAGTGCATTCATTTTTTGGGGGGGGGATCTCCGATTCTTGCCTTTTTAAAGAGTATCTGAGGATAGTATATTTTAATGTGTCAAATGAAATGGTATTTCTCATCAGTAACAGGCTCAAATCAATTGAATAAACATTGTTAGTAAAGGGACGTAACCTACTTAACAATAATTATATACAAGAGTCGCTTCCCTTGCAGAATATATTTATGTTATGTGGGGACTGTGAGTTTTTTGCCTTTTCAAAGAGCTCCAGTGGATTGTCTACTATATGCCACATGTATATTGATTTCCCATCTGTAACACCCCCCCCCCAATCAATTAGATAAATAATGTCACTAAAGGGACGTAACCTATTTGATGATGATATGAGTTGTGTCCCTTGCATAATTGTTATCCATTTTATACATGAAACCACGTGAATCATAATTCATGTATGCCTTCATTTTTCAAGACACAAGTAGGCTTATAATAGCCAGCTCTGATTGAATTTTTTTGTTGGTTTAAAAGGCATTTCATTGAAATTGAAATACATCAAATATATAATTTTTTCACTGAGAATTTCATATAAATACTATCAACTTAATTTAAAAAATCAATCATCAAAGTAGCAATCTAATCATGTCATGAGATTCCAACCTTTTTCTCTTTGCACAAACAATTTAATTGGTATTTTCAATCAAACTTTTCATGTGTTAAAATAGCCGAAAGTATTGACTCATTTAAGCACCAGTAGTGCTGTTCATCAGAATGCATGTCAAAAGTGTTTTAAAATCTCATGGTATCTCTACCATTTCTTGTACTTTTATCATATTGGTTCAAGTACACTGATCCAACTTCTTCAGTGAAGAGAGTACACCATGGAATAAGCTTATATTAAAATGTCAATTACAGTTGGTATCAAGAATTAAGTGAAAGAGGTCTTTTACTGTGTATTATTTTGATGCAATTTCTCTAATGTTCAATTTTATTACTGAAATGTCATGTGTATTTCTGTTTTGACACATTATTCCAGTTTCATTATGAGAATGTATTTTATGACCAAATTGTTTCTCATTTGCAGAGAAGAGGCGAGCTTGGTTGCCCCCCTTTCCAACACAATGAATATGAACCTGTCTACAACTGCAATATGGCGATAGAAATGGGATTCATGGGAGTTATTAGTTTGCTGCTCACTTTAATTAATATCATCTGCATTTTTTTGGTTGGAGTTATTATGCTTAAAGTAATTCCATTTACATTTTTTATGCCTTCAATACACTAACTATTCTACTGATTTAGATGTCTTTGTCCTCAAAGATCATTTCAAATATATTTTATATCAATTTGAAACACTTTAATATTCTCATAAACTAAATATAATCTCGAAAATGCATTTGATGTATGTATATATCATGTTTATCAGACAATGCTTAAGTAAAGGATAAAAATCAATTTTAAGAGAACATGCTGGTAAATAATCGATAAGATAGCATGATTAATTTCAATATTTAATGTGTGAATGTATAAGAGCTTGTGTGTGTGTGTGTATATATATATATATATATATATATATATATTAGTGGATAAAAAAACAGTTTTATGGACTTAATTTCACTTGAACCAAATTATTTACAGTAGTGAGTAAAATAACAGCAATGATTGAAAAATAAGGAAATGTACCCGCGGTGAGAGGATTTGAACCCATACCCAAAACCATGGGAGCACCTATGTAGCCTAGGCCTACACTAAACAATTGAGCCACCGGTATTCCTACGGTAGACAGAGGTCAAAATAACACCCTTAATACATTCTATCTCTTTTCCGATCGCTGACCAGTTTTGTTTATGTGTTCTGTTATTCTCATAACTATGGGTATATTCATATTTCTACATAGATATTATTGTTCCTATGTCAACAGTATGAATAATTGATGGATGTTAGTATCCAACAATGTGAATAAAGAAAGACAGTTTTTGGAACTAAATTTTGTGAATGATCAAATTCGATTCCTGCCGCAGCTTAATTTTTTTCACTTGTTTATTCTATCCATGCTGTCTAGGCTAAATGATTCATTCACCATGTAATAATAGGTGATCATTTCAAATAGAGTTTCAAAGTAATATAACGCATTTATAATTTATTAAATTATATATATATATATATATATATATATATATATATATGGCTTGGCTTCAAAAACAAAGATATTTGGAAGGGTTTTCCACCACAGTAAGACCATAGATGACAGGGGCTGTGAGCAAAATAACCCTCCAGCCTAAGCAATGAGATATATTATACTCACCTTGTATTGAAGTTAGCAAAGATACTTGCTGCAAATATACAATTCATGTTCCCATTTTAATACTCAAAAATTTTGTTCAGATATTTAAAAATCAAGCAATATTAGTGATACTTAGGACTGGTTGTTTGGTAATTGTATTCCTCCAGTGCTGTGTTGGTAACTCAATTCCACTAAAGAAAATAAAAACTAATTTCAGGAAACAGCAAAAAACGCTAACCTTTGATAATCATTCATAC